>CM042751.1:6346956-6374456 GCA_022496165.2 Catalaphyllia jardinei
CTCACATTTCACCCTCACATTTCACCCTCACATTTCACCCTCACATTTCACCCTCACATTTCACCCTCACATTTCACCCTCACAACCACGCAGTTAAATCCATCATTCTAAAAGACTTTAAATTACTTCAAAATGATCCCGATACTGGCAGAATCCTTTCGCAACCGCCATTAATTTCATTCAAACGCGACAAAAACATAGGTTACTTTTTAGTCAGAAGTGCTTTTCAAACGAGTGAACAACCCGGTACTTTTAAATGTGCACGCGCACGATGCAAAACATGTCCTTTCATTTGCAACGTTGAGAAATTGTCGGGACCCAAGCGATCCATTAAGATCAATGATCATTTTACCTGTACCTCAGCCAATGTCATCTACTGTATAACTTGCACCCTTTGCAAAAAGTTACATATCGGCGAAACAGGTAGACGACTAGGCGACCGTAGACAAAGACGACAAAAACGCATCTAAACCGGTCGCTAGACACTTTAATCTGCCGAATCATTCTATGCAACATATGACAGTCTCCGGCCTCTCCCTTCATCTAGGAAGCACAGAAAGTCGCAAAACTCTAGAACAAAAATATATTTTTCAAATCGGCACTCTTAATCCTCACGGTATCAACGGACGCTTTTCATTCAACTAATTTATTCTGTTGTTTTTCACGTTTCCAGGCACCAACCAATAGCGTAGCTCCATATTTAACAATTATCCGCCGAAGGCGAGGTGAATATTGCAGAATAATCCCCGAGACGAAGTCGAGGGGATTATTCAAAAATATTCACCGAGCCTGAGGCGAATAATTGTTTTAGTATAATTTCAGAGCTGAACAAAAGAGAATAACGGACTAAAACATAAAAACAGGGGCCCAATTGTTCGTTTGTTTACACGTACGCATCAAAATAGTCTTAAACAAAAACCTGATATGTAAGCTTACATTGATTGTGAATTAGTTTACTCGTCGAGTTTGGCAGTAAAACAATCAAGCAGAACACTACGAAAAATAAATTCTTCCGGTACCTTTGCTTTATCGCTGTTGACTCCATCCACAGGTGTTATCATTGTCTCAAAATGAGTAGCTTTAGTTTGGAGAAAAACAGATTTCAGTCAATCGATCGACCTGCTGACAATCAACGTAAGTCACGTAACCACTGCGTTTACGATTCTTAACTGGCTTGAACGCGAGTTCTTGAAAGGATTATTGGTCCAAAGATGACAGCAGTCAATGTGAAAATTCTCCATCCTTTTAAATATCCTGGACTTAGAGTGTCGCCATGTTTACTTGCTGAGATAGCAAAGGTGGCAAGCTCAGTAGCCAGGCCTCAAAAATGTTATATAAACCGCCTAGAGCGGTTTATATAGCGTGATATAAGAAACCGATCAGATTGCTGGAAACTCTTTGTTCAGCTCTGAAATTATACTTATTCTGTATATAAACCACACACAACCCACAATTCCTCGATTCGCTCCGACGAAGGGCTAGCGCTCGAAACGTCAGCTTCCGAATCTCTTTACGGTGGCCAATTCACATTATCAACTCAGTTGATAAAACCAAATTATCTTGTATGAGATACAGTTGACACATTTAGTGGTACTATGACGGAAATCGCAAATTTCCTATTTATGCCATTTTGAATAAAAAAGTGGATTGTATGAGAAGAAAAATTCTGTTTACTATTTTTAAATGTCTCTTTTCATTCCAAAGATATTCAAGTTTTTAAAATATGCAAATTAGCATACACTCAATCAGATTCTGTTCAAATATGATGAAAAGTGATATCTCAGCCAATTTGTATCAGAAATGTTTGATTTTTTGCAGTATGGTTCTACTAAGTGTGCTCCACAATATGAGCTTACTAGTTCTGTTACCATGGTAACCTACTGGGTTCCAGACCTCCCCCATATTAAAAACTTTTCTGGCCACCTTTGGCGTTCCACTTTGATATTTGCTAACAGCACTTTATATGCATGATCCAGCAAGCCTATAAATATGTTAGCTCGACTTTGTGGCCTTTTTTGACATTTCTACGCTGAAGAAAATGACCAACATATTGAAATCAAGTGGGTGGCGACTGGAAAAGAGTGAATTGCCATGGCGACAGAATTTTTTATAGCCATAGCCTGCCAAGTTGCAGTGATTTGCACAGCAAATTGGCCAAGATAGCTTTATTTATATACTCAGTATAATATTGGGTTGAGTCAACCTCGTTCCCAGGGCTTTTCCCTAGCTTGTGTGCGGGGCGGGAATAGCCCCGCACCCAAGATAGGGAAAAGGCCCTGGGAACGAGGTTGTGGGTTGAGTGTATGACGTCATCAGTCATCTCATTTGCATATTTTACCCATATTTCAAACTTAAATATCTCCGGAACTAATGCGGATATTTGCAAACGGTAAACGGCGTTTTGATTCTTTCATGGAATTCTATGTGATACACTAAAAAAAAAAACAAGGGGTAAAAATTTGATCATAGTACCACTTTAATGGTCTTTTTCTTAATTATGCTCTACTAAAAAAGCGAGGTCGTGTCAAAGTCGAGACTGTGTGATCAACTTGAAAACCTGTATTATTTTCCCATGTTTTAAGCTCTTATTACCGTAGAATTCCAAAAGTAACGCCCCCCCCCACCCCGAAAGTAACTGCTACCCGAAAGTAACGTTAAGTAACTTTATTTAAAATTAATTTGTCAGTTTAGAGTCAAAATGTTCTGTACATTTTTAGTAATCGTGTAAGTATAGCGTACCGCTTAAGGTAGTCTATTTTGTTTACTAGCTGTTTGTCCATCTGGTTACGTTACATTAATGTAAGAATATGCCTAAATGGAATGACTTTTAAATTTCATAGTACGTGGCATCTCTCGGAATTCTACGGTATTAATATCTACTCTTGTAAGCGGGCAGTTCCATTCACGATTGCTTTCACAAAACTCTGTTTGAAGTCCCAAACAACCTGTTTATTTACTCATTACTGTAATTGGACATTCCCTTAAGCCGCCATGGACACTTTGAGGGTGTATGATTAAGACTATTCTTTTCTTTTATTCAAAGATTTGTGATTTGTATCACTGCTTTTTGTTGCAATGAGACAGTCAATGCTGCCTTGAATTATGATTTGCTCTTAATCATTACTTTAATGGTCAGTCCTAATACTGCCGTCTATACAGTGCAGTCAAATCCCACGTATAAGAACCTGGAATTTTTTAATTTAGCCTAAACAAGTTCTTATATATAAATGGAACTTATATATAAATGGTAATTTAGGCCACCAACGTTTCTCAAAATAGGTTCCTTTAATTTATATGAAACTCATTTAAATACAAATATCATGTACATATAACACAGTACTGTTAAGCTTGAAAGAAAAAAAATGTTGTGTCAAGTTGCTTTTAAATATAATCAGATGATGATCTTAATTCAGCAGTTTTTACCTATACACCTTTTCAGCAACTCCACTGATAACCCATCTTGAAATTTTGGTTTCAATAGATTTTTATGTGGCCATGGAGGGACTTAAAATGAAAATTTTAGCTAAACAGGTTCTTAAAAGCTAGCTTCTTATAGGCCGGTTTCTACTGTCCTGTATACAGTTACTCAGCGCCATAATGGCAGCATTGCAAAGGATATAGAACAAATATCAGATGATCTAAGATGACGGTGTTTCTTGTGTTTGCCATGTTTTTATTGAGCTGGGCATGTCTTGTCCATCCCTTACATCCCTTATGAGAAACATTCTTGAAAGTAGACAGTTTCTGTTAGGCGCTTATGAGAGCTTCCACTAGCTGTACCACTTTTCTCAAGCCGTGACACAAATAACAAAAACATAATTACATCACTACAGTGCATTTCATTTTGTGTTGATAGATATAACAACAAAATGAAGATGTGATGATAGAGGCAAATGCAGCAATAATACTACAGGACACCTATTACCATGGAATTTATAGGCTTGAGCCGAGTATTACGCACATTGAAAATAAAGGGCCAAACCCACACAGGACCGCTCTCATGTGGCTTTGATAGCTCGGTTGGGAGAACATTGCACTGGTAACGCGTAAGGTCGCGGGTTGGAAACCCGTTCCGCATGAAAACGGTTTCTGGTGATGCTTCCAGTAGTGCTATGGCTGCATTCACATCTATCATCAGCACTTTATTTTATTTCTGCATAATTTACAATTTTAATTCGTTGGAAAGACAAGCCCCTCGAGAGGTGGCAACTGTCTTGATTCACAATGGTTACAGTTTGTTGCATGCCACCTTTTTCACGCAATGACTGTATTATTAGTTTATCAATCTGCACTTGGACATTATTGTGCTACATGAAACCCATTTGTCATTCTTCTAATACATATAAAATATAAAAAACAGCAACAACAGTACCTGCAAGCAATATTTTGTGACAATTGTTTCTTCGAATAAGGAAAAAGTGCAATAGCACTAACTATAATTATTGTATAATGGGATAACAATTGTAATTAGTAGAATTCTACTAGTATAGCAATACAAATGCTGTTATCTGCTTGGCTCAGCCATTGCACAGCCAATGATGGCACAGCCATTAATGTGCAGTGGCTGGAGGTCGTTACGAAATAGCGACTTTTTTTCGTTTTGTTTTTCCAAAGTCTTGAAGGATAATTTTGATGCAAATGGATAATCAAACGAATGACGTCTACGGTTTCTGGATTGAAAAAATATTGACTTTATTGAAAACACTGATGCGCGAGCATACACTTAGCTTCAATTTTAAATGACAATTCAATCCAAGCGATTTTTTTAGGGCGCGAAGTTTAATAATGCGTCGAAAAATAATTAGAAACCGTTATTTGAAGTGAATTTTATTTAATATGTTTCTAAAACAATTAGATCATTAAGATAATTTAGATAAGATAACTTATTTAATGCCAAGATTACACAGGGGGTGGTCTCCCAATCCCCCGAGCCAGGGGTTCATGATAAAAGTGTTTGACAATACAAAATTATAGTGCAATATATGTGTGAATGAGTACAAAGAATACAAAGAAAGCTAATGTTGTTAATGCCTTACTAGTTAAATTAGGAATAACGTCTATCTATAAAAATAATAATAATAATAATAATAATAATCATCATCATCATCACCATTATAATAATAATAATGATAATAATAATAATAATACCTCAGTCAAAGGCAATTACTGCATTGACACCCGGAAAAGTTTAACTTAGTTAAAAGTCTCCGAAAGGATGATGCATTAGGTGCACTTTTTACAGCTGATGGCAAATGGTTCCAAATACGTGAGATCATGTACGTATATGAGCCATGAAGGAATCTACTATTATATGAAGTTTGTACTACATTTAGACCACTGCTTCTAAGGTTATATGGTGTAACCCGGGGTTTGAACAAATCGGCTACATAGCCTGGACCATTCTCCTTAAAACATTTAAAAAATATTATCAAAGATTGTCGTATACGTCTATGTTCTAATGTATTTATGTTTACCATCCTAAGAATTGATTCATAAGAAGTTCGTTTCCCCACGTTTAGTATAGTTCGTAGACCATAATAGTTCGCATCTTCCAGTTTCTTGTTAAGTGTTTTACCTATGCCCAAAAGTAAAGAGTTGCAGTACTCAGAATGTGATAATACGAAGCTCCTATAAAGGAGTAACATAATATTTGCAGGTTCTAAGCGTTTAGGGCGACGAAGTGCGCCTCTCTTAGCATATACTTTCTTCAGTATGACATTTATATGTTCTTCAGAAGATTTCTATGAGGTCGCTATAGTTGATTCAGCCTTCAGCCGTCATCAACTGTCACCTCATAGAAATCTCGAATTCCCATAATTTGATTGTTACTTATTTTTAAATCAAAGGGATGCTTCAAAAGTACAACAACTCAAAAGCTATTGCCTCACTTTATTTGTACCTCAATGTTATCTATCATACCAATGCCTATAAAAAGCATAGATTGACTCAGAGTGAAGGGTTCAGGTTCCTCGATAACATCACATTGAATTCCAAGGAAGTTAATCAAAGTAAATCTTACCAGTTACAAATTGATACATGTATGGAATCTGTAATTAAAAAGATATAACAAACTCTTCTTTTGCTACAATAACATCCTTGCACTCTTGTTAATTAGCTTACAGCACCATTTTCTGCACATTAGCTTTTAGTTATCCACTTATGTCCAGGATTGTACGTAAGTATTGTTTAATTAGTACTTCATATTTGGCAGGGTTATTTGACATTTTCATATTACTTCATATTTGACAGAATTGTGTGTGTTTTGGTGACTTTTTACCATTGAGGACACTTTGTGATGCTTATCATAAGGAATTTTAATCTCATTAGCGTTCAATCCTGGACATATCTGGAGTTCTCTAAACTTTACATATATGTGCGGTTAGAAAGCGTTTTTTGCACACTTGTTGCGGAAATATTTACTCCTCTTCCACCAGCTACGAAGCCACGAGGGAAACAGCTGCTCGCCCGTAAAAGTGAAAACGGTAACCTGCAAAAAGTTTCAGCTTTTCCTCCCAACAATTTCCGCCATTCTGAAGAGGAGGACAAAGCCAAAAAAGCTCCAACATTTACCTAAAGCTCTAGAGTCCTTTTTTGCGATGCAATCTTTGTTTCCAAGATTTCAGCAGCGCGCGCTCAAAAAGAGTCTGAGTACCAGGCTAACAAATCACTCAATTAGACAAAAGTCCTCTTTGATGTTTTTGACCACTCATTGCCATCTTTAGATTTTTCTGCTTGAGTGAAACGTCACTTGAACGTTTTGAGCCTGTTTTTGTTGTCAAATTTATTTTAAACGTAAGCGAGGTGCGTGAACCAAGACAAAATATACTCAATGTTGCCCCTTTAACGGCGTATCAGAGAACACTTACTTGACCTGTTAAAATACATGCACAATAAACAAGTTGCAGCAGCTGGGAGAGAATTTCGCTTGAATGATTACATTATGTTGTTATCATGTATTGTAGGTCCATTTTGTTTGAGATGATAGTTGATGATGTCCTGCACCCTCAAAAACTAAATGCTTGAAGATTCTCTTGCCACAGCCAAATGAGCCGTAATTAATGCAGGCCTAAAAGCTGAACCGGTTCAAAAACAAAGGTTTTGTTAATCAAACTAATTTCCACCCATACATCCACTTTTGTAGTTCGCATGGTGTGATCGTTCGGGTGAGTATATGTTTCTGAAAAGAACTGACTGACGTTTCGACAACCTGAGTGCAAGTCATCTTCAGACTTGACTCTGAAGATGACTTCCGCTCAGGTTGTCGAAACGTCAGTCACCAACAGCAGTTATTTTCAGGACTACACTCATCCGGACGATCACACAATACTAACTACTTATACTCCCGGGTTCAAACCATTTACTATGTTACACCCACTTTTCTTAGTCCATTCAGCCTCCTAGACAGATGCTGTGTAACCTATTGCGCATTCCTCCAACTGATCGTTTTTTAAATAATTCATTTCTTAACTTGGGATAATTGTTCTCACATCCCTGTTGATGAATGAACTCAAATTCCATTTTCAGATACGCCTTCTAAATATCCCAATTTTGCAAGTGCCAACAAAAAGAAACATCATCCCGTTTGGATGCATTGCGTTCGCTTTATAAACTTTTCCAGGAAAAATTAAATTCAAAGTTTTGAATTTTCCGGAAATTCACTGCTTGTTCAACGTTTATTTGAAATAAATTGACAAGCCAAATGCGTTTTATGAAATAGAAATACAAGACCAAGGTTATTGGGACAATTAAACATATCGGCTTATTTCCTTTAGACGTCAAGACGAATTAATCCAGTCAAATTTGAACGAGGAAAGTATGCATTCGAAGGTCTTTGGAAAATACACAAGGCCGACCCGTATATCAAGATCCGCTTTCGGATTCTCTCGGATTTAAGAATCCAAATGTACTTTTTTTTACCTGTGTTCCTGTGTCTTTTTCAGCCGTTTAGAAGGGATTTGACTTGAAGCAAAATATCATATTATCTGCCGCTTTGTAAATACGACGCTCCAATTACGACCCGAGTTCTTAGTATTTTCCTTTTATTTTCATGGATTCTGAGAGGCCAACTGGAAATGATGGACTTGACTCTGGACTGGATTCTGGACTGGACTCTGGACTGGACTTTTTTTAAAATCAAAGTTAATATTTAACTAATAATATTACGATTAACCATTTCTATTTAATTATTAACCAGCGGGAAATTTTTCAACACTTTCGAGACGTTTTGAAAATGCATTTTTTTTTGAGAAAAAAAAAAAAAAGAACATAGACGAAACATCTAACAATGCTGCCCAGTAACTTTAAATCAAATCAGGCTATACTATTAGGTGAATACTGTGTCCACGATATATCTTGTGCGTGCGCTGTTTAAAGAATGTTAGGACTTCTTAAACAGGCTTCTTCTTTCAAGTTGCTTAAATTGACTTTGCTTCCAATGTGTGGCTTCATAGCTCAGTTGGTAGAGCATCGCACTGGTATCGCGGAGGTCATGGGTTCGAATCCCGTTGAAGCCCTGATTTTTTTTCAGGCTTCTTCTTTCCAGTTGCTTTAACTGGAAAATTTACTGCGATGATCAATCTTCACTTGCATCTATAACCGCAGTTCAAAATATGAAATATTTCATATATGCTTCACATCATTTCACTCCTCACGGAAGATATGAACTTAATAAATTGACCTTGCTCCCAATGTGTGGTTTCATGGTGCAGTTGGTAGAGCATCGCACCGGTATCGCGGAGGTCATGGGTTCGAATCCCGTTGAAGCCCTGATTTTTTTTTCAGGCTTCTTCTTTCCAGTTGCTTAAACTGGAAAATTTACTGCGATGATCAATCTTCACTTGCAATGTTCGGAATGTAGTCCAATTCAATATATTTAATATGTTAAGCGCGATCGCTTTGCGCACTATTACTACAATTGAACCAGATAAGACTATGAAACTAAGCACTTCAGTTGTTTACAGCGGGAAGTAACAATTACAAACTCGGCCACTTATACGCTTGGCTTTGACTCCGTGAACGCTGTAAAAGTTTGAAGTCAACATATTACAGATTTAATGTTGCCACGCGTCGCACGCGATCCTATTATTCGTTTATTCGTTTATTATTACAATTACAATCCCAGTTAATTTAACTACTGCAGCAGTCATTAATTAATTACATTATATCCTATCCCGTGCGTGTGATCTCAAGGAAAAATAAATAATTAATATATGCAGCCGAAACGGAAAAATACATTTGCTTTTATCTTTTAACTTTAATTTATTATATAAAAAATACATAAGAAAGACGCAAACATATTTCGTGAACGCTAATAATGAGATTTAAAAACAAACATCTGTACCTCAAATCAGTGTATAAAATTAACAAAGAAAGGGATGGGCCTTTCTCGCGGTCGCGTATCGTATATCGGATGTCACGCTTCAATATTTATATGATAATACACGGTGGTGAGAAGATAATATGAACGTTATGTTCCTTTGGCGAGAACAATATCTCACAAGTGAGCGTACCCTCCATATGATAAAACGTATTGTTATACCTCCCAACTCAAATACGTTTTCCGATTGGGGGAGAACGCGTCACGTGCTGTAGTTTAAAACTCACTAACTTCCTAGGGAAACAACAACTTGAACTTTGGACTCGCACGTGATCAGGTTGTCACCTTGAAACCGCGGGAAATTTGTGTAGCAGTCGGCCTGATCTTAAAAAGCCATCGAAGTAGGTCAACGTTTCTCATTAGAGACGGCATTCATTATTCAAGAAAAGGGATTTTAAGTCGCAAAAACATATCATGCAGATTAACAAAAGGGAAAATATGAACGTTTCGTGTCTCCAAGCTTTTGGTTTGGCCAAAGCCAAAGCACAGGGTCGTAACGAGATCTATGGGATCAGGGATCAAAGGCCGAAAATAGGATGGGATCCGGGATCACAGCCCCGGGATCTGGGATCAAAACCCCCGGAATCGGAATCAGCGGTGATTTTCATTGGATTAAGGATCAGGTGTTCTGGATAACAAGAAGAATTCACGACGCCCACCTCAACAGGGTTTTTTAGGTAATTCTTGGTATTTGGACTACAGTGGTTGACTGATAGAGACGATAGATTGATTACCGGAGATCGGAACCAGAGAGCACTGATTAGTCACGCTTACTTTAATCTGTTAATAATTTGCCAGGATTTTTATTGTCTAACTCGCGCTGCATGACATTCATGTCATCTGAACACGTAGGATTGCTTTCGACTGAGCCCAAAGCATACCAAAACGCTAAAAGTTGCTTCTGCGTTTGTTAAATATATTCTATTTCAAAGAAGCGGCCGATGTCATGAAAGAGATAGAGAGGGAGGCATATTTTCAAATAGGACGAAGAATTGTATTAGGGCCCTTATCTAGCATTGTCCAAGGGACACTTTTAAACTGCTTCATTCGTCATTTGAGAGGACGAAGTCGTTCTTCTCTGAAAACGATTTACACTATATTCAACAGCGAAGGATATCTGCCTTCCAAGTTTCACGACAATACATGTGAAATTTCTTTGCGGGAATGAGAACCCCAAGTCGTCGGATTCCAGACATGCGTGATTAAGACCAAGCTGTCTTGTTGAATCTGTACAGAAGGTATATCACTCTTCCTTTTCACTGTATACCGGAGCCCAAAATCACTACATGGAACGAACAATAAACAAGAGGGAGCCTGAGTACTTTTATGATCGTTCAAAGCTCAGGGAAGAACATTTTAGGCCAGAGGATAGAATTCAGGAGACTAGGGTGATTTGCGCGAAGAAGCAATAGAACTGAGGCTGTTTGCTAAAGAATTTGGGCAAGGCGGTCGGCAGCAAAGAGTAAGAGACAAGGCGAAAGAAAAGGCTGGAACTCTCCCTCTGGCTTTAAGAATGATCCAAAGAGTTCGAAATTTAAAATGCTGTTGACGTGCTCGAAGAGCTGCAAGCCTTAGACGCAAAACAACTTGAAACAGCTCAGATTGAGACTCGCCCAGTTCATTTTGCAGAGTGAGACTTAATTGCCTTAAAATACAACTGGAAACGTTTTTTGGAGTCCTTCGTCCTAGCTATTCTTCGGGAGGACCTTCATCCCAGCAATGAAGGCGTCTTTGAGCGCACCTAGCCTCGTTAACTGGCTTGAGCTGTCAAAGGAAGATCCTTTAGTATATGGCTGAAGGCAATGAAGACAACAACAGCCCACCTCAGTGTACTTTAGATATTGTACTGAATGGACGTTCAGGATGGTGAGAAATTTATCTTAAGTCGAAACGAGGAGCCACGCCTCTGGCCCTGAAAACTTCGCTCACGGGTCCGACGAGGATGAGGATGATTATGAGAGCAGTGATGAGGAGGAATGGTGACAACTGTGAAGACGATGACGATCAACAGACGCGTATCGAAGCTGGACGCAGTAGATCCGGCAGGAGAGTGACACGATTTGTGCTTTTACAAGCTCAGAAAAATCCCGGGCCTCTCCAGAGTCAAACTTTGCTCAGGTTGCACCTTTTCTTGATAGATTCATTTCAGTAGATTTCTTACAAAGAAGGCAACGTACAGTCACGAGTTGAAGACCTCGTGGATCTATTTCAGACGTCACATGTGACGCCTGAAAAACGCGACTAGCGAATACTGCAAATAGTCCAAACAACTCGTGAAAACTAGCTGACCAGGTCGTATGCTTATGAAATTTTAAAGTTTGAAGCATCATCAAATGTTTCTTTTTCAAACGAATGGTCAAGAAAGGTTACTGCGATGACATAAGTTTTATTCCAATTTTAGATATATTAAAATGGAACTTTTTTTTGTCAGGCGGATAGAATTGAAAAGTATCAGATCTTTACGGAATATTTGTTCCCTGTGTTTCCCTCATAACAAGTTTAGGAATGTCGGACCCTTCGCTGATGATTGTGAAAGGTTATATTCTATAATGGTAAAGACGAACACTGATTGAAGTGGGGATCAAGTTAATTCAGGTAGGATCCTATTAAATGCTTTGGATCATTATAATAAAGTGCAAGAAATGTGAAGAAGCGTATTTTTATTTTAGTATAATAATGTCGCATTGGCGCAATGAAGAGAAAATCCCCTGGGATCAACAAAATTTCATCACTTTTGGGGTCAGGGATCAAAAATTTGGCTAAAAATACGGGGTCAGCGATGAAAAAATATACCTCGTTATGACCCTACAAAGCAACTTGAGTGTTGTCTATTCTTGGGTTGCACGCAACAAAAAAATAATTTGAAAATCATTCAGTGTATAAAGTCAAGAAATTATCATGTTATAGGAGATAAATAAACAAGACACTTCTACGAGTTTTAGGTCTGTACGTTTTCCCAAACTTCATATATTTGTCAAAATAGTTTGACAGTATAGCGCCCAGTATGGAGCCGCCATGTTGGTGTACCTCTGAGGAACACCAACATGGCGGCCGCAAAATAGTGTAAACATCTGGAACTTACTTTAGCTATCTAAGCTACTGGTTATCTGAACGGATCTAGCTAACATTTAAATAATATATATATATTAATTCTCTAACTTCTAAAACGGCTAAAAATCCCAGGATAAGTATATATTTTTCGAAAAACACGTTCATAGCTTTATGTCACGCACCGCCATAACTCTGAAATTTAAAATGTGCCTGTTTTTAGACGGAGCATCTTCTTGAGCTGAAAAGTTGCTCACAGATAAATTTACCCCCTCTCATGCCTGATGAAGATAATAACTTTGGTGGTTCTATAGTTTTTGATTTTAGAAAATGACGGCGTCACGTGCAACCCAAGAATATTTTTTGTTAGCTGCGTAGAAAAAGACTGTTATCATGATTTTTCGATAGCACAGGTTGGTTTTGGTAGCTGCTCAATTTTGCAAGCGCAGCCAGTGTATGCCATGGCGTGCTGCAAATCACGTTTTTCGGAGTTTTTTTAATTATTTTTGAGTCAAGAGGTATAACAAAACACTTAATGACTGGCCCCTCGGAAAACAGTAAGTTTTGTTTTCCCTCGTCTCTCGGGTTTCGTGGAAACAAAACTCACCGTTTCCTTTGGGGCCAGTCATTAAGTGCTTATTATACGCTGAACAGCAAAAACGGGAAAAGCTATATAAAAAGACTTGGCCGTCTATTAAGTTATGTAGAATTAAAATAAAGTCCAGTCCAAAGTCCAGTCCAGGGTCCAGTCCAGAGTCCAGTCTCTCTGAGAATCTCTTTTCCGATGAGAGTTAATAGTTAATGACGATAATGTACACTTGAGACGTAATCGGAGAGTCATATTCACAAAGTGGCAGATCAGACAAGATAACATTTGAAAATGTAAACAGCCCTCGCTTAGGCGTTCAGTTAGTCAGGGCGCAGCGCAGAAAACAGCGCGCGAAAAACTAAAAAAAGAGCGGTGAGAGGAAGCGAGAGAACGACTGTGAGCAAACTTTACAAAAGGTCATTCCGCCCACATACAGACCACCTAGAACGTAACATGACCACCGGCTTGTGTTTTTCAGTTGTCAACCTTTTTTTGAAACATGGTGACGGAATATTTCAAACTTTGTCCCTCGAACTGAAAGCCAACACTTAGAGACTTTAAAACATTTTATAATAGAAATGAGCCTAAACCAAGCGTAAACACCACATGACAAATCACAGAGGTGTCAAACTCTGCAAAGCAAAAGGTCAATATACCGAAAACAGAACGGCAAATGTAAGGATGTCACGAACCCTATTTACAGATCTTTACACACAATCTCGAACTCCCCGGTGCTTCTCAGCTTCTTAGTCGATACCCATTGCCGTTGCTGCGACTCTGATTTTTCCTCGGAGAAATTAGCCATCCTTAGCTACTCTTTTAAATCGGAGGTGAAATAAAGGTGATGTGATGTGATGTGATGTGATGTGAAGTGTGATGTGTGTGAATACGGCGCCAGCTTCTCCATTCATCAGAGGCATTACTCGTGGAAAGAGCTGAAAGATTAAACTCTTCAAAAAACCGGTGGGAAGGCTCGCAAAGGAATCTTTCATTGACCACATTTTTATGCAATCCTTCTGTTCTTTGCGAAGGCACTTCACTTGGAGTAATCTGTCAGCTTGTTGTTTATAACAGATTTGAACACACACCGCGTTATTCTTGAAAGGTCTCTGACCACCACCATATCGTATATCTCATCTGCGTCAGTAATGCTCGCGCGTTGACAAAATCTGTCAAAATTGACCGATCAGAGGGTATACCAGATCCTGGTATACCGGAACGAGCTCTTGTTAAGTTTTCCCACAGGCGTTCTCTCGCTTCCTCCCACCGCGTTTTTTTATTTTTTTCGCGCGCTGTTTTCTACACTGCGCCCTGACTAACTGGACGCCTGGAAGAGGCTACTATTCATATGCCTTCTGAACGAATAAAAAAGACGGCACAGGAGCACATGTACTGAATAACAGTATATTTATAGTCTTGAAAAAATAATTATTTAAAAGTGCCTGACGTCGACATAAATAAGTGGTCACGAGTTGATAAAAGCCATTGTTCACCACAGATCAAGTCTGCACAAGTTAGTCACGAGATCAAAGCAATGATCACGAGTCACGAGTCACGAGTGTTATTAATGGTTATAAAAGGAAACCTTCAAAAGCTTTTCTTACCAGTAGGAAATCGTCGAGCTTCAGACCAGTTCCGTCACCACGCCTGTTAACTGCATTCACAGTCTTTTGAGCCGTTAATTTCCAGGAGAAAGTAAGTTGCAACTTTGTCGCAAGGAATAATCTTGTAACGATTCCTGTAAAATCAAGCCAACAGCTAGCTTATAATCTAATCTTAACTCCCATTCGCCTCACCTCTGACCATGTTGCTGTTGCCTATTGCTGAGTGGGAGAAATAAATGTGGTTTGAAGGTATTTTGAGAGTCAAGAGAAGAGTTTCCTTACGGCCAACCCGGTTCGATGAGACATGATTTGCTCGAGGGAATTTATGAATAAGAGCAGTGTTGACTATTAATGTTTCCTGACTAGTAATTACAGACAAAACTATGCAAATTGCTTGTCTGTTGCAGGTCAAACATGGCTGTGAAGCTCTATCTTTCCTTGGTACTGATTATATTGGGAGTCACTGCTTACGCTCAGAATAACCCAGGTTAGTACACACACACTTTCATTTGTATAAGAATATTGTTTTTCCGGCCCAGGCTCGAAGCTCAGAGTTTCCCTCAAGTTCCGCTTTCGGTAAACTCAATGTTCGCTTCCCGGAACAGTTAATGTCCACGGACAAATATCCTAGCATAATTTCGCGCCAAATGAAGGGTTTCATTGGGGTATCATTTACAAGTGTTTCTCATCTAGATCTGTATCGCGTTACATTATGCACGTCTTCCATCGCTGTTTCATTCGTTGCCGTTTGTTAGGTCAAGGATTTCATGCCAGACGACACGTGGCCGTTTTGGCTTAATTTTAAAAAATGTATTTCTTACAGAAAACGCCGTGATAGAAACGAAATTATCCGATTTGTTTCAACGCACGAAATTATATTCTTTTCACAATTTCAGCCTCAGGTTTACTAGTTCTTAAAATATTCTTAAAATTTCGCCAATTTCAGCCTCAATATTCTTATTAAATATATTCCTATAAAAAAGGAAGAGTGTACGCAAGATAAGTGTAGCAGACCATTGAGAGGAACGTCGTCATGTGTGTAAATCCCCGCGTTAAACCCCTCGATTCTTTGACAACTTTATTACAAACGCATTAGGATATGCTGCCCTTTCACTTTGCAGTCATGCTAATGATAAATTCACTTTTGCAGATCTCCCAAGATGCGACTACCCACACGGAGTGTGTGTCTATTATAGAGACCCTTGTCCACCAGATATACCTTATGAATGCAAAAGTGACTACAACTGTCCGCTGGCTACAAACAAATGTTGCTGTCGTCAACGTAAGCATGTCATTAAATCAGTTTTTGCTAAAATCATGACTGTGCAGGGGAAATGGGGCGAGATCCGCCTCCTCTTTAACTACGAGATCTCTTATAAAGTAATGCTACTAAAACTCAGAAGGCATATTATATATAGTGCGTCCAAATATGACGTAACCACGTGATATATACAGAATGATATCCATATAATGAATCATCAACAATAACTAATAATGACTCAGGCTGATCATAATCATCAACAACAGCGAAAAGAAAACAAATTTAGCTGTGTGAAAAAAATTGAAAGGTAGGAAACATTTTTCCTTTCGAAATGTTGTGAAACTGCGCTTGCCATGGAAAATTTAGTCCCGACTAGGCTGCTTTTTTAAAGCATGGTACCGGCCATGCGATCAAATGTTTAGGTTGGTCTTGTCCTGCCACATTTAATTTTTTACTTTTCGAGACACCAATCGTGACACTTTGTCTCCTTGTGCAAGAGAGTTCAAGTCAGGGAACTTGATATAGTGAATAGGTCATTTTGCAATCTATGTGTGTTGGCTCTTGAGCTGGCGTTACATATAATAATAACAATAATAATGATGATGGTGATGATGATGATGATGATGATGATGATAATGATAATAATTAAAATTTATATTGCGAATTTTCTATGAAATAATAAAATGCAGATTACAAGCATTCACAGTGAATACAAAACAAGAACTTACGTACAGTCACTATGGAATCAAAGACGAAACCTACACTATTTGCAATTGGCTATAGAAATAGTAATTTACTGAAAAATCTAAATTTAAAGTAAAAGGAACCAATAAAATGCCTTGCTGGATAAAAATGCCTTAACTTTCTTTTCAAAACCACTTTTGGTGCGAACAGATCTAATGATAACAGAAAGATTGTTGAAAGGCCGTGACGCTGCCGACATGAAAGATCGATCGAAACTTTTGTGAAACGCATTGGGGTGCTCAGAAGAATTCCGTTGTTATTTCGCCGTAAATCATAACGGGATGGCGGTAAAACAGAAATCAAATCAATGAGACATTTAGGAGCTAAGCCCTGGCGTACTTTAAAGGTGATCGGAAGGATTTTAACGGATAAGCAACCAGTGAAGTTGTTAAAATAAGCGGCGTGTTTGGGTGCGCAGAAGATCAATCGCACTGGCATTCATGACACTTCGGAGGTTTTGCATGTGATGGTCGGGATCTCCATAGGAGACTGTTGCAGTAATCTGCATGAATCAGCATCTCAGTATATTCAATAGTAAGACATTTCCGTATTTGTCGGATATTACACATAAAAGAAAGCACTACCACCGGTCTTTACTATATGCGTTGCCATATATATCCATGTGCGAATCGAAACAGGAACCCAGATTTCCCAGTAAATTACATCAACGCCGCCAACCCTAATATTGCTACTGTAACAGACACTTTAGATAGCTACTTGCTCGTGTTGATCACCAGAAACTCAGTCTTATCATCGCTCAACATCAATTTATCATTAAGCATACATGAACGAATAGCAACGATGAATTTCTCCATAGCATCTAGCGCTATATCGCTACACAGTGCTAACGAGTCCCAAGGAGGACGAGAAAGCTGTCCACTATCAGCCTTGCAGTCTGTTGTTTGTCTTATCTATATTTTTTTTGGCTGACCAGTTCTCTTGTAGATCCTACGTTGGCAGCTTTATCGTATGCGACCCCTTCATTTTCTGGTCTCTCACAATGAAATGGCCCGTTGTTCTATATTCCTACGTGTATGCAACCTCATCCCCAGGGTCTCTCATCTTACCGCTAAGATGAGAGACCCTGGGAACGAGGTTAGCGTGTATGGAGTAGCCTGAGGAACACATTAAGTCAGAGTGTCTAGTCGTTACTTTTACGTCAAGTGGCTGACGCCATGCATGTTCTTTCGGCCGCTTGACAGCCCCAAACTCTACTGCAAAGATTATGCACGTCTATGCATTAATCCACACTAATATTTTATTAGCTCCTACAGAACCCGTACCTGCCACACGATGTGACTGGCCGCATGGCGTGTGCGCATACATTTATGACTCTTGCCCACCAGATATACCTTATGACTGCCGAAATAAATACTACTGCCCAGTAGGAACAAACAAATGCTGCTGCCGGTATGTATTCGCTAACAATGTACAGACTAGCTGTTGCCCATTATTTAGTTTGGTGTTTATTCAGTTCCTGTTTTTACCCCTGTCAAAGCCATGTGAGTTAGGCAGTTTGACAAATTTTCAACTAGCAGTCGTTAGCCCCCCAGAAAGACAGCTGGTCTGTTACTGACTGTTTTAGACACGTTGATAGGTAAAATGGCTCGTTTACTCAAGCATGGTATTCTGGGTACCAGCTTTCCACTAAAAGAGACCGGCATTTCAGTTAGCTAGCACTTTCGTAACTGCTTATATGTTGTCTATTTTGTAGGCAACCATGATTCGAACTGGTGAAGACTCATCTCACAGCACTGCCCCCGAATCAAGCACGAAAATAAAATTGTTATCTGACATTTTATTTGCCTTAATTAACCCTTAAAAACATTGTAAACCTAAGAGATTAGATGAATGGCTTAATGCATTGGACGACAGTAAGATAAAAGCTGTTTCAGCAGAGATTCAGTTGTTATTTCATAAGTAATTAGTAATTTCTGTACTACACCTGGTACCACACAATAAAGATCAAGTTCTAAACGGTTTTGGTCTATATGCTGAAGTGTCTAAAGTGACGATACTTTCCCCTGGACACGTTTTGATATAACAATAAATAAGAGTAGTTTCAAAACGAAACCCACAGGGCCTGTCCTCTCTAACTGACTCTAGAAGAAGAATAAATTTTTCAACTTCCGTTTAGCATTTGACTGTGTAAGCTCCGAGGTTCAGTTCAATTATTACTGCCAATTAAATGTCACTCGCTTTTGTAATATTTAATTCTAGCACATGTATTACTTTCCAAGGAACACATCATAGAAAGTAATTATTTGACGATCTGTATATGGAAAGTGCATATTTCGAGGAAGAAAAAGAAACGTCCCTTTGTGTATTAAACGTCTTTGTTTGGCCGATTGCCTATAGATAAACGATATTTTGGGAGTTGAATTTAACTTCATTTTCCATCATATAAAACACCAATCTGTGCATTCCAGTTGAAGCGACTCCAGCTACTTGACCTTCCCGATTAAAGGAGCAGTGTCACGAGGATTTTGCTGTTTTAGGTCAATTATTTGAGGCTTTAATCATAAACAAAATGCTTCTGCAAAGCTACGACGAAGATATCAAATGAATTTTACCTGAGAGGGCTAACCATAATAAATTTCTTGAGGATTTTTGGGACAATTAGCATCAAAACTTGAAAAAAAATGGCTAATTTTTTTAAGTTTCAATCCATTTCCATCCATGCCATCCGTAGCGACAGATGACAGGAAACAGTTCCAGTACCTTGAAATAATCTTCAACAACAAAACTAGATCATTAGCTATGGAATTCAATTGATGCGAAGACACCTTGAGCTTTTTATAAAAATTCCAAATAGCGTGACAATGCCCCTTTAAGGTAAAAAAATTTCTTTTAACTTTACCGGGAAAGGTTTGTCTACAGGATATAATGATAGAGACGAGCCGACAAGACAGCGGTGGTCGGGAGCCAGCAGAAATATTATACTAGTAATAGTTATCACTAAAGCTGCCCCCTCTTTCTTTAATTTCTGCTGACTGAAAACAATAATATTAAACCTTATTGTATGAACTAAAATTTTACATTTTTTTGTAAACTGTATCACTCATACTGTTCAAGTAACTTAGGCATCTTACCATAAATATACACTGATTCTGTTTAATTTTCTATCACATGGAGTTCTTTAACACTCTCACGAAGTGGATTCTGGAAAAAAATATCAAACCACTTTTTTGTTACAGTTTGATATTGAAACAAACCATTTGTCCTGATATACGAGCAAACGTATCTCGAAAGCAGAACAGAAGTCAAGATTTTTTCCGAGATGTAACCAGAAGTATCGCGTTACAGTCGCCATATATGCAAATTAGAGTAAAGCTTTTTGTCCTCAACAGAAAAAGCCGAAAACATTTACATTTGGATCCCTGCCAGTCACATGGGCTCTACGCCACGTAAGATTACTCAGCGGTAAAAATAAGCGATCCAAATAAACGAGATGCCAAAAGACGTATAAACTCAACACGCGATCACACTCCAAACTCGCTCAGTACTAAGCAATAAGATCTGCTGATAAGCCCAAATGCCTGTAGCAACTACGTTTGATGTTCACTTGTTTGTTTGGTAAATCTTTCGTCTTTGTGGATTGAGTCTTTCAATCCTCCAAGTAATTTGTGTCTAACAAATCGAATAGCCTCCAGTATCATAAACGTACAGCTAATGATGAGCGCGTAACTGACAAGTTTTTCAACTTATAGTCGATCCTAGGTAGATTTCGCATAAACAAGAATCTTATGCAAGCGTCTCTCGATGCTAGATTTCGGATAAACACGAATCTTATGCTTTGGTGGTCGAATAACAGCGCTTTCACAAATATATATATATATATATGCATGTAATCTTCGTTTTGTTTTATTAAAAGCTTTATTTACATGAATAGTAATGGTAACTATAAAAGGCAGGAAGAAATTGTCGTCAATCAAAGGTGGAATATTTATCGTAAACATTCAAGCCTGACAACCCTACACTGTCGCAGTTGAAATAAGAAAGCAGGGTAAGTCACCTTACTTTAAATTTAATATCCTTCAAAAGAAAAATTAAGAAAAAAGTTACTTGTCTTGTTTTTTGTCATACTTATTGTCCTGTTCTCGCCTTTCGCTAAGGGTAGAGGGGAAATAACTGAAACAAGTTCTATAAATGTTATCCTGAGAAGTCGAAACTCAAATTTCGTTGTCGTGCCGATTTCTGTTCAAATAATTTTGACACGAGAGGAAACTGTTGTTGGAAGAGTTTTTATGTTTACTACCTGTATAGACTGCATGGAGCGTTCTGATTTCAGTGCACAAGCTGTATTCACTATAAATGTTCCTTCTGTTTAATTACAAACACAACTATACCGTTTTCGGTTACAGTCTCCTCATGGCTGTGAAGTTTCACCTGTGCCCGTTTCTGTTGATTACTTTGGTGGTTGCTGCATACGCTCTGAAGGACCCATTTTCAAGTAGGTACTTAGTAAGATTCGTGTAGCAGACCAGAGAATATACAATTGTTTTAGAAGAATAAAAATATGTTAGTTTCCCAAAAGGGTTTATGTAGTTGTTTATATAGGATTTTAAGCCGAGGGGTTAAGCCACATACATTGCAAGTAGCTCAATTGTGAGTTTACTAATGTTTATGGGTTCAAATCCCTTAGAACCCTTTGAGCTTTTCGACTTTTTGTGATATCGTCCAATGCAAATGCTGTGATGCTTATTTCTTCGATTATATCAATTTAAGTAACAAATTCTCTTATACAGAACTCTCCAGGTGTGACTGGCCAAAAGGAGTGTGCGTATATTACAAAGATCCTTGTCCACCAGACATACCATACCCATGCCCAGGAGAGCACTGTCCGCTTCCCACAAACAAATGCTGCTGCCGGCAACCAGCGCCGCCTCCAAGTAAGAACGTATATCATATAAAATATTATTGTAATTGATGCCTTAATTTTGAAACTCGAAGCTGCAGATTTTAACAGGCAAGTGGTAATTTCCCCCCATACAAGGAGAGTGAGTGGCATTTTTTAATGATCACACGGTGCCTAGTATTCATATTACCACGTGGTTACTGAAACAATGCCTTTAAATGCTCAACTTGATTGTTATTGGAATACCACAAAGGTATATTGGACAGATCTGTCTATTGAAAGAACAACATCATAATCTCTTCTTATATAAGACTTGTTTATAACCACCCCAAGAACTCTTTCTTCTCACCCTTTTAAATTCGATATCAGAGAATGTACAAATCAAAGGCAGCTCAAGGGATTGTGTTGACGTTGTTTTAAGGCTGTCACGATGATCTGGTTATAAACAAACAGAACCTTTCCTTTTTTTATGTGTTGTTGGGTGCATAGTTTAAATCCCGTTTTATGCTGCGCATCTTTTGTTCAGGCTTGATTATGAGAAACGCAAGTACACTGCTCATTTATATTTTTACGATAACAGCACAAATTCTCGCGCGCTTATCGGCTAATTTTTATTATCAATAAGCGGGCAGACACATGAATTTATAATTTATGCGGCAACGAGCGAGTGGACGTCAGTTTTTCATGCGTCTGTCCTGTTATAGACAATGAATTTCGTCAAAACATTGAGATATGTCCAAGTTTGATCCTAATTAGATGCACGCGAATTTCAATAAGCGTCACGAAGTGTCCCCTTGCTCTTTTCCCCAACTTTAACATCACTCGTTTCTCGGAATACAGACAATTAATGTCACAAAGTGTCCCTCAAATGCTGCTCCTCAAGTAAGGATTAACAGCTGCATTTACCCTAAGATAAAAATAACACTAACCTTTACCCTAACCTTACTATTAGAAATAGGTAGCAAAGGCTTAGACTTAAAGGGACACTTCGTGTTAGATGTCAAAATTTGCCGTGCATCTAATTAGGGTCAAACCTGGACATAGGTGAAAACATCGTGAAAGTAGCTGCAGATCCACGAGGCGATAGCCGAGAGGATCTGCAGCTACTTTGACAATGTTATGACTAAATTCATGATCAATAAGAGGCCAGACATATGAAAAACTGACGTCAATTTGTTAACTTGATATCATTATTCCACTATTACGTCATTTCGTCATTTAAGGTCAAGGGAACACAGTAAATATACCAGGGTATTACATTGTAGACTAGCGTATTACACTGTTTCTAGTGGAGGACGAGAAATGAAAAATTGTCAGACTTGACCAAGCAAATTTCTAATTGTTTACAGCTTTTAATCTGCAATGTGAGTGATAAATCGTTCATAGAGCTGGCAAAACTGACGGTTATTAAAATACCATTCGGCAGATATTACCGTTACTGCCTTCTTAAAATATACAGATGTATAGAGCGATATTTAATTCACATAAAATGTTTTTTTTCAGCCAAATACGAGTACATTTAACAAGGATCATGTACCTGTACATGCCCGAGGTTACGACATTTGTCGAATTTCATTTGTCAAATATTATGGGAAAAAAAACACGGGGAAGTGTAGAGTTAGATTGATCATTCTCTTGGCTGTAAATGTGACAGACGTTTCAAATCATATGCAGAATATTCGGTCAGTACTAAAAAATAATGATTCCTTTGATGCTCTTTATTTGGTAGGAGTCCACCGATGATATGAGCTGATGATGACTCGCCAAACACTGCTGCTTCGGAAAAAATTGAGGAAACACAATAGTTGACAATAAACTTGATTATTTCCGTTAACAAGCATCATGAAAGGGAAGGGGGGGGGACAGGGGGGGTTACGGTTAGCAAAAGTACCAGAATGTTTGCACTGTGGGTAAAAGGTAGAGTGTAAGTGTTCTTTATTCAATAATAGGTACATACATGAATAGAACTTGATTAAGTTGGGATCGCAAAAATTACATATTGGCTCAAAACTAAATAATATGGAGTCTATTATTGGCCACAGAATAGACTATAATGGGGTAGGGGCTCTGAGAGGCCAGCGCCCATACCCAGCAAAATTTACTCAAGTACCCCTCTCCCCCCCAGGAGTTCGACCAAGCTTGATTAATAAGTTGTTTACTACATAGCCAAATAGTAGAACTCTTCAATAAACGCCTAAAGCAGTTTATGGTAGCCACTTTTGTCAGTACTCGCTGCCATTTTGCTTGCAAATGGAGATGGATAAGGTGGACATTAGAAAAAATGGCAAGATTTCTCACAGATGCTGATTCAGTTGCTCTTAGTGTTGTATGGGGCAGTGCAATAAAAGCTATTACAGCAAAGATTCAGTTGCAATCTCCTTGTTTTTTTTTAGCACACAAATGAGATCATCCGAATGATGATTATTATGGTTTTGAGACCTTGTAACATGATAATGTTGCGCAACGGACTGCGAGACATTTCGATTAGCATTCTTAATTTTTACCTAGCTTAGGGCCTGTTTACATGGAGAAGGGTTCCCAGTCTAACCAAGCTACCTGGCCTGTACCCTGAGAGAGCCAACTTTTCAATTGGTTCTTTATGAAATACTACTTTTCAAATGAACGACTTATAAATACTATAATTTGATCTTTAGTTCCTGTTACTTGTTTCCCCAAAATAACAAAGCCAGCCAAACATATTTTCACGTATTCGGTGGTTAACGCAGTATTTGCTGACGAGACAACATTAACCAGTCATTTATTTATTTATCCATTTTTTTCAGTTTTTTCTCTTGGCTTAGTTCCTGTTATCTGAATAGAGCTCTTCTGAGATGTGCAACGAATTTATATGATTGCTGCCTAGGTTAATTTAAATAAACAAAAGTGACCTACAGCCCGATTGTGCACTTCTTGATAATAACAAGATCACGCACACTAATGTTCTTTATGTTTCCGACAAATGACAATGCTGCCCAACGGTCTGCGACACCTTCGGTAAGGATTGTTTTCTTTTTTTTCCCTTTTCCCTTTTTTTATTGGAACACCCACATAATAACCTCAGTTCAACGACAACAACAACAAAACAAAACAGAGAGCAAAAACAGAAGAAAACCAAAGAGAATATGAATGCACTAGTTTGTTTTCCGCAAAACATAACACCATTTGTGTAGATCTCAAGACGGGCAGGGTTAAGAGGAGGGCTCTTAAGCAGCACTATTTCAACTTAAGACAACTTTTCGACTTGAAGTTCAGAAGTGACCTTTCTAATGATTTTTTTCACGTTTATTTAAGTTTAAAGTAATTTTTGTGTGAATAGATAGTACTTGGCGAATAACAGTGTGCAACAATTTTTTTTTAATCGACTTATTAGTAGCAAGGGGGTAGTTCGTTTGCTTAGAAATCAAACAGCATTTCAAGCGGAGACGGCGAGAAAGAGGTGCCATTTTTTATATTGCCCCATTTGATGACCCCAGAAAAGGAGTGATTTGACCAATGGCAGTTTAGGAGAATGTGACTTATTGAGTCGGGTTTCAATAAGCATTCTTAATATTTTAGTAGTACCCTAGCTAACTCCTAATTTAGGGCCTGTTTACATGGAAGAAGGGTGTCCAGTTAAGCCTTACCCTAGGAGAGCCAGCTTTTCATACGGTTCTTTAGTTAACGCATTGAGGCGTTCACAAGCTAGCCGTGCGTAACCAGCACTTCCGAGGAAACCTGTGCATTTGCCAGAGGTACTGCCCCAGAAGGGCTTTTGGCATATAATCTAAAATAATAGTTTTGGGCTGCCCAGGCTACAACTTTGGACAAAATGAATGAACATTTGAACCACGCTTCCCCCATTTAAATGATGCCAAAATAGCGCATTTTCGCTCCTTCGCACCCAGCTCTCCCATTTCAATGTTACCAAAATAGCGCCTCTTTGCTCTTTTGCTTTGGGGGGTGGGGGGTTAATTGTTCTATTTCACTTCGTCCAAGATTGTCGCCAGCCAAGGGGAGAAACCCGCGAAAATATTGCTAATTTTTTTTTTTAAGGCAGTATTAACGTTAATCCCTGAGGGTGACTACTTTCAATTAGCAGAATACAAAATAATAGCCCTAGACACTGAAAAGAGACCACTGCCGGAACGAGAGATGTTTTTAGCTGTGCTGAGCAGCCGCTCAAAATATAGCCCGATGACTATGCTGCCTATCTGATCTTGCCCAGTAAATTCAAATTTCCCCGGTTCAGAGTGAACGGAAAGCATTTGATGGGTTTTCAAAGTGAAACCTCTGGCTTCAAATTTACCCGGAATAGTGGGAGTGGACTGGACCTATGTAAATCCTCAGGATTATTTCAGCACGGAAACAACCTTAGGGCAAAGAAAGGGTTTTCGTATGTCCTTTTCACGCTGAATTTCGTTTGTTCCGTCTCGTGCTCTTGGAGAAGTGCTAGTTGTCAAAGCCCTGTGCACCGGTTGGTTAAACGCACTAAATCTAGAATAAACCTCTTATTGGAGGTTGATGTTGATGTTCCTGTTGTTTTCCGAAAAAAAAAGCCAAGCGTAACACGCGATGATTTGTTGAAGAGTCGATACATACTCGGCTTTCTTGCCTTATGGTGTCTGTGATCTGAATAAGGTTCCTATGAGAAAGGTTGTGAATTTTAGTGCCTTGCTCAGCTTCTAGCGCTGTTTAAAAACACTGGCTAATTTTAGAATAAACCAGTAATCCTTATCCTGTTTTTCGGGGAAACAAAAGCAGCCATACATACTTTCACGTAGTCAACGGAAAACGTGCTCATTCCCCGCTCATTCATTTTTTACCATTTTTTTTTTCGTGCTTTAATTTCTGTTAGCTAAAGAGAGCGCTTATGAGAAAGGTTGTGAATTTGTGTGGTTCGTGTCGAGGTGTATTTCGTTATTATTCCATCTTATATTCTTGGTAAACGAAAGCGATAGACAGGCGCTGAGTGCAAACTTCTTGTCAGTGGTGTGATAAGCTCACGTTCACGCACGCAGGAATCAGACCAGCTGAAAAGAAATTCCGCAATCAAAAGTCATAGGCCAGTCTGCAAATGCGCTTTGTGGAATAGAGACATCAGATTATTAGGAGAAATAAACGGACCTTGTTCTTTTTATAACAAAGAAAATAGTTTAATTTAACGGGGAATGTGTTCCTTCAAGAGGAAGATCTTTGGCAGATAGTTCCGGGATTAAAATTATTTAGAGTGACTGACTGTCAAAATCAGAAAATTTCTTAGTTTCGCGGCAAGGGTCGAAAATTCGATTTCGCTCATATTTTTATGGTATATAGGTTAGGGCATGGCAAAAGGTATTGTATAGTAATTTTTGCCAAAATATTCTTTCATTTCCCAAAACGATGGCAAATGAACAAATTCCGTTAAAATCTTCATTCGACGCACTGTTTTATTAAACAAGTTCGAGAGCTTCGCACGCAAAAGCAGATTATTCTGCCGTCTTTAAAATACTCAAATAGTTATAAACTAGGAATGCGTTCTTTCTAGCATGTCTAGAGGAAGATCTTCGGCAGATAATTCCAGGAATAAAGTCATTTTAAGTTCATGACGTCTAAAACTGGTCACGAGCTAATCAAAGCCATTGTTCGCTACTGGTCACGAGATATCGATTAAACCAATGGTCACGAGTTTGACTCGCGTGTACGTCACTATAAATTATAAAACAAACATTTAAAAGTTTGCACTTTTCAGTTGGAAAATCGACAAGCATAAAGCCATTTCGCCTTAGAACCTCTTCATCAGAGCAATAATTTGTAAGTTACTGTGAAATTTTGTCACATAATGAATCATAATTGTTACGCGACTCTTGTAAAATTAACCCAATCGCTTGAAATTCTAATAGCTTCTTTTCGTCTCACCTCTAACCTTAGTTCTGTTGTTTAATGCTGATTGGAAAACATCTAGAATTTTACCAGTTGGGAGTTTCCTAAAATTAGGACCGCTTTCTGACCTAAGCAATTTTGAGACAATATGCAGGGCTAAATGTGAGCAAGTGGTGGCGTGT
>CM042751.1:6379456-6380953 GCA_022496165.2 Catalaphyllia jardinei
CCACAAACCTACAACTACGTTACGGCACTTACTGACCAACGTTAAAGACCGAGACGAACCCAGCAACAGACAGGGAGCTGTTTACAAGATCAAATGCTCCGACCGCCAGGTTTCCTACATTGGTGAGACTGGCAGAAACCTTAACACGAGACTGACTGAACACAAATTAACGAACCACGAGAAATGGTGATGTCAACAATCACATCGCAGTGTATCATCAACTGAAAAACCACAACATTGACTGGGACTCTGCTCAATGCTTAACCTTCAGTACTACAACTGGCCGCTGAGCATTTGTTTCAAAATGGTGGCAACCGATGCCAAATTTCAGGCTTCTTTGGAGACAAATTACTTGGGATAGAATGCACTCTAGAAGCTGAAACTTCGGTGGGTAAATTAACTCAATATAGACTTTTTACTGGCAATGACAAAAATAATACGCCGTTTGGAGTGACCTCCTCCATAAAAACATTCTTGGAAAACCGTTACAACATTCACACTGTAAAAAATAAAAATTGCTTAGAAACATGTGTTTAACGTCATCAAATTTCGACAACCGTAATAGACAGAAAAACAATAATATCTTAGCTTCATTGCAAGTTTTGGTTTCGACACAGCGCTTCGTTTCGGTAGTAAGGGTAATTCTGTCAGCTCACAAATGAAACGCCTATGAATAGAGGACCTGCTAAAAATAAACAAAAGAAATGGAATAACAATACATAAACCTTACAATATGCTAAAAAAAAGAACAAATAATAGTTTAAAAGGTTAAAAATATAAAACTACGGAGATTTAAGCTAAACTTTCATATGTATAAATATCTTGATAAATATCCTGAGCATACCCTGAGCATTTTGCGTTTTAAACAACCGGACGTCGTTCTGACGATGATCAATATCCCGTCAAGTTCGCGTAGAAAGCATTTTTGGAGCAACCTTTTTACGAAAAAAAGTTTCTCTTCTTCTCTCTCTTCCATGGAAAACTTTCTAATGTTTTGCGATATTCACAGAGTCAATAAATCTCAACCTCACATGACATTGGTCACGTGACCAACTGACGCAGAAGGCCTATTGACGACAAGGATCCAATTCAAGCGCCTGCAAGGTCAACGAGACCCAACGCTGTTGAACATCAGTTCTATGGTGGATCACAGGAGTGAATACATTTCTAACCTAATATGGCTATCTCTTGTTACAGACTGAAATTGCGACTGTGGGCAAGCTGAACTAAAAAAGCCTCTAGTTTTCTGCGCGCTGTAGATTCTGAAATCGTTATACTGCATTCGAACTCAAGTTTAGCCATTATTAACTGAGATTCAGAGTGGAACCTGGTTCTTGTACTTCCATCATAGAAGCGGTTTAGCATTTTCCAGCATGCGCAGAAATAGATAATAGATAAGGGCTACGTCATGATAGGTAAACCTGTCAAACGAGAAAATACGCCCTGGCATTAAGGTATATTCCTCATCGGCGCTCAAGCCCATAGGAACCTTTCAGT
>CM042751.1:6395267-6450016 GCA_022496165.2 Catalaphyllia jardinei
CTTCACTTGCATCTACAACCGCAGTACAAATATGAATTATTTCATATGTATTTCACATCATTTCACTGCACGGGAAGATATGAACTCAATAAATTGACCTCGCTCCCAATGTGTGGCTTCATAGCTCAGTTGGTAGAGCATCGCACCGGTATTGCGGAGGTCATGGGTTCGAATCCCGTTGAAGCCCCGATTTTTTTCAGGCTTCTTCTTTCCAATTGCTTAAATTGGAAAATTTACTGCGATGATCATACTTCACTTGCAACAAATAAACTGCTTGCCATTAATGATTAGTGTCATTGATCAGGTTGAAAGATTGCTCAAAAGGCCAGGAGTTCCTGAAATGTGTGAGCAGTGGCGAGAACGTGAAGTAAACGAAAACATTCTAGCAGACGTCTATGATGGTCGTATCTGGACAGAGTTTCTGAAGTACAAAGGTAAAGATTTTTTTAATGTACCCAGAAACCTTGCCTTTGCGATAAATGTTGATTGGTTTCAACCTTTTAAGAGGAGAAACGATAGATCATTTGGAGTTATTTTTTTGGTGCTTCTCAATCTACCAAGAGAACAGCGATTTAAATGGGAGAACATTATAGTTGCTGGTATTGTACCAGAAATGAGCAAGGAACCCAAGTCACTTAACACATTTTTGGCACCGATTGTCAATGAATTACAGACACTGTGGAAAGGTGTCCAACTTTCAACCAGTGCAAGTGACATTCCTCTTACATACCGGGGTGCACTCCTTTTGGCATCAGCAGACCTACCAGCCATACGAAAGCTCTGTGGTTTTAAAGGTTATTCTGCACATCGCGGCTGTTCCAAGTGTTTCAAGTACTTCCCTGGAAGTTTTAAAGAGAAAACAGACTACTCTGGTTTTGACAGGGATACTTGGCCCTTGCGGCACATAAGCAGTCACAGAACGCATGCAGAAATGGTGCGAAAAGCCTCAACTCAAACAAAGAGAGAGAAACTAGCCACAAAGTATGGAGTTTACTACAGCTGTCTCTTACAACTTGTACTTTGATGCTGTAAAATTTACAGCTATTGATCCTATGCATAATTTGTTTTTAGGAACAGCAAAACATGTTTTTGAACTATGGACTAAAAAGAACTTATTAACAAAGACAGATCTTAAAGTTCTGGAAGAACGAATTCATTCTTTTGATGTCGGGACTGGAATTGGTCGACTACCTCATCGCATTACATCAAACTATGGCAGTTAAACTGCATCACAATGGAAGAACTGGACACTTATCTATTCAATGTTTTGTCTGGAGGGTCTGCTTCCAGTAAGCCATTTGAGATGCTGGCAAACATTTGTCCTTGCTTGCCAGTATTTATCTTCTCCAGTTATATCTAAGATTGACATTTTGAAGGCTGACATGTTGTTTGTAAAGTTCGGTGAACGATTTGAACGTTTATATGGCAAGAACGCTGTGACTCCTAACATGCACCTTCACTGTCATTTAAAGGAATGTATCATGGATTGTGGACCAGTGCATGCATTTTGGGTCTTGAGCTTTGAACGCTTTAATGGAATTCTTGGATCAATGCGAGTTAATGGAAGATTCGGTTGAGGTGCAAATGATGCGCAAACTTCTGGCTGGACGGTTTGTTTGGGATGCAAAGATCCCGACTGAGTTCCAAGATACCTTTATGTCTTTCTTTACACAGGAAAGAAATGATGCTGTTGAAAGTTTAATTGTGAAAAATGCCATTGCACTTTTTAATAGTGCATGCTGCTCGAACCTGAGAGACTTTCAGTGGAGTGATCTTACGCTTGTTAGTCTTCCAAACTCATTTAAGCATTTTGCATTGGATTCTGATGAGCTAGGGGTGCTTCTTGACTACTACAAAACATTGTACCTGCAAGAAGAAATGGAACTCTCTTTTTTGTCCAGTGTTGCCCGGAAGTATTCAATCATCATACTTGGAACTGAGAAGTTTGGTTCAAAAATGGACTGTAGAAATCTGCGATCGGCTCGAATAATGGCTTCTTGGACTTCATCTGATGGCTCTATTGATACCAATGCAGCTAGAAGACCAGGCATAGTTACCTTCTACATTGTGCACAGTGTTAAGATTAATGGAGAATTTAATCAACATGTGTTTGCTGTTGTGTGGTGGTATAAATTTGATGAAGATCAAGAATACTTTGGTAAACCTGTCCAGGTGTGGAAACATGGTGAATACGAACCCTGTGGACCTGCTCTGTTTATGCCTGTGCAGCGAATTGCACAAAGGTATGCTTCCTGTTCAGTGACATTAAATGGACACAAAAAATTAATTCTCAGCCCAGTTCCAAGGCTGTTTCATTAGGTTAGAAAGTAACAGCAACTGACCATTTAGTAACTCTTTCCCAAGGGTTCACTTCCCAATTAAAAATCAGGAAATAACATTGATCAATGCTGATCATGGACAATATGCTTGTGGATCCACAGTTTTTAGCGGCGATAGCATAACTCAGTGAGCAGGTATTGGCAAACTTGCAATTTGATTGGCTACACAGACCCACTATCAATTCTAATTGCTAGCGTAACCCAGTGACTGCATATTAATGAACTCACAGCCTTATTGGACACTGAGCCACTTATCAATTGATAGAAGGCTCTCAGAGCATGTGCAACATTGTGCCCTGCATTGAGGCCGAAAGGTATCAAACAAAATCATGAATAACGTTGATAAAAACTTCAAGCTTACAATCTACTTGATTATTAAAAAGACCCACAGACACATGTTATTGTGCATTAGGGCCAAAAAGTATTTAACAGGACAATGACTAATTTAGCTAAATGTACATGTGGGGTGTAGTTTTGTTCAAAAAGTCAGCCAATAGGTTTATTAATTGAGCTCTCTGCTGTTGTTTTGGCTTTATTGAAGTACTCAGCAAGTTTTTTTAGTCATGCAATTCAAAAATAATGTAGAAGGCTCAAGGACACAAATTTGTTGACTGAATTGAATTTATCACTGGGTCAATTCAGCTTTGAGGTAATTGTCCAGTTATGTTGGATGAAATGTTTAAGGATGTGAGAGGTTATATTTTTTTGTCTTTATGTTTTTGATTGTTTCATTGTTCCTTATGTAGTTTGCACCTCTGAAAATAAATATTGCTTAACATTAAAAAGAAAGGTGTTTGTAATTATCTCTAGTGTTAAAGCAAACCTTGAATTATCTTTACTTTATCAGTTGTCCATGTCAGTTATGGTAAATTGGCCCAGTTATATTTGTGTTATAGAATAGAAAACTAAAACTTGAAACAAAAAGGAAAACCTGGTCTAGATTTTAATTATCCGCTGGCGAAAAAAATGAAAAAGCAAGGTAAAAGCAAATAGGGGCTGGTAAAAGTCCAGTCTCATGTGCAGGCTTGTCACTATTTTCCGTTCTCAAATGTCCTTTTCGCTGTCTGCTTCGAAAATCATGATAGGACAAAGTAAATACGGAGAATTTGTCTTTCCTTCACTCTTTCCGTTAATTTCCTTTCCTTTTTCTGTTAATGGTATATAAGTCCTTGAATGGCCTGGCACCGGATTACTTATCTGCACTTAGATGTTCGTCGACCTACCCGCTCTCTTCGATAGTCTGATAAATTATTGCTTAATGTTCCAAAGATAAGCACAGTTAGTTATGGCCAACGTGCCTTCTCCCACGTAGCCGCTACACTCTGGAACTCTATACTGGACAATATTAGAAACTCTGTAACAGTTGAAATATTTAAAACCAGACTCAAAACATTTCTTTTTAAAGAAGCATATAATTAATTTAATTGAACTGAACTTTAAATTATGATTTACTTCCTTATAATATGTATATAATACTTTTTGTAAACGCATCGAGATTTTTAGATGCGTAATATTAAATTTCCCGCTCGTATGCTAATCGGAAACTTCGACAAATCCCTCCTGTGTTCTGAAGCTCTTGCGCCATTGTTCAAAAATGGCCGTGTAGAGTCATTTTTCGCTTGTATAACAAAGCCTATTGTTATCAATGTTGAGCCACTTTACTTGATACGTCAAAAAAGTAGCTTGGGGACAAAATGATTTTTTTTCAGTTTCCAGTGGATTTGTTTCAAAGTAGCCGGGGGAAATCTGCGGCCCCCGGCCATGAGTGACAGCCCAGCATATAGTCAAGCAAATCTTCAGACTGTTGGCCTGGATGAACTGCTAAACGCTAATTTGCTTTAATAAGCGCATTTGTGTGAAATTTACAAATGCGTTCAGCTACGGAAAACGAAAACTTACGATAGCTTTACTCAACGGGCTTCAATGAGCTTTATGCCAGGTTTATATCTGGTTTACGCTGCGCAGCTTTAAGGGCAACTTTAAAGCAACTTTACGCTGCAGCGGTAACAAGCGTAAACTTGGTTGACAACCTTTACACGAGCGTTACATCATGTTTACTCATGGCAGCGTAAACGCAACCTTTATAGACCTTTAGGAAAATTTAATTCCAGGCATAAACTTGGTCGACAACCTTTACGCAAACTATACATCACATTTATGCATGGCAGCGTAAATGTAACCTTTATACGCCTTTATGGAAATTTAATTCATGGCGTAAAGTTAGATAACCTACTTTAAGAAGGTTTAAGCCAACTTTAATTTTTCGTAAATCTCTTTTTTCATGCTGTGATATTACCGACGGCCGTACAAACTATACCTTTTCTGCCACTGGGGAAATGAGAACCATTCATGATCGTATCGACTGCAACTCTAAAAATCTTATTTACATGATACATTTTCTACGTTGCAACAAACAGTACATAGGTGAAACGAAAAGACGACTTAAAGCCGCTTTAATGAACACCGACGACCAGTAGACAGACCCACCCCTTCCTCCAGACCCACTGCAGTTTCAAACCATTTTCTTTCCGACGATCATTCACCTAACGACATAGAACTTATACCACTAGAACTTATACATTCATCTCGTGACGCGTCACGCAAAGCCAGGGAAGCGTACCTTATCGAAAGGGGTCAAACTCTTGAACCCAAAGGTATGACCAAACGAGAAGAAATTTAATCTAATGTTTAACCCACTAATCCCCTATCTATTATATTCCATTTTATTATCTTGTCATTTATTAGTTTGCTCAACGGTTTAGTTTTTGTTTTCTATTTTTGTTATCTTGTCATTTATTAGTTACTTCAACGGTCCACTTTTTATTGAAATACTATATAGGCTTTTATCTTTGTTGTTTAAATTGTAACGTCTTTTCTCAGTTGTAAACATTTCCTGAAGAAGTCAGGCCGTGACTGACGAAATATTGGAAATTATATACAGTTAACCCCAACCGTACGGTCAGCCTTTCTTAGTTCAGTTTCTTCAAGGTTATCTCAAAGTCACTTAATACTAAAATCACTCTCGCGATCGAATTCAGCTTTGTTGACTTGAGTAAGGTCCTACTTGAGTATCGATCCCGGCTCTGGTGCCGAGTGTGTTTGCATGTTATTTAAGAAATTGAAAACTGATGTACAGTGTTTCTATCGAGTTTTAGTATAAATCTACTAGAGTTCTACCACGAATGCCGTACTCTGATTGGCTACGCTACCCACTATCTAATTAAACAATAGAGTGTTTCTGTCGAGGAACTATCGGCTGATAGTTGCCCCGCGGAAATTTGATGTTCTTAATTAAAACAAATATTTGCCCGAGAAGCGAAGCTTCGAGGGCAAATATGCTAGTTTTAAGAACATCAAATTTCCAAGGGGCAACTATCAGACCGATAGTTCCGAGACATAAACACTCTATTGTCTTTATTGTTCTCCACTAAATTTTCTTCCGCACGCTAGTTCAAAAATTAATTAGACTTCAATTGAATTATTTTCAAGATTTCGAGACGAAAGCCGTGAAAGCCAAATATAAAATTTGAAAAAGAAAACAGACAAAAACCCTTAATACAATTTCAGTTGTTTATTTTCTACGAAACCCGCTTGTTTACAACAAAATTTTCACGGACGACTACTATCCATCCGGGTATTTCCGGCGGACGACTACTATCCATCCGGGTATTTTCGGCGGACGGGCACTATGGGCTGATAGTGGCCCTCCGCGGATGAACACTATCGCGTCACGTGATCAATTTAAACCAATAAGATTCGGAGAAAATTTAGTGCTGAACTATAATCTGTGATAGATAGTGAGTAGCGTAGCAGTGTACTCTTGTCGGCAAAATGAATGCCGTTTCTTGGCGTTTTCGAAGTTAGTGCCTGTGAAGAGGATTTAGCTAAAGTTTTGAATGACTAGTAGTTTTATACTAAAACAATTAGATTATCCGCTCTCGATTTCTATGCGTGATAGTTGACTTGGGCTGCGCCCTAGTAACCTATCACGCGATGGAAATCTCGAGCTCATAATCTAATTATTAAATAGAAATACGAGTGGAAGCTAAGGAGAACGAAAATATGCTGTGGAAACAGGAGCCGTAGGCAGTGTTTCCACAGCTTTCACGAATGTTTCTATTAAACAATTAGATTATGAGCTCGAGATATCTATCACGCATAGAAATCGAGAGCGAATAATCTAATTGTTTTAGTATAAATGTACTAGTCGTTCTAAAATCATCCTCTTCAAAGACACCTCCAAAACGCCAAGAAGTGCAGTTATTTTGTTAACAAGGGCACACTGCAACGCTACTCACTATTTATCACAGAATAGATAGTGAGTAGCGTAGCCAATCAGAGAACGGCGTTCGTGATAGAACCTGGTAAATTTATACTAAAACTCGATAGAAACTCGGAAAACACAGGCAATAACAAAATTATTTGGCACTCAAGTGACCAAGTCTAGCTAAGTGAAGGTGTCAGTACAAGAAATCCTCCCCTCCCCTGCTTTGGACAGCTGGCCATGTTTCCATCCCAGCCTTGACGGAGCCCCTAAAAACGAAGAGGTCGCAGCACGACGCGTATCAGGTTAATAACTAAAGGACTATTGGATCGATAATTAAAATTGGAAAACAATTCTCGTGCGGGAGTTTGGGATTTTATTGATAACAAAATAGGGCAACAATGTCGGAAGATGGACATAGAGCGATCGCTCTCGCTGTTAAGTTTGTCTATGTTTTTGCTTTACCTCAGAACCGGAAAATGTTTTCCGATTGAAGGAGAGCGTCTCGATGCCATGGGTCAAAACTCACTACCCCCCTAGGGAAACACCAATTTAAACTTTCCACTCATTCGTGATCAGGTAGGGCACTTGGAAAATTTATTGTGCCAGCTGGCGTCAAGCGCAAACGTTTTCCGCATTTTTTTTTTCCTTTTTGTTGAGTTGGGACGTATAATAAATACTTGATGACTGCTCCCGCGGGAAATAGTGAGTTTTGCTTCCCCTCGAATTCAGTGTTTCACTTGGCTTCCCCAAAGGGAACACTGAGAGTCTCGGAGGAGCCATGAAAACGTAGTTTTCCTCGAAGCCAGTCATTTAGTGCTTACGAAGTACGTGCGAGCGTAAGTTTGATAATGCGTACTCCGTTCACATTGAATTAGTATGCAAGAAACAAGTCCATATTTGAATATCTTAGTCCATTGATGGATTTTGAAGTGATATATTATCCTATAATGACGTTCATTTGTAATAACTTGAACACATGCAGTATAGAAGGCTTGACCTATTGTTCATGCCTCACATTAATTTAGAAACAAAAAGATTCTGATCTTTTTTTTCTCAGTTAAAAATCAATAACAGTTACTTTCGAAGAGACGATTTTGCAAGGAATATCTCGGAAGAAAAGTCAACAATACGCCAGGGGTTAATTCGCAAGTAAGTATTGTCTTTTTAAGTAACCCCTCCATCTCTCTCAGAGTAATAATCTAGCTTGGTGCGGAGGCCCAGTGGAGAACTAGAGTTTGTCTAAAGCGGTCAACATAAATAAAACATATGATCTCGATGACCGCTGAGCCTGAGCTTGCGAAATGGTCACGTGATAGTGCTCAGCGGACACCTTGTTTTCACGTACAGCTCTCAATTGACCATGACGTGGATGCCCAGTTAATTAATTTTTGTTAGATCGATGGGTTACGTCGTGCGCCTTCTGCGCGTAACAACTCTGCTATGACAGAGAACTAATGTCGTTAAATTTGTTTGCCATTAAAAATTAATAGCTATTTTAGTTCTTTCTTCCGTTCCTCCTGAGGTATTTTCTCGGAAATCATGTGATGCAAGATGCACATGCGCAGTCATATCTTTTGCAAATGTTTAAAAAAGCGCCACGTCTAGGCAGGAGCTTCTGTCAACGACGGTATCCTATGAGTTATATTAAGTCACATTAAGGTTACAGAAATCATAACTTGGGCAATTCACTTACAGTTTGACCAACATGAGCGAAAGTATAACCGAGGACCAATTGAAACAGATGCTGCAGCAACAACTAGACAACGGAATAGTAGAAGTAGCAATTGTTCAAAGAGAAGGACCATCTCGCGAATAACCGAATCTTATAAAGTCCGTGAACATGGCGAGAAGATCGAGTCGCTAAATAAGGAGCTCCAGAAGAAGGATGATGAAATCGCCGCCTTACAGAATGCTTTGCGAGAGCTTCGGGAGAAAAATGATGAGCTTAACAGCGCACTAAAGTCAAAAGATGTCGAAATCGAAAACCTGACATCGCGTATCGACGAGCTTGAAGAAGAAAAACTAGAATTACAAAGGAAATTAGCGTCAGTTGAATTCGATCTGGGTCTTCTCAAAAAGGAAGTCGAAAAACTGGGAAAGGCGAAGTCAAGCCAGGAGCAAACTTCCTCAAAACTCAAACAAGATTTGGAACGAGTATGGAGGAATATGGAGACAGTGAAAGACGATCTCGAAAAGAAAAGAAAGGAAAACGACGATCTGAAGAAAGAACTGAAGGAAGTGAAAGACCTGCAACATAAAGCGCTTCTTCCCCTGATGAGCGGTGCTAAAGGATTGCCCATAAAGCCTCCTCCGTCACAAATCCTGCCCAAAACAAGCCTGGAAGCGTTGCTTCATCTGGGAGAGATGTGTCGTCAACTGCAAATCAAGTTGTACAAATACGTGTTTCCAGACTTGTTTAACGAAAATATAAATTACAAGGTGGACAACATCCATCGCCATTTGAAGAGGCTACCAAACACTGAAGAGCCTCAGAAGAAATGGGATACGATTCAGAAGAAGTTCAACTGGAAAGGAACGTACGAAGAGGCAATGAGTCTTCTTCGGGAAACCAGAAACGCCGAGGCCCATCCTGAAATATCAAAGGAATCCCTTCAATCTGCCATAAGCATAACGGAGAAGGCCAATAAATCTGGCGGCTTGTTTACTTCGCAGCTACTAAACGATCTGATGCACATATGGGAGACTGAAATATCACAACTTTAAACTTCGATTGTGCCCTTCTTGGAAGTGAAGAGTTCACGATACTCATGCAAACTTTATTTTCTATTTTCAGTAGACTAAGCTTTCTAAGTAGCATTAGCTTCGCCCATGAAGAGTGAAGATTAGATGGAGGATTGTTTCTAAAAATCGCGAAAAGGATTCTTTTGTGCTTAGTTAGAGATATATTAATGTTTTTGAGCTAAATTGCATAGCGAATCTGAAGAAACCGAAATGTGAGCGCTCAGTACCCATTTTAAAAGCGAGTAAATTTTCGCAATGGCATTCTGTTGCCCTGATAACATACGGACAGATTCAGTCGTCTCTGTAAACATTCCCCTGTTCGGTTTTGCTATAATTGGCAAGTGTTCATTGACTATAACAGAGGGATCTACTATCGACAATAAAATAAACCAAGGTAGAGTCATCTTACTTGCTTGATCGAAACACGGCCTAAATCTATCATGTATATATAAACATTTTTGACACTTACACTGTAGAAGTCATGACAGCCAGATTTAAAAAATTTAGCCGTATCCGTAGTAAACATTTTCCTATACCCTAGCTTACGAGGCAAATTACTTAACCTTGTCAAGACAGGTTTTATTTCTGGTCTCTCTTGGTTAAGAGTTAGCAGGAGCAGTTTAGTTGGCAGTCAAAATTATCTTTAACCCTTGAATTATTCAGAGAGTTTACATCACTAAAAAAGGCTTCCCTGGCGAATTAGTAAAATGCATTCAACTCTTGTAAAACTGCTTTTTTGAACAAGGGATATTTGAATAAAGATTTTTGCGAAAGCTTTAACTACTAGAGTGTTCCTAGTCCAAGAAATAATCAAGTCGGTGATTCCTTGGAGCCAGTGATAGTCACATGTCGAAACATCCAGAAATTAAAACAACAATAGTTCTGCCACATTTTTGATACCTGGATGGCTGACGCAAAAATTTCATATGCACACACTTTACAAGTATTTTAGGAGATCGTTTCCCTTTACAGGGTTTTATTTGGTTATTTATCGTTATCCACCATTTAAACGAAAATTTAGCGATCGCAAGCTGATAGTCAACCTGCTTTTTCTGAGAAATCGGCAGACGCATATTAATTCATGTTTTTCCGAGAAACACGACGGGTGATTTCAAAATATTTGCGTGTGGTATTCCTGGATGAGAGCATCACGTGATGCCAGGTGATTTTTTCGATGGCATTGAAGCTAATTTTGATTAATATCTGAAGGGCGCGATATAAAACGTTGGAGCCTGAGTAACATTTCTCCAGTATGTAATGCAGGTTTTTCTTTTACTCTTCTGCCAATGGACCATAACTCCCTTGGACAGTCAAGATCAAGTCGATATTTAGGCCGCGAGGAAGAGGTGGAGGAGTGGAGGGGGATAAAAGCTATAAGATCACCATGAATGTCATTACAGTTTCCTAGAAATTGAGTCATAAACATCTGTTTCCTATTTGTTCATGAGCATTTAAGTCTCTGATCACAAGTTAACGCAGTTTCTCTCCCGGATAAAGTACAACGGGTCCATACATTGCAAAGGGAGGTAAAAATAAGACGTCTTTTGGTTTCGAAATGTTCGTGTTCCCGTTGTAAAGCGGCAAAAATAAAATTCTGAGTCCTGGCTTTTTACAACGTAAATCTTAGTTGTGTCACATGGGAGAACGCAAGATCAATGATTGGTGGAAGAAAGAGATGCGTCATATCATGGAAAATGCCTGCTTCTCGCCACGCTGATACACATCAGTCTCACCCAAAAAGCCTTGAAAAGAAGGTTTAATTAGTAGTCTAGGCAACAAATATCGCTGTAGAACTGAGCTTACAAATTACAGTTTGCAACGCCGAGTAGCGTGCAACAGCTCGCGTTTTAGTTTATTGTCGATGTAACTAAGGGAGATCAGAACTATACGTAACACTGGTTAGTGCTGTCCATTACGAGTGGTTTTCTGTATTCTGGTCGAATTTATATCCTTGTATTTGAAAAATTTATACCTAGAAGTTGGCAAATCTGGATGGACTTTGAGCTGCTTATTACTAAAAATAAACGAACTGATGTCTTCACTTTGTTGGGGAAGACGTTTGTCAGAGTTTTTATATCTACTACTTATTGAGAGCTTATCAGTCATGTATTTTTATTGGTGAATAAAATTCACCAAAGATCTTGAAAAACTGTGACTGAGTAAGTCTCTTAGTGTCTATTCTAACGCGGCGAGTAGAGTTTCGCGACACAAAGTTACACTACCGAGCAACTCGTTGGTACCACAATGATCATCACATGTCTGCGCCCGTGCGCTTTATAGCAGTGCTGTGGCGATCGATAACTCTATTTCATCGGGAAACACGATAAATTTATGTTTCTGCATCGGAAAAATTAATTTAGTGAAATGGGAGGATTATGGCTCATGACTTCCTTTGGATCTCAATCGCGTTGCATCATTTGGCCACCGAGCGTAAACGCGTAATACTAGTTTTGTTTGCATTTTTATTATTTAAGTACCCAAAGATCTTTGTATAGATGGATAACAGACCATATCAACGGATAGAGTTGAAATTTCAATGCGGCACTGAATTTAAAGCCAAAATGACCAGTGATATTAAACCAACCTTAGTTCATCAAATTCCTTTCAAGCGGATGAGAGGCGGCTGTATTCAGGCACTCGCCGCACACTACTTGTCGCCGACCGATTCTCGTCTCAGAAGTCCCACAAATAATTTCAGTTGCATGTTCATTGAGGCCCTTATTGTTAGGCAGGTTGGTATCCTGTTTAATGAAGGCTACCTTGTATGCAAAAAATATGATGAACCATTTAGCTCACAGAAAATTAAGCGAAGAGGTACCGAGTTTCTGAGAAATTGAACTCATATTGCATAACAATAGAGGTCACTACTTGTCATTAACATGATCGCTACAAAAACAGTAAGGATCACTTAAAATTCCGCCACGAAATGTCGCGACATATGGATGTATGGATTTTGTCAAAGCTCGGTCTTCGATATAATTTTTGAAAAGCGACAGGGAAATGTTCGATTCCTTGGTCGCGGTTGCCTGGCGTGAATATTGAAACTGCAATACTGTGTTAAGACTTGAAGTACCTTACTTAGACAAAATTAGAAACCATGTTTAAACGAAGATACACTGAATTTGCATTTGAAAAGACCCCCTGTATTAGCCTCAGCTGTTCCAGTCCTATAATTGGCTTATTGTCTGTGCGGTAGTTTATTCTGTTTCTAGCAGAATTCAGTCCCTCAAAGAAAAGTTTCTGCTAAGAGGGTGGATGTTAAACAGGAGACGATCCTTGTGTCCAAAATTATTACGAGGGCCTAAATTAGATTGCCTGATACGTTTAAGTCTAAAATTCTTTGCTCTGAGCCTTGAAAAAGTCTCGGAAATAAATCATACCCTGGCAACCACCGATACTAAAAAGGAAAGACAAGATGATAAGGAAGACTCCTAAAAACTTTCAAAACGCAGGACGGAGTTGTTTACGTCACAAAAATACAATTAGAGACCAAGTGGCAAACGTTTTATTTACATTTCTCAAACTCATTAATAATTCATTAAGATAAAACAGAGAAAATCATAAGCGTGAAGGAGGTTTGGCTACCCGGTCTTAATTAGCATAGATTTTGACGATTTTACTTCTCTGTTTACTCCTTAGTTTTTCTTTTCATTGAGAAGGTATAGCAAACACTCGTCAAAAATACTCCGCTATGCGTAGTTTTTTCAACTCTCTTCTCGGTGTTTGGATATCCTGATGAAACTCTTTCTCTCGTGTTTGATATATTACGTAACATAACATAAAACGTTTATTTAGACCGTGGCCGGATAAGAGTCAAATACAAAGCTTGTGAGGTACTGACTGAACTAAAATACATTAGCTGAAATATGTGCATGAGAAATACTCAATGCGGAGCTAGGATCAGACCGTAATATCAATGTCACACACACTGAAGGTTCTATATTCGGTTTATTAGTCTAATGCGAATTTTGCTGCAAGAACCTCTGAATAAAACCAATATAATCATTACATATTGCTGGGCCAAGTTCCCAGTAATACCTTAACGTTTTCCATGCCATGCCATCACGCAGGTGGGTAATAATTCCGAAAATGATGCAAAGCGAAATCGAAAATCGATTCGGGAATTTGATACGAAAACAATCAGAAAATAAACAATAGAACTGTTGTTGAGTTGAGGTCAGGTGCTGGTTTCGTTCAACTGAGTCATCCAACATTTGTAATCTCAGTAATGATAGCAAAGTTAAATACACTACTTTCACAGCAGACACTTTTCGTGCAAAGGCAACTGCCATGAGTTTACTGAATAAAGGAAATTTAGGTCGTAGCTCAGTAACTTATTAAAATCTTCTCTTCCATACATGCAGTAACCTGACTATGACTTACATCTCAATGCTTTGACTGTCAATGTTTTCAAACATTAAACTGGATGGGAAACATTTTGACGTACAGTATTCACTTTGTTAACTCGCGAGCTGAAGCAACAGAATCACAATGTTTGAAAAAATGTACGAAAAAAATGCGTACCTATTCCGAGAAATCACTCTTCTTTCTGCGCATGCCCACATTTCAAGGATAACCTCATTAATCCGACAACTACAATTGATGACGTTCTTATTACAAAGATGCTGATTGGATAAGGTTAGTGAAAATAGAGCCCCACCCCCTGAAGTGAAAATTCTCGGAAAACGATGCGTGGATGAAATCTCTCAGATGTCACACGCCACGTCCTATTGAAGTAACATCTGCCAACCCAACGATTTGCATCGTACCGCTCAGACACAAGCGACATCAACATCTTCGATCGAACATTCGAGTTCAGAGACGATGAAAATGGGTGAGGATCAGTTCAGACAGGTTGAACACCGTGGTCGAACAGCCACAGCGATATTTGGCGTAGTACAGGACGCCTTGCCATTCGACCGCGAACGAATGACCGAATTTATGGTAGGTCAAAACAGCGAAGAAATCGAGTCTCTAAAGGAAAAAATAGTAGAGAAGAACGAAGAGATATCGCGCTTAAATAAAGCTATAAAAAATCTTGAGGATAAAAACAAAAAACTGGATGTTGCTTTGAAAACAAGGATAGAGGAAATTACCAAGCTCAAAACCAGGATTGGTAAACTGGAAACTGAAAAGAAGGGTTTGGAAGACAAGTTAAGAAATGTCGAGGGGAAGCTGGATCGCGTGGAGAAGGAAGTTGAGGAGCTCGAGAAAGCAAACCAGGCTCACGATGAGGAAAATGTAAATCTAAGAGAACATTTGGAGATAATGACTGGTGAAATGGAAAGTGTCAAAAAAGATTTGATTCAGACGAGAAATGAAAACCAAAATTTGAAAAGGGAGGTAAAGGATTTACAAGATGCTCATCAAAAGCTGATGCCGTTATTGCCACTGGGTGTTAAAGAAGGAAGGCAAATGCTGGCTGCTCCGCCGTCAGTCTCCCCTGATCAATTCCAAGCATCTCTGCGACTCGGCGAACTAAGCCGTCAATTGCAAGCCAAGATGTACGCGTATGTTCTGCCGCAGTTGTTCACCCCAATCGGTAATTACAAGGTGAAAACCATTCGTCGCGACGTGGAAAAGCTTCCCAAAACTGAAGAGGAGAAAGAGAAAGCCAGACTGAGGTGGGCTGAACTCCAGAAAAAGCTCAACTGGGACGAGACGTACGAGGACGCGATGAAACAACTCCAGCTAAACAGGAATGCTGATGCCCACCCCAAAATAACAACGCAGTTACTTCACGAAGCAGTGGAAGTCATGGATTCAAAAGGGAACCTGAAAGGTTGGCTCTCTCGGGACTGCGTTAATGTCTTAATTACTATGTGGGAAGAACTTAGTCGCTGCAATTAGGTCCTTGTACGGAGATATTTGTAGTGATATATTGTTGCTGAATACGGCTTTATTGAAAATTCCATGGGAGTGAGATTGTTATTTCAATTGATGATATACACTTTTGTATTAGGTAGGTTTGAACAGATACGTTAGGCTCACAAACTTTGTCATACATCTTCTTCTTTAATAGTTTAAGAAGTACTTCGGCGCAGTTAACGCGAGGATTTATGTTGACTATAGTTCAAGGGCAGTCGCGCTGAAGGCTGAGCTTCTTGATACTTTCCGAAATCAACAATGCATGGAGACGACGGCATGGCCCGTTCGAATCAATACGCGCTCTTACTGTGTATGTCCTGCATTTTAATCAAGATCTAGTCTCCTTGTTTAGTTACCTTTCCGAATTGAAAGACCCACTGACGACGGTGCTCAGTTACAATAGCTTTGTGTCTCGCCAGTTTGCCAGCGAAGAAATTGTCCATAACTGAGATTAACGTACATTTACTTCGTTTAACCTTGAAGACCAAAAAAGAATAAACACAAAGAATTATTTTCTGATTGAGGCATGGTTGCCATTGATGTTAAGCGACTGACTGACTTTTGTCTTAACCTGCATCACTACAGTTGATAACGAATTGTAAGGAACACTGCACGTTTCTGTGTTCCGAACATGACGATCAAGTTTCGAAATTGCACAACACAAATGGCTAATCCTTGGTCAAGTCCGCCAAAAGTATCCGTTCTTTGCCAAGCTAAGATATATGTAAATACCATGAACATGATAATAACTTCAAAAAACATGTGACATGATAATAATGAATTTTATAGCGCTAAAACTATAAAAAAATATTCAAAAGCGCTTTACAATAATTTAAATTAATAAATAATTGATAAATAAAAATTTATGTCAAGCTATGGTTAAATAAATTTCGAAAAGATCCTAAATTAAAAGCTTTCTTACAAAGAAATGTTTTAAGTTGCTTTTTAAAAATGGCGAGGCTGCCACTTGATCTTATAGTTAATGGCAGCGAGTTCCATAAAACAGGTGCAGCATGAGCAAAGGCCCGATCCCCAAGTGTAGAGCAGTTGACTTTTGGAACAAGCAGAAGGAGATTTTCCAGACGAACGAAGAGCATAATTAGCAGCTGGTTTGACGGATAGAAGATCTGTAATGTAGGATGGACTTTGGTTGTGTAGTGACTTGTAAACAAAGAGGAGCAATTTGAACTGGGCCGGGTTGTTCGAAAGCCGGTTAACGTTAACCCAGGATTTTCGTGTTTAAAAATGTTTTTCACCTCTAACGTTTGGTGTAGTTTGAGATTACTAGGGCTCAAAAGTGAAGAGCAAACGATATAAACAGATTACCTAACCAAAAAGTTACAAAACTCAAATCACAATTCTCGCTAACCCTGGTTCAGCTTAATCAGGCTTTGAACAACCCGGCCCTGAACTCTAAACGTTACTGGGAAGCCAATGTAAGTCGATAAGAGCGGGTGTTATATGATCAAATTTTGCAATCTGAAAAATCACTCTAGCCGCGGCATTCTGGACTTTCTGTAAACGATCAAGCTGATATTTAGGTAGACCAAATAGAAGTGCGTTACAGTAATCAAGATGCGAAGATACAAAGACATGGATCAGTGTCTTTGTGGATTCCACGGTAAGGAATTTTCTGAACGGAAGCTTTACACCTTGAAATCTAGAGCTCCTCGACATGTATAAGTCCTGATTTATTGAGTTCGAACTTGGTAAAACTGGATTCTTTTTGAAGGATTAAACCTCGATTGTCTTACATTGCTGATGCGATACAGGAACGCTTGGTTCCAACTGCGATCGCCATTTTCTAGGTATAATAGTTTAATGTGTTGGTGTAGTTTTTCGATCTTTTTTTAGCATTGAACCAGACAGTAGCGGTAATATACATATGAGCTTGATGTTTAACTAATCAAGGGGACGGGAGCCCTTTTCCTAGAAATCGAGTCGAAAATCACGCGGAAAACGTTTTCTGAGAAATTGCATGTGACCAAGGTCAAATTTTAGTAATTCAAAACGATTCGCGCTGACTGTTATGTAAACACCAGTGAAATACCAGTGAGCTTTCGCGCGTAAAGATGAAATCTTCACACGTGAAAATAACATGTTATTTTCAGAAGTGAAAAGATTACCATTGCTGTGTTTGCATAATCCCTAAAAATGAACTTAGATGTGTTCCTGTTTGATGAAAACATCATCGGTTTTTCTCGGAAATTTTTCGGTTATCTTCTATCTTTTCATGTACAAGTCCTGATTGGTATTTCCAGTGAAATACCAGTGAGCTTTCGCGCGTAAGGATGAAATCTTCACACGTGAAAATAACATGTTATTTTCAGAAGTGAAAAAATTACCATTGCTGTGTTTGCATAATCCCTGAAAAAGAACTTAGATGTGTTCCTGTTTGATGGAAACATGGTTTTTCTCGGAAATTTTCGGTTATCTTCGAATATCTTTTCCGAAATTTTCGGAAAATGTTCGGAAAAGATTTTCTGGTCTTTCAACATTTTTTAGAGAATCTTCGGAAATCTTCGGAAAGTGCTCGGAAATCTTCTGAAAGTCGTGAAAAAAGTGGTCATTAGTATGTTTGAATTTATACTCTCGTGTTTGACTTGATAATCCAAAGTTGAACACTCGAGGAGAAATTCCATATCAACGCGCACCCATGTATTATCCTCTATACCTCTCACTCATTGAATGCATCCAGTGGATTCATAGATTTTGCCTAATATATCCAAGTGATTTCAGGTTGGTTGGTGAAAGATTGGCCAAGTCTTCGCCGATGCTAACGGCTACTGTTCAAGAATGGTGTGATGTGGGATGCATGAGATCCGCTTTGCCAAACATACGAGAAGCTATGTAAACATTTTCCTAAAATGTATAGTATCATAGTCGAGCCTTTCCTTGAGTAAGAAGCATGGAATAGTATACGTCAAAAACATGGAGAAATAAGCAGGTAACCCCTAACGCAACACGGTTGTGATACGATGTCATTTAAGTAAATTGACCACACGTGCCTTGCGTAAGACAAACATCTAGCAAATAACCTTCATTTACGTTACATTTATTTTTATATTTTAGGGGTTATTTCTGAGGACGTCTTTAACCATGTTCACAGAGCGCTAATTAGTTTGTTTAAATGGCCACCAAAAGGTACCTCATTACAAATTAGGACTGATAGCTGAAGCAACCAGTGCACAATGGACAACTACTTCGATCAGTAAACAGTCGTGATTTAGTCCAGTAAAGCAATCACCAGTTGACGGTCATATGTAGGTCTTCTTGTGGCGGTGTTTGCTTTTAACAGATGCACGTAAAGAGAAAACCAGAAGTCTGTCTTTTTGGCAGACTAAGGTATGTAGGAATTTGAAACATCTATTAGAACAATCAAAAGATTTTGCCATTTCAAAGAGGACTGACATCACTATGCTTGAAGAATGGCTCTAGATCATATTCAGTGTGTTCATATGTCCATTCATATGAGCGGTTGATGTCTCACCCATACCTTGCTCTCGCCTAGCGGTTTTGTGACTATCAGACGCGGCATTACAATAACGAAGTGAAAAGCAAAACTGAAACTTCGCGATTCGGGGAAAAATAGGGATTCGGCCGCACAATATTCATGCGGCGGGTACTTGTTACCACATGCATGTCATGTGAAGCTTCCCTTGAGCGGGCTTGTTTCATGCCAGTGTTTTTTCTTGCCAAAAGCGAGTTTCAATTCTATTTCTAGGACTCTAAGCGCGTGTGAGAAACAATCAGGAACATACCACGGCTAAATGAAATTTTGTATGAAAACTCCCAACAGGAAAAGAACGTGCGCAATTCCGAGAAACGTAATTCATACATTCTTGCGCGTGTGCGTCACCTGACAGTTGATTGGTCAATAGCTTACCACACCATTTAGTGATATTTAATAAATGCACCGAGTAACGTGCTTTATAAAAGCACAAGATTTCCAAGGTCAAGGTCAAGGTGTTTGGACTCAGTAAACACTATCGTCTGTCTCGAGCTATGAAGCGTGGATGCCTCATCTTTCAAGTTCATCTTTTACGTACAATCCATGTTATTGTTTTCCAACCTCATCCATCCGCATTCTTGCAATTTCCTTTCTTAGAAAATTACGGTTTTACGGTCTCCTTATGTTTTTTTTTTAAACTGTTAAATCAACAGTCATCTTAAATATCTACGTCGGTTGAAAATAACACATAACGGGATTTTTATTCGCACAGCGCATGTCTGCACTTAATAAGCCACTTTCGATATATTAAACTTCAGCTTCATAGTGAGCCCTAGAAGAAACAAAAAAATAAAAATAAAAAAAACATGGTCATTCAATTTCTTCATACCTAGTTTCCTCAATTTTTGAAATAATTAGCAATAATTATTTCAATTATCATGAAAATGGTCATGCTTCAAAAGAGCACTTTCATACAGTACCAAATAGGTTCCATTTAATGCTTTACGTCTGTGATCAAATAATGGAAATATTGCGTCAATATGAAAACATGGTAAGAACGAAACAACGGGTGAACTACAAGACAAAATCACGAGACGCAGTTAAAAGTTGCTGTAAGATTGAATTTTAAATAAAATATATTATTTTTGCAACATGTATTCTTTATTTTGTGGAACAAGGGTTACTTGTACAGCAGCATTACATATCTACCTGCAGTTTTGAAAAACGGGTTTCCTGAAATCGTAAGTCGGGTCAAGCTCATTGCAGGCAATCTTTCAGGGCCCAATTGGCTTAAAGCCGTGACGCTTTTAGCCGGGTAAATATGAAAATCTCCCTCTTCAGGACTAACCAGCCTCAGCTCTTAACCATGTCCTCCAAATAACTTCCTGGAATTGACCGAAGTCACTGGAAATTCCACAAAACAGGACCGAGAGGGTAATGTCCAGTTGAGCCGGCTCAGAATTTTGTTTGAGGGAGGCTTCCGTCAAGCTAAGTGTCATGTTGTTGCACAGACACAGGACTATCGTCTGGTTTGCATTTGGGGTAGCTAGGTTAAATTTCAGGGGAGTGGGGTTGTTTCAAAGACCATGCTTTGTGCTTGACTGGATTTGAAGAAATTTTGTACCGGGACTTACCCCCCTGTTATTCAAAGCTTAGTGTCTCCCTCAAATGGAGAAGGGTTTGTGTCTAACTGGTTTTCATGTTGTTGCAAAGTCACAGGGCTATCTTGTGGTAAGCATTTGGCGTAGCTTGACTAAATTCCAGGGGTGTTGTGGTTGTTTCAAAGGCCATTCTTTGTGCTAGACGCAATTTGAAGAGCTTTTGTACCGGGACTTATACCCGTCATTCAAATCTTACTGTTTCCCTAAAATGGAGAAGGGTTTGTATAACTGGGTGTCATTTTGTTGCAAAAATACAGGGCTATCATCTGGTGGGTATTTGGGGTAGCTAGATTAAACCCAAGGAGGTGGGGGTGCGGTTGTATCAAAGGCCATGCTTTGTGCTAGACAGGATTTGGCGAACTTTTGTACCGGGACTTATCCCCCTGTCATTCATTTGACACTTTTTGTTCAGGTGATATCATTAAAACTGGCGACGAATCAATATCGGAGTGAGACAAACCTAAAAATGGCAAAGGCGTCAATAACAACAACGACATTGAAAACTTGTCAGGAAAGTCGTACTCCTGTTTATGTGAGTGGGTTTTTTCAGTTGTGTTATTCCATCCAGAAATTGAAAGAGTGGTCTTTTAGTCCAGCCCCCTAAGGCAGGTACGAACTAGTGTTTCGACATTCAAAATTGAAAAGCAGGGTTATGTAATACCTGAGATTAAAAGCTACTTAAAAGTTTGAGTTCAAGTTCGATATTGTTCATTCCTTTTACATTCATGTGGGAACATCTACTAGCGTGTGAGTAATTTTACGGACAGATTTCTACATTTAAAATTTGTTCTCTGGTCCCGTCCTAAATTTAGCCACTGTTTTGATTGGTCACTGTTATTTGGGTATCCCCGTGCTTTGGGTACCCCAGACCAAAAGCCCTATTGTTTGAGTAGGGATACCAAAACACTGAAAGGGGTGAAAATATCACAACTGACTGGGGCAAGTGAAATCATCAAAAAGTCTGCTCATAAATCATATATCTTACAAAGCTTTGTCTCAACAAATTGTGGGTTTCTTAATTTTTAGTCGTAATTTTCTTTTTCTTTTTAATCTTTAGTCAATTTGGCTACCTTCAAACAAACATATAAGAAGGAGTACCCATATCACTAGGAATTTGGCTATCCCCTGCATTTTGGCATTTCTAGTCCTTTATGCAGTTTAGTCTTTTTAATTTTACTTTGCATTTGGCTACACAGAATTTCAGAAATGATAACAAACAAACATATTAGAAAGACGGATACCCATATCACTAGGGATTTGGATAGCCCTTACATTTTGGTAGTTTTAGTCTTTTCCTCATTGGAATGACCTTCGTCTTCGCAAGTTTGCTTTCGCTTTAATCTTCTGTCGATTTGGCTACCCTGAATTAAAAAAAACAACAACAAATAAACATTTTAGAATGGCCGGATACCCATATCGATGGAATCAGTTAAGCTGACCTAAATAAATATCACTAGGGATTTGGGTATCCCCTACAGTTTGGCATTTAATGTCTAGTCCGTTTCCTCACTGGAGGGTCTTTCGTCGTTGTAAGTTTGCTTTACCCTTTTGTCTTCGGTGGAGCAAAACGCTCTGCAAGGGGATACCCATATCACTGGGGATTTGGGTATCCCCTACAGTTTGGAATGACTTTCGTCTTACTGTATTTGAGTTGCCTGTTTGTCTTCGATGGATTTAGTTAAGTTGACCTAAATGAATGATTACAAGACAACACTTCGGAAGGGGATATATGAAAAGCACTAGGCCTTGATGATGTCGGTATTGTACTTTTTAATTGTTTCCCTGTATATCCGAAGATTTATAGCTATGTCTACTTCATTTATATTAATTTTGGAATTATCTCCGAAACTAAAAAAACTTCTTTCACGACATAGAGAACTGATCGCACGCAAAGTCTAATCGGAGGGATGGCCAAGGAAAGATCGATCGGCAGATAAACAAAGTTTATTACTGAAGCTAGGCTGCATCAGTGGCAGCAATATAAACCATACCCTACATGCTGTACCCCTGTACCAACTGAAAACAAACGGGCGAAAAAACGCTAAGTTGCCTTTTGTGACCCCTTGGGCAAGCAAACATTGAAATGTATATCCCGATTTCAGCTATGTGAGTGATACAAGTGTCTTTATTGCCACACGTCCGCTTTCCCATTCATCAGTGTTAGAAGGATAACTTGTGACGAAAGTCCCTCGCCTTAGCTGTGCTCAAGGACGGTTATACCTGACAGACATCCTACTACTTGCTACAAGAACAGGACTTCACCAACTTTTCTATTATATGGCGTCGATGTATGGCCTTTTCTTTGCTCATTACCAAGAGTCAATCGTCAATGCAAATTGTGCGCAAATGCTTGTCCGTTCGACAACTTTCAGATGTTTTAGGTTTCCGTCTTATGTCGCGATCTTCAAAAGACAGTGGGCGTTGAAGATCTACTGCCTCATACACTTCATACCTTAGGTTCTGTTGAAATGAATGACCTTCCCAGGTGCTGACGTCGTCTTCAGTAAGGTTCTCTTCTTCTACTGCTGTAACTGGATGAGCCTCTGCCTGTCTGTAATGCAGATAATTGAGAAAAAAAGCTGCTTATTTGCCGTAAGGCTTTCCATTCCTCTGGTGAAATCAACGCCAATCCCTTTAAGTCTTTAGTATCCTACATCTCCATTGAAACCTGGACCAGATTAATTAGCCTTTTTCCCACCAAGCAAGTCTTCTTTGAACTTGGCTATCAAAAGATCTTTGACTTTCTCGGAGTGTTTTCTGATGTTTTCTAGCCTTTAAGTGTCCAACCTTGCATACTTACAGTCAAACTAAGTGAAGCGTACCTTAAGATTGCATTAATGAATTGATTATTTGAAACTTGAACCCGCTAGTCGCTTCAAGAATGCAATAATGAATTGATTATTCGAAATTGAACTCGCTCGCTCGATCGAAGAATACGGCTAACGGGTTCCGTTTTCGAAAAATCAATTCAGTGTTGCGACTAGTAAGTTTCAAACCTACTAGTCTTTTCTAGAATGTAATAGTAAATTGATTTTTCGGAAACGGAACCCGTTAGCCGTATTCTTCGATCGAGCGAGCGAGCAGTTCAATATTCGAATAATCAATTCATTATTGCACTCTTGAAACGACTAGCGGGTTCAAATTTCAAATAATCAGTCCATTAATACAATCTTGAGGGGTACGCTTCACTTAGTTTGACTGTAAGTTATCATCACTTCAAGAAGAAAGGTTAGAGTCAGGGGGACAGGCCGACTTGGAAAATTCAGCGGACCATGAAACTATTCCGGTGCCATGTTGGGCCCATTTTATTCTTATGGTGTCGGAAATTGTTTCGCGTTCCAAAACAAGCTGTTAATATGTGTGTTAATATGATCCTGAGCCTCATTCTCGTTTCTGTAAGTCAGCACACATCCAGGCGCATCATCAAATGGCTGTAACAACGTCATTCAAGTTTCTCCTTGCGCTGTCTTTCCTTCATAATTCATCAGGCTTCCAGGACCAATTTGCTAAGCGCACCAAACACGAATTCCGGCTACAGTAAACTCGAAGTTGTTTAACTTGCTGTTGGTCCCACCTGTTTCATTTGCTGTGTTTACTTCCCAACGGCCGCTCTACATCCTGTAATACCTTCTTGTGACTCGAGGGCAGCGGTTACAGTATCGTCCCCTTCGTTGACATATCGTCTGATGAGTGCTTTCATTGGAGCTATCTTTCTGTCGCATACGTCATTTCCTGTTTGGAGCTCAGAAAAGTCATATCGCCTAATCTGAATCATTGCCCTTGAACCAATAGCTGGAAGAGCAAGTAACAATGGCGCCGATAACAGGCACCGAGCGAAGAAACGCTTCTGTAATGAATGGCTGCTCGGTCTTAACAGTTTTTAGAAGACATTCTATTGTTGAGGTAACAGCGATCCAATCTTGCTTGCAGTGTTCAAATGAGTGAACGAAACACTGAACTGAGAAACTTTACTCTTGCTTCTCTATTGCACAACTTACGTCTCAGCTCTTGCCTCTCTTTCCCAAAATGTCCTTCATTTGTTCTCTATAGCGAAAAGGTAAAAAGTTCATGGCCCAGTCCATCACAATGAGGCAGTTATTGCCATTGAGCTTGCTCAGAACGTCTTGTTTTGCTAAATCTTGGTTGGCAACGCTCATGTTACGAGCCTTCCACGCGCCAATGGCCTCTTTGGCTTTATCATACTCAAACTGAAGCTTTTCTTTTACTTCCGTCATCAAGTCCTGCAACGGAACCGCATTCCACTACAGGCGCCACCGTACATGGTCGCAGTTGTCCTTAACTGAAGGATCAGTAGGCGAACGTAGCGCGTGTACAGCACAATGATCAACGCATCTCTCATATTTGCTCACGTGCAGTCAGTCTTGAAGTATCTCTTGGCATTCGAGAGTTGTTGCTTGGATTCTTTCTCCCAGCTATAAGTAACTACTTGCTTGTTTTAGAGAGTACCAAATACACTCAAATCCTTGAACGCCTTCAATAGTTAATAGTCTAAGCTATCATGCAAGGACTTCTGCATGGAAGCTGAGCACACATCTTGACTAGAATTCTAAACAGAGTTTTTCCATAGGCCGGCTTAAATACAATATCAGTGCAATAAGCCTGATACTGCGAAATGATTCTCGCCTGCGGCTCTTGCAATTTTGAGAACTTGAAAAACATCAATCGTGCCCATATATCACAAAATGCACTCGCGTTCATACGCTTTCCTATACTTGTCACTGCGGGTATGACAGCGTGTCCCCCACCGTCTAATTTGAACTTGGGGGTACCATAAGCGACGTCTTGCAGGAAACATGGTTATGATTTGTAATCAATGATGTAATCTGTCTAGACAGGATCAAGGCGTATGCGAAAAATAGGTTTTTCCAAAACGGGTTGGCCTTCCTTACATTATGGTATGTCGACGGGCTTGGTCAATGCGCCACTTAGATAGGCCTGGGATCATTTCTTGAATATCCGTCTTACTGAAATCATTAACAAAGAGGGAAAGAATCTGCCTTCACACGTCTCTCAAAATCAACCAAGAGGAAAGCCGTGCAAATGCTTTTGGAAACGCGTAGCCTCGGTTAACGAAAAATAAATATGTCATTGTTTTCAATAAGTTTCCTCTCTTTCTTAGATTAATTTACGTATTGTTACCGAATAAAATCATTTTATTTAGGCCAGGAAATCTAGACATTGAGTTACGATTGGTCTTTTTTTTGTTTCATACCTGCTCCTACGGGAACGGTTTGGTTTTCAAGGGTATAGATCTTCCGCGGCATTGCAATAATAATGCGCCGAGGCATTTTCTGCAGGTTACGTGTAATGCCGCGTAATCGTTGTCGATAAGAGCACAGACCACGATAAACCACATTTCCATTTGGTTTTTTTATCAAAAAAATCAACTTCAATATTTTTTTTTTCAGAGCGCGAGCTGAAAAAGGCTTTGCGCGACACATTGTCGAGAGCAGCGTGATATAGACTCTTATTGACAACGGAAAATTAGCCAATTAGATTGCGAGATTAGCAGCAATTGTGGTAAATATATGTTATTTACCGGGCGGGAGGTCCGTATGGGAAAAAACTGCTCCCTAGGTCTTGAGTACTCAAGACCAAGGGCACAGTTTTTTTCCCATACTGACCGACCGGTAAATAAAATGTTTATTCTTTTCATGCAGTAAATTAGTTTTACAGATTACTAATAGATTTATTTACGCAACTCTTGTCATTGAATGTCTTGAATCGGCTAGCACGCTGTCTACTAACGATTTGTAAAAAATCTTGGCAACGAGCGAATAGTTCAGATAGTAGACAAGAAAGATCTATTAAAGAATATAAAGTTTTCGAACTACTTTATGCTAGCTGCATTTATTTAACCAGTTAAGTTCTCCAAAATTGTTTTTGCGGTGTGAAATTTCGTGCGAAGTTTGAAGTTTTACTACAAAACAATTTCTGTCAGTCGTCACTTTTAAAAACACTTGAAATCAGACTTTTCTACCGTAAATTCAATAGCAAAAAGCGAGAAAATTCGTTACGTTTATTCTACAGAAATTCTCCTAAATACAGCAACGATCAAAAAGGTAAACATAAATAAAGTTGGGTTGACTAATCGTCGATGGATGTGTAAAAAAGGCAAAAGATTGACGATTACATGTACCGCTAACTTTTAGAAGCGAATTTTAGGCAGCGGGAAAAATCTTGCCCGTGGGCCGTATCGTAAAAAGCTGGACCGGTCACGTGCGTAAGATTAGCCAATCAAATTCGAGGATTTAGGATTCCGGCCCGCTCATGCAGATGCTTAAGAGAAAAATCAAAAATGTTTATTTCTATCCGCCGTTTATGTACTTGGTATGTCCAGTGAGTCTTCATGTTCAAATGATTAGATTTGTTTCTCCCTAGACATCTGGATGAGAATAAGCTTGAAAGCCTTTCAGTTAACGCCTTTAAGGGAGTGAAGAAACTTAAGATATTGTAAGTTTCTCATGTCCGTACATTTTGTTTTCAGTTTTGTGTGATATGTGTTCCTTGTACGTGGCTTATCAAAATCGTCTGAATTTGTAGTAGCAATTAATTATGACAGTTTGTGTGTCTTTTCCAGTATACATTTGTCAGTTGTTTGAACAAATATTGACCATGTGATTTCCTTCCTTTCACGCATCGCTGATACTATTTTCCAGGTCCCTTAGATGGAACAACTTCAGAATTTGCCCAGAATTTGGACTGTCTTTAAATTCCTTGGAAGAGTTGTAAGTACTGTGCAAAAGTGTAAATCTTTTCTTCAGTGTTAGTTTTTATAAAATTTCTTGTGTAGTTTTGCGAATCTAATAAACTGAATGTTTTTCTTTTTTTTTTTTGTTTGAGGTATCTGACAGGCAACAAAATGCACAGTATTGGTGCTGGCGTCCCAAACAGTACCTGTAAGTTTCAACTGCCTTTCACCTTTGACTTGCAATTTCATGCCAATTCGCGGTTGTTGTTGTTGCTGTTGTGTTCACTATTGTTTGTGTTAATGTACCAGGTCGGCGGTCGCCTTGTCTGTCTGTCTGTCTACCTGACTGCCTGTGTCTGTCAGTCCGTCCGTCTGTCCATCCGTCTGTCTGTCTATCTGTCGATCGTCCCGCCGCCACATTAGGAAGCTTAAGCACGCGCGTTTTAGGGACGCGGACAGCAGCCGGAAGAGAATATTTTGCGTTCTAGGACCGCATTGTTTCCCAGCTTTTTATACTACTCATCTCTAATGGTGAAATGATACTTAGCAATGGGAATGTGGTCGTGTGAAGGCAAGTTAAAAGTGAAAATAGCTCACTTCCGGTTGCTCTCCGCGTCTCAAAAACGCGCGTGCTTAAGCTCCCTTTTGGTGGAGCAAGGGGCCCGACCAAGATGGCGGTTCAATACTGGGCTCTGTAAATGTGCGCAAAACACTTCGACGAATATCTAAAAGTTTAGGAAAACGCAGAGACCTAAAACTTGGGGAAGTGTTTTATTTACTTATCTCCTATTACGTTCCTTATCTCCTAACATTACCATTTCTAATCCACTGTTGCGTGACAGTGAAAACCATCTGTCTGCATAGATCCTCTTGATAAGAGGCCATTACCTGGAGAGTTGTACTCTTATACTAAATCTGTCCAGAATGAGCTGTGATATTTAGTTTTAAAAAATTTTTAGATTAAAGAGGATGATATGGGCACTATTATTATGCAATACAAAAAAAAAAAAAAGGTCACCATGCTCGTTCGAGAGGAAACGAGCTTTTATTTCGCTGTGAAGCCTTGCTTGTGGGAAATTTCTTATGTTTTGCACGTGCATGCGCTCATTTGCGCGCGCTAATGACGCAAAAATCGTGCACAGTAGGGATGCGCAATGCAATACTAAAAAATAACCTTAAATTATGTAGCCTTAATGAACTTATGCAATACGAGTTTCTCTTAAGCAGTTCCTCTTTTGCCTTTTCTGTAATACGTTTCTTTTAACTATGGCTAGCAGATTTCATTTATTTTTGTTCCTGGCCCGCCTCGATTAGCTTCAGCTACCTGTGGTGCTGGATCTGTCAGTACTGTATCATGTGCAAATGTAATAAAATTCTCTTGTCTTTTCTTATCTCGTCTGATAAATTTGTACCATTTTGATAGAAAAGGCACCTCTTTTGTAGACCTTTCATTGCAAAAGGGTACATGAAACCCGTTACAAATTCCGGGCCTCCTATACCAATTAAGTCTTCACTCTTAACAGAGTATTGTAGAGTATTGAACCTGCTCTAATAAAGCATCACGAGATCAAGTTGACATTATGTACTTTCAATTGGTGAAGATGCTGGAGAACAATGAGTTTCTCATCCTCGGAAACCCAGGGGCTACTAGCCGGGACGATGCGATATTTTCGGGCGAAAGTTTACTATAAGAGCTGAAGAGCCCTGGGAACTTATTCTTAACGAACCAGTTCCAGAAGTGGTCGAATTCTGCTGCGCTGATTGGGCAGAAAAATATTATTCTGTCTAATCAGCGAGGAGCTCTAGCCGGGTAACTCTGCCGCCTTCTTACACGAAGCAGTTTTCTTCATCCATCGTTGCTTGGCCCGTACAACGGGAAGGTTGTCGTGGAGAGTTTCAGAAAAAAACAATTCAACGAAGCCGAGGAAATCGCTGGCGTTAACATGGGAGCTAGGAACCAATACTCTTTCATCAATTTTCTCGGCGGCTTCATCGAAGATATATCGTAAATTTTTATAGCTAATGTACGCGATTTTTACTCTGTTGCTTTTGCTTCGGGGGAACGCTAGTCGAGTACCCAAGGTTACTTGTTATTTCTCCTCGATCGTTAATAACTTCTGAAACTTTGCACGATATGCAAATCGCCGTTGCACGCACCACGCAACTATGTCGACCGAACGTGGGAACAAGCGGCCAATTAGAGTGCAGTGCACGCACCTTTTCTTGTTCTCGCTATCGCGCCAAACCTAATGCAACTTTAGTTATTCCTCGTGCAAATAACACTAGCGATTTCCTCGGCTTGGTTGAATTTTTTTTCTGAAACTCTCCACGACAACCTTCCCGTTGTACGGGCCAAGCAACTAGGTCGATCGATGAAGAAAACTGCTTCGTGTAAGAAGGCAGCAGAGTTACCCGGCTAGAGCTCCTCGCTGATTGGGCAGAAAAATATTTTTTTCTGCCCAATCAGCGCAGCGGAATTCGACCACTTCTGGAACTGGTTCGGTAAGAATAAGTTCCCAGGGGCTCTTCAGCTCTTACAGTAAACTTTCGCCCGAAAATATCGCATCGTCCCGGCTAGTAGCCCCTAGGTTTCCGAGGATGTGTGTTACTATGACTTTTAGTGCTTTGATTTACAAGATAAAAGACAAAATAAATATTAATATCTGCCAGCTGCTCAGGCATAGCTGTAAAAAGACCTGGTACAAATTGTGGGGATGGTAATCAATACTGCATTGAACACTGTCACAATGTACAGGGCGGGTGTATATAATGCAAAAAGAATTACCATCAATAATTACACGTCCGAGAAAAAATAATTTACCAGCTTAATTATAGTCTGAAAGCTGCGCTGGTAATCTAAATCATTGCAATTGAATAACCAAGGAGTATCAGTACAGTTATTAATATGTCTAAAGGCAGGGCTTTTGATCATGAATCATTCGACGCAAAATTATTCTTCATTTATTAAGACAATAACATGGACTGGTGTCAGTATCTATCATACTGATAATTGGAGTTAAAATATTTTGTTTCTCATGCAAGAGACGAATATGGTAGAAGCATATCCCTCAGGTACATGTCGACAGTATTATTTTCCATTCTATACACTCTCTCGGTGACAATTATGAACACAGAGGTGTGCACAAAGGCTTCAAAAAAGTTCAGGCGTCAAGAGTGATCATTGTTTTTTGGTGACAGTTTTGTTTCGTAAGGTACAAAATTATAACGACCACACTCATCAAACAATTTAAATGACTGGCCGGTAAATCTGGAAAGAGACCGCTGTACACTGCAAATGATCAACACTCGTAGCTGCAGCCCGACTTACGATCTTAGATCGTCCTGTTACATTAACAATAATTAACATCAAGGTTTCATGTCATCAGTCGGCCCCAAAGGGTATGGTTTTTCAGCCGTTTTGGTCATAAATAGGGTATAGTTTGTTGACTCTAGCCTTAATATGGCTGTTTTTTAAGAAGCCACTTTTTCATCATTATCGAAAAAAACATCAACAAAAGCCCTTCACAAATTATGTTAACGGTAATTTAAATTGGTCTGAACCATGAAACTAATTATAACGCTGGTCTGAAACAGGATTTTGATGTAGGGGTCGGGCCATAAATTTGGTTTCGAATTTTTTTGTCAGGTCCAATTTTGATCATAAATAGGGTAAGGGGTTTGGGAAACGCGCCAGACACCCTCACCCAATTTTTCTGGGAGTATCCCCCCCCCCCCCGTCCTTTTATAGTATCCCAGTATAACAATATATTAAGAAATTTCCCACAATATCGTTATACCGAGAATTCGGCTATAACGATATCCCGGTTTAACGATATAATTTTAGCGCTCCCTTGGCATATCGTTACCGTGGCTCCACTGTACTTGGAACAGGCCAGAGAAACTGAGCCCTTAATCGATCGCCATACAAGCTGAACACGTTCTCCCAAAAACTACTCTCAGAGATCCTCGTCCGTAGATTGTGCTCGGCTTGCGCCAATCGGAGATTGTTTTCGACCTAAACTTTGCTCGGGAGCTTTTGCAAGGGATTGTGATTACTAGTCCAGAATGACCTTCGGTTGCAAATTATGGATGTGTCATGTAACGTGCTATCGGAACTAGAATAAAAAATGTTTAACAATACAAAGTTACTTCATTACTTTTTCATGTGCTTGTGTGTGTTTTGCTCTTACTTTAAACATTGTATGACCATTTAACATGAAAAGTCTCTACCAAATGCAGGCCGTCCAAGATTGCGCTTCAAATAACGGATGTTAGAGCGAGGAATTAGACTTGAAAAGGGATGGCGATAAGATCACTGGACGTTCCAAGAAGAGGTTTCCTTTCTTTTTCGCAATCCCTCGTTCGCAATCCCTCGCGAGATTGGTAAGGGAACTCAAAGTTGCGCTACCACCAGCGAAAATGCGCGTATGCTCTGTTGTCTTCTGCTCTTTTGTGAAGTTCCTGCTTCTTATTTATAACGGTACCCTGAATTAGTTAGAAAAAATAAAATTACAAATTAGATACCTTGTTACGGTGACCCTTCCCTTAGTATACGTTTTCCACATAAATGTGTTTTTTACCCCCTTTTTTCAGATATAGAGAGGTTTGACAAGCTGATGCAAATTCCAGTGAACTATTATGAGTAGGAGCTTAGACAAAGTTGCAATCTTTACAGACACTAATGCTTCTGCCATTTACTTACGCAACCTGAACAAAGCCGCAGGTTGTAAAACCTGGCTGGGATGATACGAGTGATGATGCAATACTAAAGCGAGATAGCACAGGTTTTGTGTATCGATCTAACGACAACTCTGTTCTTGTTTTTACCAAGTATGTTGGCACTAGCAAGATAGACTTTTCCCGCATTCCACTTCAGTGCGTACGAACAATAGCACTGCTAGAGCGAGGTTGGGGTGGACATTTTCATACATTTACTGTACTTTTGTCCACCCCAAGCTCGACTCGGTGCTATTGTCTGTTGGAATGCGGGAAAGGTCTATACTAAGCAGACGAACTCCTTTACAATTGAATTTGTCGGGGAGTTTAGATATATGGGTTATTGACCAAGCATGAGGTCAAGATAACTGGATATTGGCCAAGTTTTTTTTTTGCGTTTTTATGGAGACGGGAGTCGAGGTCCATAAACTCGCAAATAAAGAACGAGGCCAATATCCAGCCATCTTAACCGAAAAAGCTTGGTCAATAAAGGATTTATTATTTGGCTTTCGGGGAAATTTTTCTTGCCCCCTCGGGTAGCCAATCACAACGCGCGAATTAGTTCACCTTGCCCGCTCACGGAGCTAGCCATATAATATATCAACTTAAAAAAATGAATAATCGCCATCGTGTGCAATATTTCGCTACGGAGTCGTGATGTTTGTATTGGGGCAACATTAGTCACTAAGTAACGGTGACCCATCTTTTGACTCCAAAGGATGATAAGTATAACCTAGCAATTTCTTAAAAATCTAAGCGGCCCAGTGGGGCTAGCTGGTACAGTTGTTCTAAAAAAGCTACATATAGGAAGAAATTTGACGTATAGAACTTTATTCCTTAGACTGAGGGGTATAGAGAAAGTAAACGGAATTGAACGAAACATTTTCTTCACAACACTGTATTTGTTTTCCTTAACATGATGATCTGACCTAACTGATTTCACGAACTAAATCATCGCACATGTAGATTTGAACATCGAGCCTTGTCCTCTACTTGCGTTTTACACTGATTTCGTACTGGGAAACTGGGGTGAACAAGTGCAAAGAAAATGACCATGTGAGTCCGCCGACCCACTCATTACGGACATTAACTTTATATTCTTGCACTATGTATTACGCATTGACCAAGCAAGGTTATTTCTTACCTCATTGTTGTAAGCATCAATTAACTCTTTAGCTAGCTTCTTGTACATTCGGGCATTTTTGTTCTTGTTCTTCTGCTGCTCACGAGCTGCAGTGATCAGCCATTTCATTGCAAGGAACCGACGACGCTGAGGGGTGAGAGGCGTAGGGACCTGGAGAGAGGAAAGCCAGGAATGCAACCCATCCTCACCTCTGAAATTACCTATTATCGATAATTCCTATTTTCCACTGAATTATCTTTTATCGTTAATTTAGAACACTCACAATGTGATAGCAATTCTGGGAAATGAACATATTTTGTTTAAAAGTAAACCCAAGCGTCTGGACACGGGACTCGAACCCGGGATTGTTCGCTTTCTAAACCTGTCTTCTAACTATTAGACCATCACGTCGCTAGTTGAATAAAACTCGATTTTTAAACAATACAATTCATGCGCTTATTCTACACCCAGCAGTAAGCATATCTAATTACTCGCTAAAAAATGATTTTAGAAAGTCAATGGAAAAGGTCCATCACCAAACCTAAATAAAAAAGCTAACCATTTATAGGCCTAATCACTGTACAACAGTGATATTCTATGCAAGACTTAATTAAATATTAGGCTCCCCGTCATCTTGTTCATCAGTGGTCCAGTGGTAAGTAGCCGTTACTGCTAGCGCCGGGTAGTTCCGGGTTCAAATCCCGTCCAAGTGAGATAATTTTCTTTTTCCTTTTCTTTTCTGAAAAGTCCTGGGAAACAGTGCTCTAAATTAACGATAATCGATAATTTAGATGAAATTAGGAATTATCGATAATCGCTAATTTCAGAGGTGAGGATATATGTTGAGGAATGAACTCTGTAAATCAGAGGACTGGGACTAACAACCAGAAATCGCTTATAAAAGACACTATAAAGTGAACTGGAGTGACTGTGATTGTATATAACAACACGACCTACAGTTTATATCCAAACAGTCTCACTCTATTGCAATGGAAAAGATGTAATATCAGCTTAACGCATGTTTAAATCGAAATTCAATAGCTGCCTGGCCTATGGGAGGGTTTGGAGAGAAAACAATTTCGTTGGAATATGCCATATTTTTTAAAACAATTTTATTGATACAAAAAGATTTCGGGGGTGGGAGGAGGCGTTGAGGAGAAGTGGGCAGGCTCTGACTGCACACTTCCGTTCATTTAATCACGTTTTATAGCAATCCTAGCGAAAAATCCCGGTTAATTTACTCTGAATATGCAGCTGGTTGCAGCAGCAAGTGCGTGACATATTCGCAGCAACAAAATGCAACAAAATTTGGCATCAAAAGTCATGTTAACAGGTCTCGATGATGTTCACCTGGTAAACTTTGCCTCCTTTCTTCGTGCCACGGACGCCTATTACTGGTTTGGAATTCTCAACTGCAGCAAGAAATATCTGTAGTGGATCTGTCTCTATTAAGTTAGGTTGAGATGACTGCCTTTGCCTGTACAAAACAACATTTAACATGAGTCTCATAAAGCATCAAATACCTGTAACAAATTCAGCAAATGGTATTCTGTAGGTATTCCAGTACTGGATCACTTTCATTTCAAGTTCTAAATGAAAATGAAAATCTTTGAAGGGTTATGGCCTAGCCTTAGTGAACACCTTATTGTAGGATCTCTGAGGATTTCACGAGATCTTTGGAAACCTTCAAACGATCTTCGGAAAACATCCGTTTATCTGGTTCATGTACATGCAAGATTTGTACAGGATTCCCAAAGACCTTCAAAGATCTTGGCGAGATCTGTAGGCAAAATCTATCTTTGCAGATTCTTAAGCACGTTCGCGCCAATTGTTACTGGGCATCCTTACTGCGGACGCAAATTCACATGCCACGTCATGCATCGAGCGCGCGCGCTAAGTGCTAAAATGAACAATGATAGGGCAGATAGCCATTGTTATAGCTTTGCTTGGATTTAACGATCTTGGATGGTCGGTGACCCCTACTTTTCTTTTCAGAAACAGATTTTATTTACAATTATCTCCACATTGTCCAAAAAATGAAGAAAAAATCAATGTGGGAAGTTAAAAAAATTTCAGGATTTCTGTCCACGGGACATGGAATCCTGCCATCCTGCGGCTGCAAGGCGCGTGAAACTATGGTGGCTAAATGCGAACTTGTTCTTTGGGGAACATTAACAGTTGACTAAATTCGTTTAATAGGTCCATTTAAACCATATTTGGCAGAGAACATTTCCATTCAAAGCTCTAATTACAATATTTTGGCACTTGCAGCCACTGTGGCCTTCTTCGCTAACGAAGACCGATTTACTCAGATTTAGGCGTTCTTTCGGGAATGTTCTCTCCAAAACGATGTCGATGATCCCCCATTTTTTTTTACATTTCTGACATCACTGACTCCTCATCTTTCAATGGTAACATTTTCAGAAAAAAATCAATGTGAGCAAATTTTTGCGCGAACGTTAAGTTAAGGATCTTAGTCAGGATCTTTGAAGACCTGTCAAGAAATAATTTATGATGCATGACATTCAAAAATATAGGACTTACTTCTGAAGTTGATCCTTTTTAATTTCCTCTATTGCCTAAAAGAGAAAATGACAGACATCCTTCAATTTCAGACTATAAGACAATTTATAGGTGTGCAGCTGTGTACGATGAAACTTTTTAATTTCTAAATTGATAACACATAATTTTAGTGAGTCATCTAAAGCATACTGCACAGACAATGCAGAGCCCAAACTCAATACATGTATGAGATCTGAACATTTAGGACACCGTCTGGACTAAATCTCTATTATTATGCTGTGCTGTTTGACACAGGTGGCAACAAATTAAAACATTTGTAGGGATGGCTAATTAAAAGTAGATCATCCCCGTTTCTGTAGCGGTAAGTGACTATGATGTTGCAGTTCAAAGTACTGTTACTCCTTGCTGGATGGGATAGTGGGCACTGAGAAAAAATAATCTTTCCCAAGAACACAACAAAATAACCCTGCGCAGGGTTAGAACCAGGCCTGGCCATTTCAGTACCACATCTTCTAGAGCTCCAATCAGCAACTGCAGTGTGCTTCATAAAAGTTGTCACAATGCATACTCTAAGATTCCTGATTTCCATACAAGTTTAATAGTAAACCATTCCAAATACTCCACTTACCATCTTAAAAATTTTCTGTGACAGAGACTTCTTGCCATCCCACATCATGCAGTTTACAAATTTACTAGATTTTAAACAAAAACAGATACAGCAATTAAATTGTCAGTGTAAATGCTGCATGGGAGGCAAAGTTAGCCTAATTAAGCTAAAAAACAAAATGAATTTCTGTCTTTCTTCGGATAAGCAGCTCTCAAAGATTGGTTTGCCTGGGTAAGTCTTAGTTTACATTTTTTTCGTTTATTTAACAAAATCCAAGATTAGATTCTTAGATCCGAACGAATTCTAAAACGGATTTTGCGTTTCTTTGCTAAACAGATTAATCCTAGATTTCTCGGATCATGACGCGTCAAAGGAACCAAATAATCCACTTGCACAGTGGATTCGTTGGTTCCTTTGAAGACTAACTGGTGGGAAGTTGAACCGCAAATCAATTAGACTAGACTTTGAGGCTATCAGTGGATATTTCAGCTTTCTTTTTGAAGCAGATTCCATGCGTACTTCAAAGAAGTAAACTTGCATCTTTCTTTCACCAAAAAGGCTTTCAGGTGTCGAGAAGGGTAATGGGACGAGAACACTTTCCAATGTTTACAGATTTCACGGCGGCTTGTAACATTTACCCCGCTTTCTATGTGTATGGATTTTTCAAGTCTTTAATAAGGTAACGCTCTTTACCTTCAATAACGTCCTCTCGTTTAAACAGGTTTTGAAATAGATATCAATTTGAAGACGTTTCGTGGAATATTAGACCCCAAAATCTACAGTGCGAGCATTGCTTCCAACAGAATAAGATCACTGTGTGATGGTGCTAGAATTTCACTGGGTCCTGTTGTCATATTAGTGAGAAAAATTATCCAGAATCAACACCAATCTGGTGTTTACCGTTGGCTTCTATTGCAGACACCCCAGGTTTCTTTGCATCATGGAAACTGCGCATTAGTCATTTAAAACATTTAATTAATGGATATTAAAAATAAAGCAATCAGTTGTGTGTGGCAAATTGTACACTTGTAACTTCCAATTGAAATGAATCTTCACATGGTCTGAATTGGGTAACAACATGAATGTAACTTCAGGAACAAGTTAGCCAAATTTCTCTATTCTCTTGGTTTGAATTTATATAAAAAAGGAGAAAAGAAGCTGGACTTGGAAAGCATTTATTTACTATTTTTTATGTGAGAAAAATGGAGTTTACTTACTTGACTACTTCATTGTCAAATACTGAGGCCGTTATGTGAGAATCTGCAGCTTTTGGAATATCGAACTTTTCATCTTTATCTAAAATGTCTCTGTTGATTTATTAAAACAAGATAAACAAAAACGCTCTCAATATTGTACTTCTAGACAAATATAAATAGCTTGATCACTGATCGCTAGCTTGCATTTTACAGGTTAATTATGTACATGTACTGTATGCTGAAACTGAAAATCATCATTTTTGGGCTCTAAGCACAAGCAATCAATAGGCCTGTGATGTACAAAGCCATAGCCATTGACAAATTCACTGTAATGGTTGTCAAAGGTACCTGGCTTCCTGAATAAAAAAAAAATGCTAGCTGTTTCACAATCTTGGCCAGCTACATGTGATTGATGGTATTCCCCTAATTCTTAAGAAAGGGATGACAAACATTTATATGTGCTTCGACAAGGAAGCTGCCTACTTCGAACGTTGGGCAGCCTTCCATGTACTGTAACTTTATCATAGGGTTATTGCATGATTAAATGTTAGAGTGATTGTTATAATAATTGCATTAAGGTACTTACAGTGTAGAAAGTGACGAGTCTGCTTCTGCTCTGTTTGTGAATAAAAAAACAACAGTAAGGATGTTCAGAGTGACAACGTTAATGTAAAATTTGGAAGGTATTTCCAAAATTTTAGATCTACTTGACAGGTATGATGTTAAATCTCACTTCCTTGAGGGCATTGGTGCGAAAATTCAAGTATTGCATAAACTGATCACTTGGTAAATCCTCCACTCACATGTGGAGGTAGTGCAACATTATACAATGAAGGGAAATGTATCTGTGACGTTTTAGAAATTTACATCAGGTAGGTTACAATAATGTTGTTTTCCTTTTTTTTTTCAGAGGGCAGTTATAATGGTATCCTGCGGCTAAATCACTCACTATCGATCTAGCGGATAGCATGATTTGTTTTGTTTAAAAGAAATACTTATCTGATGGATAACAATTTATCTGGCCCTGGTAGCGTTTGAAAGATGAATAATGCTATCCACTGGGTAGTGGATTATCCATTCAACTCAGCATGGTCCAGCCTTTAAACAACTGGGACCTGGTGGAAAGCATTATCCAGCATTTCAACAACTGGGGCCTGATGATCACAAATTGAATGCTTTGGAGGCATACTTTATTGATTTACAATATAATCTATATAAATGTAATTTGAACTGTAGAGCACAAAAAGCACAGCTCATGCATTTAAGTCAGATAACATTACATTGTCAACTTACTCATCATCTTTATTGTCAGACGTGGATTCATACAAGTCAGAAACTGAAACTTTTATCATTTCATCCTTTTCATCAACATGTGAAACACTTCTGTTGATTTAACAAAAGAAAAGAAACTTTAATTTTCTATTAATTTATAAATTTCTAATTATCCTGCTAAATTCTGAGAGGTTTCTAAATGCACAATACAGACCTTGTGTTAAAGGAAGCCAATAAGGGACAATCCCTAACATTTTTCAAACCCAAAAGAAAACAACTAAAAATGAAGTCACACTTTTTTGCAAATTATAATCCAAGAGTTTGCACAGTGGAACCTCGATATAATAAAGGGCAAAGAGACTCGCCTGGCAAAATAATAATAAAAAAACTGAATGTTAAATCAGGGTTCCACTGTAAAATCTTCAAGAAAGTGACTAACTGTTTTGTAACAAAATCCCCTTTCAAAAAAAGACAGAAATGTTTCAAAAGTAATAGATAAAAAAGTAAACTAATGTTGCTTAGGAAAATTCTTTTCTGCAGAAGAACAGTGAACCAAACCAATGAGAATATCTCATTGCTCCTAAATTTTCTTTCATGTGCATTTATGATGGACGATTATAGGCAATTGCAGAAACATGACAGGAGTGGGAGCAAGTGTGGTTGTTTTCCTCTCGTTTGAAAAACTAAGATATTCACATGAAAGATCAAGTAGGAGTATTTGGAGGAGAAAAATGGTAGCTTTCCAAATATCACCCAGAGAGTTTGTATAGATTGGGTAGACAGACCACAACATTATAAGAGTTTGTATGGAATTTTGAACTTTTGCAAGGCTCCCATTTGGACAATTTTTCACTGAAAACTCTTAAACTTGGCTGGGCAGGTTTTCATTCATTAATATTTCAGATGAAATGTTTAGATTTCAATCTAATCAATACATAATTATGAGAAACTTGTCCCAGTGCTCTCACGTTTCTGCAATTTGCTACGGTTTATTAATACTCTCCCAAAGGTTGCATTTTTCCATCATTTTAGATAGGCCCATGATGACAGCTTGAAAACCTGACAATGGATGGCTGCAAGAGCTTCAGCACTATGATAGATTTGTTGTCTCTTAGCGGCCTCTGTGACTTTACATGAAGGCATGGTAAAAAGAGCTATGACTGATTCTATAGATGAACATGCATTTTAAGCTATGCATATGCCAAAGAAAGAATGAGCAAAATTAATTAAAATCTTAGTCATCTAACAAGAAGACATTTTGTGCTGACGAATCAAAAAATTGTTTTCCCAATTGACTCCTGGAGATACATGTACACAGGCTGTGGACTTCACAATCCTGTCACAATTTGATTCATTTTTAAAATGATTTCAGGGCCTACAAAAATCAAGTCAAGCATACATGTAGTCAACTTTTCTCTTACTAGCACTCCAATCTGAGTTTGTAATAAGCTATATAATACATTAAACACAGACTGAGGTAGCTGAGGTCACTATACCAAAGATATGAGTAGCACATATTTATTGTGTAGATCTCAACCAGAGTACACTGTCCATGGTCATTGGCCAGATAGCAGAAAACAACAAAGTACAGATCTACAGTACCTGGCCACTATCCAAGTTGAGGATTGGGAAAATAATTAATATGCTTAAATCAACAATTCATATAAAAACGTATTGGACTACAAACACACCAGAGATGGATCTTTAACAATAGTAAGACTTTTGAATTTAAGTCTTATAGGACAACTTAGAGTAATAAATGTTAATGAGATGTGAAAAAATCAGCTTACAATCTAGGCTGTGCACTAGCAGTGCCCAGTGGCCTGAGGCAACCAGTTTTCATTTTCGGGCGACAAGAAATAAAACAAATGTACCTAGTCGTCCAGCTGGGCGACCTCTTTTTTGAAAACAACTTTGACATGAAAGGAGTCTCACAATAATTTGATTTCTTGTGTTGTATTGAAGTTTGCAAAGGCAAAAAGGCCCAATTCAGAATGATTAAATTGTGACGAAACAAACTCCTTGACGTCATTACCGTGGTATAATAACCATGGTGTAAATTCACACCACTATCATTACACCATGGCTTTGGCTGACTGAAAGTTTGACGATTTTTGTTTGTAGTGTATTCAATTTGAATAATAAAAATGTTAACACACTCATTGCTCGTGAATTATCGGGATTTACCTGTATTCGTTCACTAACAATGAACTCAAAATTTTCAATACCGCACGAGGCCACCGAGTGCAGTATTGAAATTTCTTGTTCACTGTTAGTGAACTCGTGCAGGTAAATCCCAACAATTCACGAGCAATGAGTGCATTAACCTGTAATTTATTAATTTTTGATTTTTTTCTTCAGGCTACCGAGCATCACTTCCTGGTACCCTAGCCTACAAGGTTGGGTACCTGAAGGCCCCTAGAATTTTTCTTGGAGCACAGCCTAGACAATGTTAATGCCTGTGGCTTCAGTAATAATAAACTAAGATGAATAATTCATTGTGGTACTAGTCAGTATGAATTTGATTGAGGCATGATGTGCGATGTTATTTGAAAAATTTTATCCATGTAAAAATTGTAAGTGATACTTAAAATGTTGATAATGCTACATTCGGACTCCTTGCCATCACAGAGCAACTTTCTGTTCTGTTCATTACACATGATTGTATAACAAGACAACACAATATTTTTAGATGGCATTTCTATTACACATAAAAAGTATACATGACTCAATGCATAAAAACTGATAGCTACAAAAAAAAATAAGTAGTTAAGTAGTAAAACATTCCCATGTAATTTTTTTGGCTGGTTTGCACTTTTTCTTCTGAGAAAAACGAAGTCAAAATATCGAAGCATGCACAATGAACAAAACAAAGTGGAAAAAGTAGAGCATTTCAGCCAAAAAAAGATACATGAGAATGTTTTTCTACTATATAGAAAAGCACATGCAAAAATTCACGCACTTTTGAAGGAAAAAAAATTTACCCAAAAAAGTCACTTACGACCGTCTTGCACCAAGCCATTCAATTATTGAATTCGGCTTTCATAGGATATGAAGAATTCTGCAGATCTCGGAGGGTGTTATCCACCTCAGCCTTTGGCCTCTGTGGATAACACTCTCCTTGATCCGCAAAATTCTTCATATCCTAGTCAGCTTCATTCAATAATTGCTAAATATACAATTACACTAATTCTAAAATTAAGTTAAGTAAAAGAATACCACAAAGAAACTAATCTCGCAAGTTGTTTTGCTTTTAAAAATGTCCAGAGATTCAGTGGATACTATCTCAGAGGGGAGGTTATTCCACTCTTTGCTTTTGTCTTGGGAAATAAGAAATTTATAAATATGTACATGTATATTACTTTATATGTACTTTGACAAGTGAACTCAAACAATCCAAATCAACCCCAATCCAAACGGTAACAGTATACACTGTACCATAAATTCCAAGGAAAATACTTACCTCCTCGAAAGCTTAAAAAATGAACTTAGAAAGTAAATGTTTATAACTGTTTAAAATTACTGACTGGGTCTGCATGCTTTCCGAGCTTCCAACAATGATACAGGTACAGGTAACAACCACAATTCCTTTATGTACTCAGGTAACTAAAAAACATGAACGCTCTTACCTCAATGATGGTTTATATACTGCAGATCTTGACACAGTTAAATGCCTCGTAATAACTCCAAGAAACTTATTATTTTGCCTCGAGCATGATTGGAAATTCAAAAGCGCCGTAGCTTTCCTAGCCGCCATGTTGGATTCAGGAGGAGTGAGAAGAACCTGGTGCAGAGTGATTTGAGCGCGAGGCATGCAGGGAAAACGTCCCCAGGTCCCCAGAGTGCCTCAACTCGTGGATGCAAAACATCCTCTTGGAGTGAACTGTTGAAGGGAGAGTAAATTTTTTTTTGTAGCATTGTTCCCTAATATGTACAACGACGAGGTGGGACTTCTTTGGAAAACTACATGTGAAATGATTAACTTATTAGGTAGTTTGGGAAATTATTTTCTAAGCGTCCTTCGATATTTTACGATTTGGAACATGCATGTGTCTTCATTTTTGATCATCTACGACCGGAGGGCGGAGGGCCACAGATTCTTTGTCATCCATGGAGTTTGTCTGTTAAACAAAAATGTGTAACAAAAAATATTCATCGGCTTAATCAAACTTCGGCTGCGCGAAGATCACTTCCCAATTATGCCCGATTCGCCCGAATGACCAAATGTGCGCTTGATTTAACCGTAGACCTTGTCAATGTTGGTAAGAGGGCGTTACTTGTCAAAACCAGTAATTATACAAATATGCGTATTTACCAGCAGAAACACAGCGTTATGTACTAGTCAAATCAAAGCTTCAACATCCTCCAGGGCAACCCCCCGGGGCATTTGAATTTTTGGAAAATTTTTGTTCAAATCCAGCCCTCTCCGGGCCGAAAAGCTGTTCAAATGGCTCCACCCCCGGGAAAATTACCAGATTACTGTTTTAACTTTTCTGTAGCTTCTATTATGCACTTGTCATCGGCTTCCCTGAGCGGGGGGAGGGGGGGAGGGGGGGAGGGGCCCCGGGCTGGTGTGGAGACTTTGCTAATTGTGCATTTCAAAGTTCTTGTATTTCCCCACCCGTGGGGGATTTTTTTCGTACAAAGTCGCCAGCATTTGGCGAAGCCAAGCCCCCAACTGGATTTGAAGATGCACTTCAGAACTTTATTTTGGTTCTTTGAACAGTTAGCAAACACTCGGACTTTGCATTCTGATGAAAATTGAACTTTAAATATTTTTTCTTGAATACTACATAAGCTGTTCGCAGTCTCGTGAAAATTTCAACTTTTCTTCCAGTCCTGAATTCCCCAGATTCTGTTTTAAATCTATCCGGACTGAAGAAGAACCAGAGAAAACACACTATCATGATGGTTCATTGTTGCTTCTAAACACAACGTTCTTAAGTTTCCTGAGTACTCTGAACGGTTGCTGTGATGCTTCAAAAATTAACATTCTTGTGAATATTAAAAAAAAATCAATTTTTTCTATCCTTAACAATTTGTACGCTGTTCTAAATTTGTCCCGATTAATGACAAATGTATATGTATAATATACCTTCTTCTTCTTATCCGCCATCTTGCCATCGATCGAGCGAACAACCGATCGATCCCAATCTCCTCGCAGTTGAACAGAAGCGAAGTCCCCCACATTCTCATCATCATGATCTTCAATCCCCACATTTCCCCCAACACAAGGGCAGAAATTTGTTGCAAATTCCCCATAAAGTCCCCGTATTCCCCCACATCAGCCCGGGATCACCCCACCCACGGGGAAGCCGATGACAAGTGCATTATGGTTCTGAAGCTGTGTATGTTTTATAGTTTATTGTATGGTTTATTAGACAACATCCTTAGCCACAAGATTCTGGGCATATTTCATATAAGCACATCAAGTCAGACATCGTCGATGAACTCACTATCACTTCACGAGTAGCCAGCAAGGTCGTTTTTATAAACTTAATTCTTCGTAAGTTTTACGTTGTTTCGTGCAACAACACTTAAATACATTCCATACATCACTCTATTATTTATACACCTACATATGCATCGTCGCAAAACATATTAAAATATTCATAAATACACCGGGTCGGTAAAAGTAATTGACCTCTATAAATCGTAATACGCGACGTCGGTATTGTATTGAATTATTGTTTTAATATAATTACAATTTTATATATTTATTTAGAAAACAGTCCTTAGAAAGCACGCTCGCTGATTGGTTAAAAATCCTGTTTGTATAACTCGATGGAGACACAGAACTAGCGCGCGCTGTTGACGTAGTGATGGCGCCAGCAAAGAGAATTTACATTATGATAATCAAAGTTAACAAGTTGTTTTCCTTTTTCTCGTCGTGGTGTTTTCTAAAATAAATAGAAAACATGTACTCCGTGTTTTTATCGACTTACACAAACACTCGTGAAAGTTTGGGAGAACTCCAAAAAGCTGTGGAAACACTCGCCTGCGGCTCGTGTTCCCACAGCATTTCTCGTTCTCCCAAACTTCCACTCGTGTTTGTATAACTCGATACAAACACGGTACATGTTTTCTATTTCTTAAATATTCAAAGATAAATACAAATCGTTTTCAAACACCTTCAAATACGGAACAAAGCTTGTGAGGCCTTTGGTTTTCAACCAATCCGCCACGCGGTACGAATACGCAATCTCTTCCGTTCAATTCATCAAAGTTTGTCTCCGCCATGACTTTTAACCCACGTGAAATCAGCGCGACTCGTAACATGAAATCGAGTCTAGCGATCAAACTCCCCACCCCTTATGGGTGGCGATCAAATGCCCACCCTCCCGGGCAGGAAAAGGCGTCAAATCTTGAAGCTTCGATTTTACTGGTACATTAAAACATTACGAATGTCTTTGATCTCTAACCGCTGACTGCACGTTAGACATTGCAGACTCGTTTTTCCACGCTCTTTACCACATCGACTCTGTCAACCTGACACAATTTCATTAGCTGTCGGTTAAAGATTTTCGACCTTTGTCGGTTGGCGGTAAATCTCAGTTATTTTTTACGTCGCTAGTCGGTAATTTTTTCCTCGTTTTGTCGGTAGTAAGTTATATTTTTCGCCCTTCGTCGTTAGTCGGTTAGCCCCATTCACACCCTCATCTAAAAAATCGTAGTCGAAATCCTCGTCAGTGCGTGTCTCGGAGATATTAGTTCGAATAAATTGGATTTCATTTCTTACTTGCAGGAAATATCCGAATCAACGCAAGGGCTTGCAGTCCGAGTTGAAGAAGAGTCGGAAACCATTCAGAAATCCGAAATAGAGAGTTGTTTGAAAAAAAGAAAAAGCGCGCGAATGTCAGTTACGTCATTGATCAGTCTGTCAGTGGGGTGACCGCTGACATTATAAAATCATACTGCGAAAGGGGGTCACAGAGTCGATGTGGGAATTCGCCCGCAAATTGGTGAGTACACAAAAGTTTGTATTTTTTCTCAAATAGCCAGGCACAGCTATCACCGAATGTGCCAAATTATAGTACTGGAATGATCTTGCAGAATTTAAAGCGGTTTCCGAAGGCCTTTGATTAGAGATATGATTGTTACGTGGGTCGAAAGCAGCTATCGCGCAAATAAGTAATAGTAATAATAATAATAAAAACTTCAAACTGATGTTTATTTCATGTTTTCGTACAACCCGAAGCAACCAAGCCAGGGAACAGACCCTGGGGACGAGTTTGAACCCGGAGCTCAATGTTATGTTGTTTTATTACAAGTATTTGTCTCGGCTACAGAAACGCGAAAGTTTCCCGTGTCCACTGCCGTTCCCGTCTTGGTGTTCCCGTCCTTGCATGGTATAAAGCATCCTCGAAGACCCAGGGGCAGTTAGTGGGGGCGGGAAAAAGTGTAAACGGGCGAGGAAAAAACTCACTTTTTCTCGCTCCCCCTAACTGCCCCTGGGTCTCCGGGGATGGGTATAAAGGTCCCTAATGTTGCTAACAATGGTGCAGAGGGTATTTATAATGCCAAGCACTCAAATTGTAAAACAATATTTTGCGATAAGAGAAAAACTCCACAACTCGTCTTGCGTTTTTTTGGTTATTTTCTATATCCAGTAACCATAAAGTCCTGTTGAAAAAGTGTTGCGGGGCCCTCACATGGCACAGAAATCACGAATTCACTATCCGCGGCGATTCATTCCTCTCAAGGAATCTCGAATCCCTTTTAAGAGATTATACAGCCCTTTCGAGAGATTTATTCAGCCCTTTCGAGGGATTATTCGGCCCTTTCGGTCGAATTCAAGGTAGCTCGCATCCTTTTCAGAAGGATTATGCATAATACAGTATGTTTTCGGCGCAAAACGCAATCAATTCCATCGCGATTATATGATAGCTCCTCTTAAGGAGGATTGGCTCTCTTAGTAAACTGGAAACAAAAAAAAGAGTCGACGAAATGATGACCATGAAAAACACGTCAACAGAACCTGTCTGGTCATTATGTAACTAGTACTTTTTCTGCAAATACTCGGCGAAGTGAGAGACAGTGTTTCCAGTGTTACACCTAGGGCAAAGTACATGTAAGCGTAAAGCTGCTCTATGTAGGGAGAGAGGCAGATAACCACCAAATGTTAACATGTGAAGTTTTAAAATTAGTTGAACGCAGAAATGGAGGGGCAGAATCAAACATTTCTTTAAGAAAGTGTCCCCGTTTCATGTGTTTCATTCACTTTGGCTACCAGTTGTAAACAGAGATTGTCAAGCTTGCTCATAACCTCGAACCCAGATTACCCACGGCCAAAGTGAGACTTGGGTTCGAGATAAGCTTGCTCATAAAGAAGACTCTCTTTACCCAATTTTATTTAAGAAATTCGAACAAGAAAAATATTGGTCTTCTGTAAGGAAATATAAATGTTATGCAGAATTTATGTCCGAGTTGTAAGTAAGAACTACCTCTTGTCAGAAAAGAACCTTTTGTTATCTGAAGAAATTGAATTAATCTCAGGCTCTGCAGAGACCTCTGAGATTCCTAGACTCGTGTGCTCATCGCAGACCAATCAATCAATCAATAACTTTATTTACCCACGAGATCATTTCACTAAAAAGTGGTCTTCTAAAGAGCCGTGCACATTAACCTTAAAAGATATAACGTAGTACTTAAAAGCTAAGACTAAAAATATTACAAAACCTACGTTTTGTAAAGTCATAATCATAACAGAAGGTAACCTCCCCGTCGCCCAATTGTTCCATCTTTTCTGACGTAATCCTGGATTCCACAGTATTATTTAAGCGTATTTTTTTACTATTTCCAATCTCCCCTTTATTCACCGCAGAAGCCTGAATACGTCTCGAGTATCGGTACCTAGTTTTACACCATGGTTGTTGAGAAAGGTGTGCTATTGGTGTTTCCAAAAACACAAAGCAGTCACCACGGCACATTCATGGGAATACTTGATCTATGCTCCACTTTCCTTCTGTACATTCTTTTCAATTGCTTGTCACGAATAAAAACCGATGGCTCATGATTCCTTAACGACTTTAAGGCACACAGTGAACCTGTGAGACGTGATAGCTGGACAAGTGGTGCAAATTGAGCCCTCTCTAAAACATAAACAATAGAAATTAGGTTGGCTGAAATATTCACTCGTTTTATTGAAATTGCTCCGGCATGGCTTTGTATTCACAAAACTACAACTAAACATGGACGAGAAACTAAAAGTGTCCCGCAACTGTACACGACTGGGAAGGATCTTATCCTCTCACCAAAATACATTGATACCAAGCTGCCGATATGCATATAGCTCTATACAAATTGGCAACTTTAATGTCTGCCCAAAGACACGACGGGAAATACCAAGGATAGATGGAATAAATAAATATATATATAAACTGACACACGCAGACTTACAAAGTAACCAATGCATGGCAGGTTACAAATAGAAAATTACAGCACAAAAATACCTTGCAAATGAATAGTGTCATACATGAATAGAAATCAAAACTACCATGTGAAAAAAATTTGTATTTTGTTTAGAGTAGCCAAGCAAAGCCATTTGAGTCCGCTCAAAGAGCGAACCAGCGAGCTAACATGGAAGCCATTCTGCTGGGCCTAAATAGAACCTGGTTACCCTGAGTAGCCCGAACTACCACCCCTAAAACATCAAACAAAAAAAGTTGCCCTCGCCCTTACAGCCGGAAGGGATTACTGGCTCACATGGCTCGCTTACTTGTTAGCCTGGATGAAACTCGTATTAGCCTAACTAACATTAATAGTCTAAATAGCACTCTAGTCAGCCTAGTTAGGGATTCTGGCTGCACGCATGCCTCGCTGGCTCGCTTATTAGCTACACTCGAAGCCATGCAATGCGCAAGACTGTCACGATTCGTTTGGGATCAATCCGGAATAAGAGTAATTGGAATAGTGCGAGTAAGCGTTTGTTTGGGAGCTATTTCCATTCCGGAATACCCTGGATTTCCATTCCGGCTATTCTACTCCCAGGAGCAGAATTAGCCGGAATATATTCCGGAATAGATTCTTATTCCGGAATATCCCAAACGAACGCGCCCTAAAAACCAGCAAAATAAAAAGGTCTACACTTTTTGTTTGTGTTTTGTTTGCAAAAAGCCATCAAAACTGCTTTGCAGTTACGTTACTAGAATAGGCAGCTATGTCCAATGTATATTTACTATATTTAAACACCATATTGAGTGTTATCAGACCAATTTCGATATATTAAAATTCAGTCTCAAACAATAGACCTCAGAACGAGGCTCTGGGGAATAAACTCAACAAACTCTGTATTTATTCCCCAGAGCCTCGTACTGAGGTCTATCGTTTTAGGCTGAATTTTAACATATCGAAATTGGTCTATTCTAATGGGAACTTCATTTCTATCATTTTAAATGATATCGTGCAATTTGCCAAGCTTATGGAATAAAATCTGTTTTGCCAATTGGCGTATTTCGATATGTTAAGACTTGATAAACCCAGGTGCAAAAGATAAACTCAAGCGAAAATAAAAGTAAAAATGCCCAAGAATCTAAGGCTTGGATTTTTCTAATGTCGGAATAAAAGTTTTAAAGTTTTAATGCCACACACACGAAATGGCTATTCTGTAATAACTTCAGCCAGACGCACCCTCAAACACCGGTGTTTTTGAAGAGTGGGCCTCAGAGTGGGCATCCCTCAGAGTGCAGCGAACAAGTTCTAGCAAAATAAAAAACTTCTTTGGAAATTCAAAAATGCGTACACAGTCGAACCTCGGTAAGCGACCACTCAAAATTTCAAGCGATCACCTGGGCTTCAAATGAGGAAATTTCAGAGACTTACTCCATGTTTAACTGTTTTACACCGTTTCAGGAATGTAATCATGCTTCACCTTATTATCCAATGTATGCTCTAGTATCTGTCACGTGGTTGCTTACGAGAGGTTAAAAACATTTTAGAAAATTTCAAACTTCTAACTCTAAAAGTAGTCGAGGTCGCTTACGAGAGGTGGTCACTTACAGACGGTACCAAACGAAGGGATTTGACTACGAAACTTTTGTGTTTTGAAAACCTGGTCGCTTAGGAGAGGTGGTCGCAAACGAAGGTTTGACTGTATTAAAAGAACTATAGCTAGCTTAAATTTTATTATCCCAATTCATTGATTATGGAAACTCACCGCCAGACCACCGCTGGTCACCTTGGATCTCAAACACTTGAGAGGGGCCGGGAATGACGAGTCCAAACGCATTGTTGGGAACCTATTGCACGATCCTGGTATAAGGATCTTCTAAAAAATATTCACGTGAAACGTATTATCTGCACAACTACATGGGCTGATTATTGAGGAGCGTGCACATTATTAATTAAAATGGCGATTACATCTGGTCACCTTCGATGGTTCCGCAACACTCTCCCAACAGAAAGCGGAGTAGGCAAGCGTGACCACCTAGATAAAGGCAGCATTGGAGACTGGTATACTACCCGATCCAAGGCTCCTTCTCCTTTGCCTCCATTGGGTTTAAACTGAGACAAGGTAGGTAAAGGAGAGAGAGAGAGCTTGGAATCGCGGTTGGCTAGTATACTTATAGCTCCAATTGTTCAAAAGGGTGGATAACACTTGTGTCCACCCTTAAAAAAATGTCTCTTGTTGATATAGTACTTGACATTTCTTGAATCAAGCTCTAGTTGTTCAAATGCATCATTCGAATATACAAAACGGCAGCCACAAGGGAGACCTGTGGAAAACAAAACGGCCTTAAATTCAGCTACAATAGAAGAGTTCGCAGCACCGAGGAAACAGTATCAATAAGACGTATGAGAAGCCATTCTGTCAAACAACGTTCATCAATCAATCAATCAATCAATCGATCAATCTATCAATCAATCAACCATCAATCAATCAATCGACCAACCAAACATTTTAACTCGTTTCCTCGAGGAGCTAAGGCCTTGTTCAAAATACAAACGTCTATAAAAAAATTACTTCGAGTTACCGGGAGGTTCGAGTTAGCGAGGGTTCGAGTTATCGGGAGTCAGCTGTATAGTAATTCCAGCTAATATTATTATTCTACTCTAGCTATCAATGTTTTTCTAGCTAATAATGTTATTCTACCCTCAACTAAAAGCGTTCTACGAACAAACCTCGATCGGCAATGCCATAACTCCACTAATGCCAATAAATAAGAGACGACTGTTTATGGAGCTCTTAACGACTTCTAAACATCCCTGCAGTACAAAGAAAAATAAATAAATAAAATAAACCTTCAGTGTTGAATGTTTATAGCAGTTAATGTGCATACTAAAGCTATACCGCCTGTGGCTCGTGATTTACGGATTCTTCTCGTGTTCTACCAACATCCCGCATGGTTTATCAGCCTATAAACCGTACAAACGTGTGGTTTATTACTTATAAACATGCGGGCGGAAGGCACCCTAGTTGCTATTAACAAACATGACTGAGGATTTGCACTCGGGAGTACTAAGAGAAAACTCCAGCTGAGCTCAGTTGTCAGAGTAGGACTTGACCTACAAGCTAAGTAGTTCAGGTCCAGTGCCCCAGCCACTCGGCCTTTTCCATTTTATTTAAAATTCCCCGTCTTCCAGCCGCTATCTGGCCTCCACCAGCAATGTTTTGCAAAAACATCCGTTTTATGACTGCCATGGTGAGTCAAGCATATCTGAATTGATTGCTCAGAGACTTACACATATTTTGCGATAACAAAGAGACAGTTATAAACAAAACCTTCTTACCTACACTTGAGTGGCATGGTTATACATGTTTACCGACTGCTATCATTAACCAAGGCATATAAATAAACATTGTTTCTAGAACTCACCCTGTGGTTGATGCTGCTAGTTTCGAAGTGTTCCCCACAAGCATATTCGTAGTTCTTACAACAGCTATCTGGTACTTTGTATGTTCGTCGCCCCCCATAAGGAGTGTCTCGCCAATCAGTGTAATAATCTACTCCACAGCATTCGTCCTACATGAACAGAGCGACACCAAGTCAGCAGGAGATCTAGAACTGGCCATAATCGTATTTTCGGTGATGGACTGGTACTAGTTTGGAATGTAGGCTCATGGGGGGAATATCATTAGTTAGTAGAATTCTACTTGTATACTAATGCAAATGCTGCAGTCTGATTGGCTTAGCTACTCGTATACCATCAGCCATTGGAGTACAGTGGCTGCCGGTCGTCCACGAAATGCGATATTTTTTTTATAGTTTTGCCGAAGTTTTGGGAGGAATTTTAGATATAAACGGGTAAGTAAATTTCCGAGAAGACTAAAAGAAGCACATTTGCGGTTTCTTGACTTTAAAAACTTGAAAATATTGAAAAAGCGGGTACGCGTGTAAACAACTGCAATTTGCCGCCAAAGACAGTTCGATGCGTTCAACTTTGTAAAGTTCACGGGAAAATCATTGGAAACCGTTATTTACGTTAATTTCGGTTAGAATTCTACTAAAACAATTAGATTATTCGTTCTCGATTTCTATGAGGCGATAGTTGATTCGGCCTTGGGCCTCATCAGCTATCACCTCATAGAAACCTCAAGCTTATAATCTAATTGTTAATTAGAAAACAGTCCTTAGAATATACGGACGCTGATTGGTTAAAAATCGTGTTTCTATTTAACAAATTGACGTCAGTTTTTCATGCGTCTGTCCTGTTATTGATCATGATTTTCGTCATAACATTGCCAAAGTAGCTGTGGATCCGGCGATACGGGAGTGGATCCGCAGACTACTCTGACAATGTTCTGACGAAATTCATTGTCAATGACAGGACAGACGCATTAAAAACTGACATCACTTTGTTTTTTACGATGACAAATTGTCAAATTGTCCGCTCTCGTTCGTTGACGCATCGCATAAATTATAAATTCACGTGTCTGTCCGCTTACTGACAAAAAAAATTAGCCAATGAGCGCCCAAGGATTCCTGCAGTTATCGTAAAAAATTCAATGGAGACACAGAAAAAGCAGGAGCTGTTGACGTAATGATGGCGCGAGCAAAGATAATTTGCGTTTTGGTAATCACAGTTACAGCGGTTATCAGTCCTACGCGCCCTACAACGATTTTTTTCCATTTCGAAAACTACGTTTTGGTGGACGTCAATCAAATGTAGAACCATTTTTATTTCAGTGTCAATTCTCGGAGTATCTGAGTTGCTCTGAGTCTTTCATCTTTACTTGACTCGTCGATAAACAGAAACTGAGAAGTAAGACTTAAAAAATCGTTTAAAGCGCCTTCTCGTTCGTCTCGCTCACGGGCAATGTTTTGAAGCTACAAATTTACAAATAGTGTACAACGACAACAACATGAGAATGAACAAAATATAAATAATAACCTTTACTACAGAATGAACCACAAAAATCTAACATCTTATTTCTTGCGGCTTTCATTACCTTTTTATTCCTGACAATCCTACTTGCCGTATGGTTCTGCTGATAGTTTGCTTTGCATGTGCAATTTCCCTGTCTGGTATTCCAGCCACGCTTGAAACTCGTCAGGATAGTTCTCTGCATGGAATATGTTTTAGCAAGGCGAACGACAAGAATTTCTGCGGCGAAAATGATCTGCATCCATAACAAGCTGATAAAAAGTCAATCTCCACATAAAGCGAATTATTTCAGAGGCCAACTTTTTTAGCTAACTTGTATGTTTCGTTTCTTTGACTTTCTCTTTGGCGGATCGCTTACGGCTCTAGTTTTGTTTCGTACGCCGCCTTCTTCACAAACGTTTCGCTCGCAGAAAGAGTTCCTGCTATGCAATTCAACTGACAAACCACGTTTTCTCTTCACAATAGCTCTCCATCATTTCAGAGAAATTGCAAATTACTTTGTCATAAATACATTTGATTGACGTCCACCAAAACTTAGTTTTTGAAATAGCAAAAAAATCTTTGAAGGGCGCGTGACTGATAACCGCTGTAACAAGGTGTTTTCCTTTTTCTCATCGCGTGTTTCTAAGAGAGATAGAAAACATGTTCTCCGTATTTCTATCGAGTTTTAGTATAAATCTACTAGCGTTCTATCACGAATGCCGCTAATCACTATCTATTCTCTGATAGATAGTGAGTAGCGTAGCAGTGTACTGTTGTCGGCAAAATGAAGGCCGTTTCTTGGCGTTTTCGAAGTGCCTGTGAAGAGGATTAGATAACGTTTTGAACGACTAGTAGATTTATACTAAAACAATTAGATTAATGGCTCTCGATTTCCATGCGTGACTGCGCCCTCGTCAACTATCACGCGATAGAAATCTAGAGCTCATAACCTAAGGGCGCGTTCGTTTGGGATCAATCAGGAATAAGAATAATTGGAATAATGTGAGTAAGCGTTTGTTTGGCAGCTATTCTCATTCCGGAATACCTGGATTTCCATTCCAGCTATTCCTGCATAAATTCTTATCCCGGAATATCCCAAACGAACGCACCCTTATTGTTAAATAGAAACACTCGTGAAAGTTTGGGAGAACTCAAAAAAGCTGTAGAAACACTCGCCTGCGGCTCGTGTTCCCACAGCATTTCTCGTTCTCCCAAACTTCCACTCGTGTTTCCATAACTCAGTAGAAATACGGAGAACATGTTTTTTATTTCTTACAAAAAGATTAGTCCCATTTGCATTTGGAAAGACTCCCTGCATTAGCCTCATTTGCAAGCTAGTTCCAGTCCAATACCAAGAATGCGAGAGTGGCCTCCTATGACTTGGTGGTCAAAAACTTGACAACAATCGTTAATTTACAAATAATCATTACGCTTATTTTAAAGGCACAGTTGAGCTGTTTTGTTCTAACACCTGTTGATAAAGCAATGAGTTCCAACAAAAAAACTGAATGAGTCATGTATATCCTGCGAGCAGGCTCCTGTGTTTGAGGGTTGTCCAATACACCCGGGTCGCCAAACTGGTGTCGATCCGTGACCGATCGTGACGGATCGTCTCTTTGTGTTACGTTTCGTGACCGTTTATTAGTTTGTGACGGACTTAGAAAATGTTCGTTGCGGTGTGATGGTGCGTAGGAAAATGTCGGCGGATCGTGACGACCCGTCACAACTGTGACGGATGGTGACGGTTAGTGACCGTTAGTCAGTTTGCGATAGACTTAAAAAAATATTCATTGCGTTGTACTGGATTGGGATGGATCATGTCGACCCGTTAGAACGGTAACGGATGGTGACGTTTCGTGACCGTTTGTCAGTTTTTGATATTAATGGGGGTAGTATGGAGAGGGGTGATTATGTCGGTGGATCGTGACGACCCGTCACAACCGTGACGATTGGTGACGGTTCGTG
>CM042751.1:6482693-6492693 GCA_022496165.2 Catalaphyllia jardinei
AGTAGATCCCTTGAGCCAACAACGTATCACCCCCAGGAGGATCGCAAATGGATTCACAGTCCAAGCTGAGGAGAAATTGAGAGAAAGTTAAAGAAAACTGTGGACCCTTCAGTTCTAAAACTGTTTTTTTTTCCTCTTCTTTGAAGTAACGGCAGTACTTATACTTCATGGTCAATTATGGCTTTTTTCAATACGTTATATTTTTCAAAGTGCCGGAGTGGACTTTTTCGGCCATATGGCGGCCACTTTGAATTCTATGGTTTCAAATACCTCATTACATGAACTTTACGGGAATTTTTTTTTTAAGCATGGAAATTAAATTGACGTGAACAATAAGGCAAGGTAAGGTAAGGCCGCCGGAGGCCGCCTCACTTTAAGTCGTACATGCAGGGAGTCGTTGCCCAATGTCCTGAGCCAGGAGCGCATTACAGAAACGCGGGAATATTTACAATAGCATTATTACCACTTACAATTACCATATTCGCCAGGACAAATCCAGAACTAAAATATAAAATATCCCCAAAAGAAAAGTGAATAAAAATATGGAAGTTTCGCAAAATCGTGGAATTTAAGTGCGCCCCTAAAAATCGCGAAATATCCTTGCACTTGTCACTAAAGTTTCATGTAATGAGTTAACGCTGTTGGTATTTTCATTTGGCAGACCAGTATGTATTTGCCACCTAAGATTTCCGTAATAGCTATTTGAAACAATAGAATTCAAAATAGCCGCCTTTGTTGTTGTTCTCTAACTCATAAATAATTCATTTCATCATTAAAACATTTGACCTTGTACATGAGCCCCTGGCTTGCATGCCGAGGACAACCTGTTTCCACGCATGACGTTAACGTTAATGATTTGATTGATTGACTGCCTGATTGATCGACTGACTGATTAATTGACTGATTGATTGATTGATTGATCGATTGAAGACTGATTGATTGAAGACTGATTGATTGAAGACTGATTGAAGACTGATTGAATGAAGACTGATTGAAGACTGATTGATTGATTGATTGATTGATTGACTGACTGACTGACTGATTGATTGATTGATTGACTGATTGATTGTTTGATTGACTGATTAATGGACTGATTGATGGACTGATTGATTGATTGACTGATTGATTGACTGACTGATTGATTGATTGATTGATTGATTGATCGCGATGGTGTTTGAATATCTTATTTTTTCATTTAAATTTTCTCAGTAGTTTCAGTTTGGATTGAGAGGACGGTATATCAAACACTAAATACAGTGTTTGACCTCATTTCCAAAGACGTCGAATTTCGTCAAAAATACTCTGCTACGCATCATACTCTCAACTCATCACGGTCTTGACTGTTTGATGCAATACCTAGACGTAGGATTGCTTTAGAATTACGGGACCGGAAAATTCTAAACCTCTCTCTTGTTATAAATTCACATATTTCTTTGCATTTATTCTTTTTGCGAGTTATGCTGCTTTTCGGGTATTAAATCTTTCAGACTCCATGCTCCAGTAATCCGTGTATGAACGGTGGACGATGCTTGGCAATGTATGAAAAAGATGGCTATCTGTGTTCCTGCGTTCCCGGATTTCAAGGAGTGCATTGTGAAATAGGTCAGTTAAGACGCACGTGGTGTAAAAAAGAAATGCTATATCGTGCTTACTAAATTGAAAGGAGCAAAGGGAAAGATGCTCCGTAGCATGCCCTCTAGAATCGAAGCGTTGACTTAGCCAGAGAATATATCACACGTATTTGAAAATATGTACAGGCATAATCGGAATGGTGTCTCTTGTCTGTTTTTCAGATATTGATGAATGTGCCAGCGATCCATGTTCTAATGGCGGCACATGCAATGATCTTGTGAACAAATTTGTCTGCAACTGTCCTCCAGGGTACGGTGGTGTCCGTTGCGAGGCAGGTAAGTTAAAAATTGCAAACAATTGCTGCATGGTTTTCGATCACTGTCCCACACCACCAAAAATAAACATGGCAACCATTCAATAACTAAATTCAATAACGGAAGGATATGATAAGTGACTGATATATAAACAACTTCTCTCAGATTTAGACCCGTGCAGTTTCTTTGTGTTATTCGGAGAAGTGTTTTACATCGTTTCAGATCTGAGCCAAAAATCGACACACAACCCCAAAATATTACTGCCGCCAACCAGAAGTGATTTCCATTTCCCTAAACATTTCAGAAGGCTAACAATTTGCAAAAGTTCAAACGGAAAAAAAAAGAAAAACAATACTTCCGCTGAGAGGGAAAAGAATACCCTTTTTCGGACCAAAATGTTCAAACTCTGTACCCTTTTTAGAACAAAACAGTTAAAAGAAAATACCCACATATACCTATATATCCGATTAAAGGGAGTACCTCCTATCCCTCCCCAGTGGTGGCTTCAGATTCTTTACTTTATAATGATTCACGTCAACTGTTTTTCCTTAGTTCACGGCGGCTATACTTCCTGGGGTTCATGGGATTCCTGCAGTGTGTCATGTGGTCACGGGACGCGTTTCAGATATCGTTCTTGCACCAACCCTCCTCCTCAACATGGTGGAAACGACTGCTCTTCACTGGGACCGGGTTCTGAGTGTGAGGGCTGTAACAGCAATCCATGTCCAAGTAAGATTTGTCTGTTAAAGAAATGTCTTGAAATAGAGGCCAATGAGCGGGTGCATTGTCCGAAATTGGATTTTAATTTATTGTCGATGAAAAGGAATTGTGCAAACAATTCGACTTTTTTACTGTTAACACCTGAGCCCTTAGATCAGTGTCCTCTGAACTCAGATAATCGCCCGATACGAATACTTTGCACACCTCATCCAATAATCGTTTGATGTGATTTCCAAAGTAGTACCTAAGTATGTAATTAGTTTCTTGAGAAAGTGAGACTTTCTGGGTTTCTTTCTCTTTATCTACGCATGGCAATGTAAATGATATTATCTGGAAAATAACGTGTTTGGGCATTATTAAATCCACCAAGTTGTCTACAATATCCTAAAACAACCAAACATACATGTACATGTAGCTGGCTCATACTTTTCTGAAAGCTTCTGCAGACAAGTATAGGTGCCTTATTGAAGATGGTAGATATACGACCATATCTGCCCACACTGTCTTCTTATTTTCTATTATAGATGTGTGCAAACAAGTTAGATCATGCCATACTGATACTTATCCCTTTGTAATTTACCTGAAATAGTTCATGGGGGATACAGTTCCTGGACACAGTGGGGTATGTGCGGTGTCTCATGTGGCGGCGGCTTGCGTACCCGTGTACGCACCTGCACTAATCCACCACCCCAGCATGGAGGCAATGACTGTGCCGACATTGGATCGAGCCAGGAGCAGGAGCTATGCAACAGTCACTGCTGCTCAGGTAAAGGAAACTTAACTGTTAAGCATGTATATACAGTTGCAGTGTTCTTGTTATGATTCTATTCAACATATTAGGTTCACAAGACTCTTATATAGATTTATCTGAGTCTTGGTAATACTTTTCCTGATCTGTCCTGACTATTTTTATAAACACTATCTGTGTCTTTAATATTTTAAATTAGTTGAATGTAACGGTTTTTCTTGTTGTTATTCAATACTGTCTCTTTCCCTTCTACTTTATTAGTTAATTTCTGTTTTAATATATTTTTTTAAATTTATTAAAGCGTGGCCCGCTTAGATTATCCTTTGCTAGTTGCAGGCATGCCTTTTTCTGTAAAATTTAATTGGAAATGAATAAAGTGTAATATAAGTGTTTTTTTAAATAACTGACCTGCCTGGCGGTTTTGAAGACATGTTTCAAAAACTCATTAATAATTCATGAGCCTAACAGCCAATCAAAACAATGAGAAATCATCACATGGATGAGCTTTATACCCGATAAAAGACTCCTCGTTAGTATTCTTTATATAAAGAATACTGATAAGGCAGAGTTTGTTTTTCTTGTATGCTAATATCTTTCCCTCACAATTTGAACCTTTGTTCGGACTCCCAAGACACCCACTTTTTCAGGAATGTTTTTGAAGCCGTTCAAAAAACTCGCAGCACGTGTTTTATCGGGTCTAATACCACAATAAACCCGATAAAACACTCCTGCTCGTTTTATAAACATTACGTAAAACAGTGGTAGTCATCGTTAGTTGGCCAAGAAGATCATGATTAGGAGGGCGATCAAAAATTCAAATTGAAAGCCCAAACATATATATTAATGTAATGGTGCGTTGCTGCATGTACTAATTCACGTCAATGTTCTAGTGCACCAGTATATTTCTTCTGGCCTTATCTATTATAACTAGCACGAGTGCTAAAAGACTTTGCAAAATGGTTTAACGTCCTTTTCTTGGTGTTTCGTATTCGAGGAACGGTCCTGACCTGGCCCTGACCAAAACGGCCACAGAGTCCCGTCAAAGAACCCTTTGAGGAATCACCAACAGTAACACTGGTTCGGTCGGGTAAAAGGAAACGGCACATTTCATGGAGATCTCGATCCACCTCTAAATTTGACTGTATAAAAGAGCATGAGAGTCGTTAAAATGAAAGATTGACCTGTTCTAACAGGTTCCAACATGAAGTGCCGACTAGCGTAGAATGATACATATCATTTTCCACGAAACGCCTGAGGCATACCATGAACGATAAAGTTATCCTAAACCCAAGTAGCATTACAATGGTACATGAAGTGGTATGAATGCGACTTGGAATTTATCCCAAAATTCCCTTAATGAAATTGGAAAGAATTCTCAAATTTCACTCTGAGTGCATATCTTAAATTGCTCGAGCTTTTTTATACGATTGCTCTTTTACCGTATGGGTGGAATAATTGCGACCTCAAGCGCATTAATTTGCACTTAGTTTAAATTATTGGAAATTAGCGATACTTCTGCCCACTTTCTAGATAGATAGATAGATAGATACTTTATTAGCATGTACATGGTAGCCATCGGCTAAATTACGTACAAAACTTTAAAAATGCTAAAATTACTAAAAAAAAAATGTTCTGTAATATATACAACCTAATATATATTCTTATTATTGTTAATTAAATTACACTGAAAGTTAATAAAACTATTCTTTGTGCGATTAGTTTTATAACTAAAATCAAACACTCGGCTTTGCCTAAAATTGTACTTCGGAGTATGTCTTGAGGGGAGCAAATGGTGTAACTTATGCTCTTCGTCGTCTAAAGTTTTACTAAAAAGTGAACTGCATATAAAACTATGATGATCGAAAAGTGAATCCATGTGTAAAAACGCTAGCGATTTGTTATAACTTAAGTGAGGGCAAATGATTGATAAAGCTCTTTTCTGCACTCGTTCTAACTCATTAATAAGGTAATTAGGCAGGGATGAATGAAAGACTGGTACAGCATAGTCACAAACGGATCTAATACAACAAGTGTAGAATCTTACTAAATCCGATGTAGAGACCCTAGCACGTTTAAGCTGTCTAAGAAAATAAAGTCGTTTAGACGCTTTCTTGATTGTTTCGTTAATGTGTAAGTTCCAAGAGAGATTGTCTGTAATAGTCACTCCAAGTAGTTTGGCATTCTGAACTACTTCAAGTTCTTGGCCAGTCATAATGAAGAAATTTTCTTAATTAGTCATATTAATAAACATAGAAATCCGTTTCTTTACTGTCTTTCTATATAAATGACAGCATGTGACAAGAATACGAATTATATATTACGTTCAGTATAAATCATTAACGTTTGTTAATAATGAATAGGCTATATTAATATTCAGCTTGATAGTGAGGTCTAGAGGACACAAACAAAAGAAATAAATAAACATAATTATTCAATTTCCTTTGTTTGCCGTGTCCTCTAAGCCTTGCTGCCATGCTAAATTTTAATGTCTGATATCGAAATGGTCTATTGTGTTTTTTTTCCTAAATGAATTGTGTTGTTTTTCCTAGGAACCTGCAGTGTTGCCGAGGCGTCCCGGGTTGACTGTGGCTTTTATAATATATCACCACAGCAATGCAATGATAAAGGCTGTTGTTTCGACAGCAAAGTCGCTGACGGTGTTCCACACTGTTATCATACTGAGTGTATTTAGCAAAAGCAAATGTTGCACTCCTTGGTCAAACCGCCATCAAGTATTTTCAGTGTATGAAATATTAAACGCTGGTATGATAATCCGCATGCTTAGCTTTGTTGAATTGCTGGTGCAGTTCTACCCAGTTAATCCGCTGGGTGCTTTTGTTCTCGTTCATACCAAATTATATATTTCACTCTCATCCATGAGAACCTCTATGAGAACCGTGAAAATATAAGGGTTTACATAGGAAGGGACAAATACCTAGCTGCTGGCGTCAGTTGACAGAGTTTTGTAAATCATAGGAGACCCAAGGGAAGATAGTCGGGTCAAAAGAAATTCAATCCGACAAACAAAATAAACTTTCCTTCCACCGTTTTCACTCATTTGACTTCTCCCTGATCCGACTCGCCGAGAAATAGTTTCGTTAATACAGCCGTAGGCCAGTTCCCAGGTCTTCTTTGAAGACCAATCTAAGACATTCGTTGCAATTTTTTAGATAATTTTTTTCAAACATTAATTAACCGTTTTGTTCCAAAGTAGCGTTGGGATTAAACTCCCAGTATGGTTTTGTATTTACATTTTTAGGTCTAAGTCTATAGCTGTTTGTCTATAATTAATGGTTTTAATGTCAGTTCTTGAATAGCAGAAGTAGCAGTAATTTACTGCAGTCTTAAGCTATACAACGGACTCAGTTTAGCTTTTCGCTTCTTTCGAAGGGCTTGCTACTTTCAGGATTTATTGGCGGCCACAATATTTTGACGTTACTTTCGGGGAGTCGTTACTTCGAAGGTAGCGACGGAGTCGTAGTCGGAGTCGTAATCAGAAGCGTAGAGCGATACGATCTAGTGAAAATCAAAACGACGGAGTCGGAAGCAAAACACTGATTCTGCTTATGACTTCGTCGCTTGCGATCAAGTGAAAACTGATTTGTCGGAGTCGCAAGCAGAACCGGAAGAATAAACCAATAATAATGTTCGACTCTGGGCCTTGCGATTGGCTGGTTCTTCCGCTTCTGCTTCCAACTCCGACAACCTAGTTTTCACTGGATCATAAGCGACGGAGTCGTAAACAGAATAGGAAGAAATGGAAAAGTTCTGGCTCTTCCGACTCCGATTCCAGCTAGAGCTTATGACTCCGAGCTATTCCGCTTACGACTCTGAGTTTCGATTCTTTTACGACTTCGACTACGACTCCGACTCTGACTCCGTCGCTAGTGAAAACCAGCCTTTACAGTACATTGAATTTTAGTCATATAATTGTCTAAAGCGGCCTTCACACGGCAAACTAAAGTTGGCAATCTAGTGTTGGCAAACTGAAGTTGATGTGTGTGAACGGCACAAAAACAGTCGGCAAGCACGTTGGCAAACTGTTGGCGACAAATAGAACTTGCCTCTATTCTCGCCAACTCTTTCACCAACTTTTTCGTGTTGATGTTTCATCTACTGGCTAAAAAAATACTGAAAAAACAAAACAAAATGGTGAAGCTAGCGGACAAACTGGGTTTCATTCAGACTTTTCTATTTCTCCACCGTTCTCTGTTTCTTCGCTTCTTTTCCTCTGTTTCACTGTTCTACGTGAGCGTGCTACTGCACTAAATAAGTCGGCCATGTTGCAAATTACTGTTTGTTATTTGACGCGAGTTTGACCTGTGAAGGAACGAGTTTACCAACTTTTTGAAGTTTTCCAACACGAGTTTGCCAACTTAAGTTTGCGGTGTGGAGGCCGCTTAATTCCTCCAGTTCTTGGGATCGAATCAACAGCCATCGTCGCATTAATAAAAACATAGCATTTTTAAACATACATGTAAATATATTTTATAACAACTTATCTGGAATTCCATTCTGTGTATTGACATCGTTGCTGTAGTTGCTTTTTTTTCACAATAAAGAGTTCTTTTTCTCTTGAGTTTGTCCTTGGTTCCTACACCTACAGCCTGGACTACACAGTGGCAAGAGCAAACCAATGCAAGCTCCTCAGTTTTCGAAAATCAAAATAAGAAAGAAAAAAAAAACATCACGCAAACAAAACAGTCCCAGGTTATTCACAGGCATTTTTCAAAACACAAAATTACGCTTTATAGTGCAATAAATTTATTATTGCGCGTTCTGCTGCCTTTGAGCGAAACAAACTTCACCAGATTTTAATGATTGTTTCCGTTTTACCTAAGCGCTTTACTTACGCTTTTTGGAGATTTCTCTTTAGTCTTTTCCTCGTTTTTTCACTGATTTTAAGTTTCGTTGGCTGTTAATATATTCCAAAAGGAAGGTTCCTTTAGTACCGACTGTTCCTCGTTTTTGTGTTCCTGTTGACCATAAGAGGACCAGATTTTTTGCAAGGTAGGAACAAAACGTTCACTCTGGTGTATAGAAGGAACATTTAGTTCCGAGTTCCCAACTGTAAATGGACCACATTGTTCCCAAATTGGTCATTTAGGACTGTTTTGTTCCGAGTTCCTAGGGAACAGTTTCAGTACCTTCAAATAGTCTATAATGACAAAACTAGATCATAAATTTGGGAATTCAATTGCTGGAAAGGCACCTTCTAGCTTTTTATAAAGTTGCTAAATAGCGTGACAATGCTCCTTTAATACATGTTTCTTCGTATAGTATCTGATTTACTCGCTCGTTCGCTAGTTAGAGTTTTTGCGAACAGTTTGTAGACCTCGCGCTTGAAAATGCATTTCCAAGAAGATCTTGCATGGCCACAGTTTTTTCTTATACGGACCTCCCAGCTGGCCAATAACATGTTGTGCACAAATTGCGTAGCAGCTTTCGTTTCCGTGCGAGGAAACATAACGGAAACAGACAACAGCAGAACTCCGTGAACTGAAAAGCGACAGAAACGTGGCATGACATTTCCGTTCAGGAAACATAACGGAAACACGACAGATCCAACTAAAAACCGGATTTCGCCTTTCCGCCCAACGGAAACATTGCGGAAACATGGAGTTTTATGTTTCCGTCTCGTTTCCGAGAAACGGAATCACGCAATTTCGTCCTGTGCTTTCTGTAAATGGGACACATGGTTCCCATATTGGTCATTTAGGACTGTTTTGTTCCGAGTTCCTATCTGTGAATGGAACACATGGTTCCCAAATTGGTCATTTAGGACTGTTTTGTTCCGAGTTCCTATCTGTAAATGTAACACATTGCTCCCAAATTAAAGAATAAATGCTATACCGAGTAACTGCATTTGTGACTAAACTTGATAGACAACAAATGCAAGGAGTCGATGTTATGTGCTTGTAATATTTCGATATAAATCTATATCATCTTCGGACTAAGGCGGGATACAGGTAGCAGAAATTTAAATACTGCAAGATTGTACAATAGTATAACCACGTGAAAATGAAAAAACAAAGAAACGAAACTGTCAAGAGAATAGGCGGAGTTCCCTACTGGCTTTTAAGCCATTGTTTAGAAATGGTGTTAAACGCTTGATATGGTAAGCTTCTTTATATAGTAATAGATTCCAGTTATATAGTAATAGATTTCAGTTTCGTTTCTTGTTATCGTTTCTTTGTTTTTTTTTCTGGATTTTTCCACCGTACCATTGAACTCAGTTGGACGACGGCAGGCAAGATTCTCATAGTTTTCCCACCTTCTGTTGTTTGTAAGTTCCAATTAAAGTGGATAAATGTTCGTCATCTTAACTGAGAGAATGCGATGATGGGAGTAGTCCCTCATCAGAAAGGGCTAGAAGCCTGAGTCAAGCTTCTTCACAAATGACCTCAAACACCGTTATATGATGCAATTTAATGCGGTCTAAACCCGTCACGTGAGGCTGCCTCGGAGTCTTGTTGGAATATTGATGTATCGAACATGGCCTATTTCCCTCAGTTTGAATTTGATGCAATACACGTTTTTGGTCGGGACATCTAATAGACACACAAAATTTCCCTATGGTCAGGGTATCAATTTGACGCGAGCTCTGAGAAAACAATAAACGTCAAGGACCCAGGTTTTATGGCAG
>CM042751.1:6497693-6506864 GCA_022496165.2 Catalaphyllia jardinei
ATATTTGGCTAAAGAAAGATGTTATTTCTGCAACCTTTATAGAAAACCGACTACCAAAGTCAATTTTTTGGCAATATATAGATTTTTTGGCGAGGATCATTGGGGGAGAAATTCATTTTACACCAAGACACGACAAGTTTATGCAACAGGGTTCTAATTATCATAAAACTACCTCTTTAATCAGCATAATTAATTTTGGCACGTAAAAATAATGAGGTCATGCACGGATTATTTAACCAAACGAGTAAATAATATTAATATTGATACATGAAACTATTTGCGGTTAAATAGCGTGGCGCTCTTCAAGCTTCAGTGGAGTTCCCGCTTTTAGCATGGAAAGCGAAAAATATGAACATTCTTCGTTTGAGACATATGGTCTGCAGAACTACAGAACAATACCTTCTCACCAGAATACAATGAGTAAACAAATTCAGTATAAACAACAACAACAGTGGAACCCCGCTATCTCGAGCTAGAAGGGGAAACGAAAAATAGATCCTGCGAAATCGCGGGAGTTCGAATAGCCGATAGTGAAATGACAGAGGGGCAAATCCAAATGAAATGTTTTGAGTGCGAAATAACGAGAAATTTGAAATAACCGTGTTCAAATTAGCCAGAACCATCTGTTGTTTGACTACGTATAATTTATTTTGGCGCTTAAAATTATCATGTCATGGTAACTTGGTTATGGAACAAAGCGAAGGTCGAGCGCAAAATTAGAGATGCAAATTTGTTTGTGCGAGCAACTCTTGCATGACTTCTGAAATCAAATCACCCATGCGAAGAGTTTCTATAAAGCTCGGAACCTAAAATTGTTGAGATAAGTCACCCAATTACTCTCTCAGCTGATGATTCCCCCACAAATGTTTAAAAAAGGCGAATTCTAAGTGCAGTTTACTTAATAAATTATTTGTCAACACTTTCAATGATTCCCCCCTCCCTTACTGTGACAAAACGGTGAAAGATTAAGTATCCAAAACTTTGACAAGAACAGATGATTAAAAAGTATCTTTAATAGGTGCACACTCAAAAAGAATTTAAAATGTCGGCACGAAACTATTTAAAACTATTTTGAAATACACAGTAAAAATATATATATTTGCTTTGGCTATTGCTCGCTTGGTCCAAAACATTTTCATGTGCTTTTACAGCACTCGCGCCTCAAATAACCACAAAAAATCACTTCGAGAAACAAGACAAAGAACACGTAATGACGAAGTTTTTGTTGTTGAGTTTGTGAATAGCGGGCGTAATTAAGGGCCTCAGGGTCCATTTGGACTACGTGGGAGGCCTCTTTTATATGTTATTTTCATTGTTAAGTTGTAGAATTCCTTTTGCAGGTCAAGAAAATGAACTCCAAGATTGTAGGTTTGCTCACTTTATTTACCCTGGCTCCATTAGCTCTGGGCAGAAACTTAGGCTTCTGGCGGTTGTTCGATGAACCCGGTAAGTGAAAAGTCAAATACCACAACATGTTACCTAGAATGATTAATCATGCGTTAGAGGGGAAACGAAGTAATTCATCTTGAACAAACTGAAGTAAACTGATCAGTGTCTTAAGTTTGTGAAAAGCTAGGAACAGAAACTTACTTATTCGCATACCATACGACGGTACTTGACGTTGCTGTACTCCAAGGCCATCGTCTAAGCTGCACATAAGCCTTTGAAATTATGCAACTGAATTAGGAATTCTTTAAAGCTAAAGAAAACGCTTCTTCTAGCAAACTGACTAGTTAAAATCAGAGGAAATAAAAAAAGCACCATTATTGGCCACAATGAACATGGCCTACAGTAAGCTTTCTCAGCCTTTTTCTACGAGCAGAATTCCTGAACATCATTAACAAAATTAATCGAAGAAGCAGTAAATTCTGAGACCACCCCTTGATAGGGGTTTCTGAGGAATAAGCTCGAGGTGTATCAGGCTTAACATCAACAAATTTAGATACAAACCGGCATGCTTTGAGGTAACATGGAATCACTTGATGACAATGTTTAACGCACGTTTTTGTTGTTGTTGTTGTTGTTGTTGTATCTTTGTTTTGTTTTTTTTGTAACAGTGGTCACTTACTATTTCGAACTCTTGCCTGCCGTTCGTGAGCACTTGATCTTTAATAGGCATCCTTTTGTTGGCTTGCACAGCGCTTTCCCTTTATTACCTTTCCTTATTGTTTACTACCGTGGGCTCAAAGCAAATAGGACGTGACTGTAATACTATCGCTCTGCCGCGAAAGTCTATTTTGTTGCTCACTGTCACACTATCAATAGTCCCTCCCTTGCACGACGGTGTAAGCCAAAGAGGGACTACTATCAGCCTGCATCTTACGTTAGACGTTCTGTTATTTTATTTGCTGGCGGCTTTTCGTGTTGGCATAATTCCCTGAGAAGGCGTGTCATTTTAATAATTTAAATCTTTTGCCGGAGGAAAACTTACACTCGTTTCATCTCGAGCGAATCTTTCCTCTTTATATGAATTAAGAACGTTCGCGCCCAAAATGTTCTCAGGTACAATTTTTTTTTAACCTTGCCAAAAAGGCAAAAAAAAAAAAAAAAAAACTGGTGGGTCACCGACATGGATCACCGACATGCCCGGAAGGACACCCTAAATCTGAAAAAATTGGCCACATTGTCTGTTAGCGCAAAAGTATTGCAATTATATCTTTGAAGTGAAATGTTTTCTGGCAAACTTTGTTTTATAAGTGGACCCATTAGGTGAATTTAATTAGTTCACTTTTGAGGTTCCTTAATACGTGATACGTGATAGGGTAAATGGCTATTTCTATAGCTTTGCTTGGATTTAACAATCTTGGACGTTCGGTGACCCTTACTTTTCTTTTCACAAACTGATTTAATTTACAATTATCTCCACATTGTCCAAAAATAAACAAAAAAACAATGTGGGAAGTTAAAAAAAAATTCAAGATTCCTGTCCATGGGACATGGAATCCTGCCATCTTGCGGCTGCAAGGCGCGTGAATTTAGGGTCGCTAAATGCGAACTTATTCTTTGAGGAACCTCACTAGTTGACTAACTTCGCTTAATAGGTCCATTTAAACCATATTTGGCAGAGAACTTTTCTCCTCAAACCTTTAATTGCAATATTTTGGGACTTGCAGCCACTGTGGCCTTCTTCACTAACAAAGCCCGATTTACTCAGATTTAGGTGTTCTTCCGGGCATGTTCTCTCCAAAACGAAATAAGTGACCCCCCATTTTTTTTACACTTCTGACATCACTAACTCATCATCGTTCAATAATAAAGTTTCAAGGGAAAATCAATGTTAGGAAATTTTCCCGCGAACGTCCTTAATTGGGTGTATACAATAGACCTTGACTGATAAATAAAGACCAAAGTAATAACCAATGGGAATACATCAAAATGCAGACACACTTTGAAAGATAGCTGCTGACATTTATGGAGAACTTTAAGAATAGTAAAGATTTTTCTCATGTTTAGCTTTACAGAGTGGAAAAAGTGTGAAAATAAATTTTGTGAAACTAGTTATGTATCAAACTTTCCAATTACAGCTGAGAAATGCAGCGTTTTTCCTGACGACCGCAGTGATTGTGGATGGTACGGTATTCACGAGGGCACCTGTGAAGGCAGGGGATGTTGCTATGACGACACCGACTACGGCTATGATACAAAAAAATGCTTTTATCCAACTGGTTAGTATGCAGTATAAGAGAGTTGTATTCTAATACTTTCAAAGTGTAACTATTTACGTAAAGTCTGCACTCGAGCCAACATGGCCCATCATGCCAGAGCTTATCCCAGTTTCTGTAGCATGAAGGAACTAGGAACATCCCTTCACCCTCTTGGATGGGGTGCTAGTCCTTCGCAGGCTTACCCCTCGGCATTAAATCCTTTAGTGCCCATTTGTACACCCGGGTGGAGAACGTTACTGTGATAATTAAGTGTGTTACCCAAAAACAAAACACAATATCTCCGGCCAGGGCTCGAACTCGGACCGCTCTGCGGCGTGATCCTGCACTTAATGAGATTCATGCTCTTTATGAATAAGCATCACCAAGTGTAACTTTCATATTACTACATATTTGACAAATTCAAGTGTTTTTTTGGTGACTTCTTTAGAAAAGTGGACCCTTTGTGATGGTTATCATAAGAAGAATGAATCTTATTAACCTGCATTTCTGAACATATCTGCCCCATACAAAGTCGAGTAAACCAACCATGGGGCTACTCCACATTACTACTGAAAGATAAACGAGTGGTCTGCGTGAAAAGAAAAGTGCTGTTTACTATCTTCAAATATCTCTTCTTGTTCCAGAGACATCCAACTTTTTTAAAATATGCAAATTAGCCAAGCGATGACGCCATACTCAACCAAATTTTGTTCAGATATGATGAAAAGAGATATCTCAGCTACTTTGTATCAGAGATGTTTTATTTTTTGCAGTATGATTCTACTAAATGTGCTCCACGATACGAGATTAACGGTTTTGTTACCATGACAAAATACTAGGTTCCAGACCTCCGCCATATTAAAAGCTTTTCAGGCCACATTTAGAGTTCAATTTTGATATTTGCAAGCAACACGTCATAGGCATGATGCAACAAGCATATAAATACGTTAACTGGAGTTTGTTTCTTTGTTCGCGAAAGCTTTTAATTCTAAATTAACACTTTTTTCATTATTCAGATAACAAATGCTACGGAATTGATCCAAAGCAACGAGAAGATTGCGGCTTTTTTGGGATACAGCGTGAAGAATGCGAGATCTATGAAGATTGTTGTTTTGATCATACAGTACCCAACGTGCCTTGGTGCTTTAAGGGTGCCAAACCTGCGACTGCGCCACCAACTGAAGAACCTAAATCAACTGAGGAACCCAGCGACGAACCTACCGAGGAACCAACTGAGGAACCCACTAAGGAACCAACTGAAGAACCAACCAAGGAACCTACTGAAGAACCAACTGAACCAACTGAGAAGGGTATATAGTTGCATTGTTTTCACTTGAAAAAAAAAAGGACCGAAGGAAGGTTCTTTTCTTGTATCAATTTTCACTCCGCAGGAAGTACATTACTGGTGAGAAGGTAAAATTTTCTCAAGCAATCGGGAATACATCATGGCTTTTAAGTTCGAAATTGACGTTTGATATTGATCTAAATACTTTACTGACCGATAATCACTGTACCAACTGTATTTTATGCAGTACTTAATGTAAAAAAGTTTTTAACGATCCAATAGTTATAAATTTTATCTTGTACATATTGTAAATATCTTAGCATGTTGACCAATCTTAGCATTTCAAGCTCAATTAGCATTTTAACTTTTCTTTAATTAATATATAGATTTAGTCATTTTCAATTTATTTTATAGTGTCCCCATTTAGTGGTTATCTACTGCTATTTTAGTCTGACACTTAAATAAAGGTATTCATTCATTCATTCATTCACGTTTAACAGCTCACTTTGGAAAAGAGCGATAGCCTGGGGACGAAGTCGCGCCGCAAGCGCTTATGGGATCTAAAGTCAAGAGAATTGAGAAGAATTCGAACGTCGTGTTCCGCTGTTTATTTATACGATGTAGTAAATCAGAATACTCGTGAATGCGGACATGGCGAAATGAGGAACAAATGGTTGTGAAATAGAAGAAACGACACCACACAAGGCCGGGAGTTCTGCAGTCTTTAATATCGCCTTCGAAAGGGAAAGGGAAAAAAAGTTAATACAACACGGGGTATTCGTATTTGGTCACCCATCCTGGTACGAGCCCCAACCAACAGAGCTTAACTTTGTTGAGCGGACGAGACGTGGTGCTGTCCTTGTGGTATAGTAACTCTGAATGCATTTTTTTTTGTTTTAAATTTCTAAGATGAGAAGAGTAGTAAGTAAGTAAGTAAGTAAGTAAGTAAGTAAAATCTTTTTTTAAACTCGGTTAAAAATCTTCAGTTATACTAATAGTATTTTAATTACAGTTATTTTTAAAAATTAAAATACCTATGAAAACTGATTTACAAGATTGCCGAGTGGGAATCCGATGTTTTAAGTGCGCGGTTGATTTTCTTCTTAAACTGCCCAATTGATCTAATCGCCCTAATATTTTCAGGAAGAGAATTGCATAGTAAGGCACCGCTATAGAAGAGGTAACAAAGAGAGAAAAATTCACTGATATTGGCTGGGAAAATAAAGAGCGTAAAAATGAGAGGAATGAAAATGAGAATTATTACTTGCTTTGGTGATCGGACAAGAAGCAGGGGTTAAAGAATCGTTTCTTTAATTCTCTATTATTTTCTCGGTCTCTCGGACGAGGATAACTCGGTCTATCTCTCGGACCGATAATTTTATGAATGTTTTCAACGGCGTTACATCTCCTCTTGCATTCTCTTACCGTTGCGTTTTTGCACTATTTCTCACTTAAACTTAACCTACGGATTAAAACCTCAAGGAAGGGTTGAGGGGAAGGGGGTGAAAAGGCTTTCAGATCGACGCATTTGGCCTTAAAAACCGCACAGATTGTAAATTTTTGATGTAAATTGAGCAGATTGGCGGATTTTGAAAGCACAGTGGATCGTGGATCAGCTGTAATTTTGACGCGGACTCCGGATTGTGCCTGTCTTATGTTCGGATCTTGGGTCCTAAACGAAATTTGGATCATAGATCTTTCTTCAGCTTTGGTCGGAGTGTTTAAATGAGTTCATCCAAATTATTTCTTTTTTCGAAAGAAGTTCATTTGAACTCAGGCGTTAGATTGTTATTAGATTTGTATTGTGTTGTAGTCATCAGGCATATTGCCTTCTTTACATTTGGGTGAAATTAACAGTGACATTCACATGTACCAGTTTACCTTTGAACCTTTATGCGTCTGTTTACGTGTGTGGTTGTGGTTTCGGATTTGAACAAAAATTTTGGCGGATCGACGGATCTGGCGAAAAAAAACGCGGAACGGCGGATCTGCATACCCCTATTCACCCCGCTCCTCAAGTCAGTAGCATCAAATTTGTCACTGTTTACAGACAGACGGTCCATTTTCCAAGTTGAGAGTCACTATACCACATCTCGTCTGCTCAGCATCTGGATGGGTGACCAAAAACGATAACGCCATGTTGTAATAACTTCTTTTTTTTGCTTCCTTTCCTTTCGAAGGCGATATCAAAGACTGCAGAACTCCCAGCCTTGTGTGATATCGTTTCTTCTATTTCTCAACCATTTGCATGTTCCTCATTTTGCCATGTCCGCATTCACGTATCTTTATTTACAACATCCGCCATCGTATAAATAAACAACGGAACACGACGTTCCAATTCTTCTCAATTCTCTTGACTTTTGATCATCTAAAACAATGACTTCGATCTTATTGCTATCTCTAGTCCTGTTAAGACCACGCTGTCACCACTACAATCCACGCTATGACATTCTGCACCAAATTCCACCATGTTTGTTTTGACCTGCGTCCCTCCAAATAATCCCATAAGCGCTTGCGGCGGGACTTCATCCCCAGGCTATCACTCTTTTCCAAAGTGAGCTATACAAGAGAGCTGTTCGTTTCTCTTGCAGATAACAAATGCTATGGAATTGACCCGAAAGAACGAGAAGACTGTGGCTATTATGGAATAGAACGGGAACAATGCGAGAACGAGCGAGGTTGTTGTTATGATGACACAGTACTTAACGTGCCTTGGTGCTTTAAGGGTAATGAAGAAGCTACCGAGGAACCAACTGAGGGGTCTACTGAAGAACCAACTGAGGAACCCACCGAGGAGCCAACAGAGGAGCCTACCGAGGAACCAACTGAGGAAGGTACACTGTTGTATTCTTCACACTTAAAACAAACGACTGAGGGAAGGTTTATTTCTTGTATTAATTTTCACTCGACATGAATTAAAACAAAAACAGAGAAAAGGTAAAACTTTTCTCAAGCAGTTGGGAGTACATCAAAGCTTTTAAGTTCGAAATTGGCGTTAAATACAATAGAGTTCTCCGTTTCTCTTGCAGATACGAAATGCTATGAAATTGACCCGGACGAACGAGAAGACTGTGGCTATTATGGAATAAGACGGGAACAATGCGAGAAGGAGCGAGGCTGTTGTTTTGATGACACAGTACTTAACGTACCTTGGTGCTTTAAGGGTAATGAAGAAGCTACCGAGGAACCAACTGAGGGGTCTACTGAGAAACCAACTGAGGGACCTACAGAGGAACCAACAGAGGAGTCTACCGAGGAACCAACTGAGGGGTCTACTGAGAAACCAACTGAGGGACCCACCGAGGAGCCAACAGAAGAGTCTACCGAGGAACCAACTGAAAAAGGTACAGTGTTGCGTTTCACACTTAAAACAAACGACTGAGGGAAGGTTTATCTCTTGTATTAATTTTCACTCGACATGAATTAAATTACCGGTGAAAAGGTAAAACGTTTTTAAAGCAATCGGAAGTACATCATGGCTTTTAAGTTCGAAATTGACGTTTAATACAAGAGAGTTGTTCTTTTCTCTTGCAGATAAGAAATGCTATGGAATTGACCCGAAAGAACGAGAAGACTGTGGCTATTATGGGATAAGACGGGAACAATGCGAGAACGAGCGAGGTTGTTGTTTTGATGACACAGTACTTAACGTACCTTGGTGCTTTAAGGGTAATGAAGAAGGTACCGAGGAACCAACTGAGGGGTCTACTGAGGAACAAACTGAGGAACCCACCGAGGAACCAACAGAGGAGTCTACCGAGGAACCAGCTGAAGAAGGTACAGTGTTGCATTCTTCACACTTGAAACAAACTACTGAGGGAAGGTTTATCTCTTGAATTTATTTTCACTTGACATGAATTAAAACAAAAAACAGAGAAAAGTTAAAACTTTTCTCAAGCAGTCAGGAGTACATCAAAGCTTTTAAGTTCGAAATTTGCGTTTAATACAATAGAGTTGTTCGTTTCTCTTGCAGATAAGAAATGCTATGGAATTGACCCGAAAAAACGAGAAGACTGTGGATATTATGGAATAAGACGGGAACAATGCGAGAACGAGCGAAGTTGTTGTTTTGACGACACAGTACTTAACGTGCCTTGGTGCTTTAAGGGTAACGAGAAAGCTACCGAAGAACCAACTGAGGGGTCTACTGAGGAACCAACTGAGGAACCCACCAAGGAGCCAACAGAGGGGTCTACCGAGGAACCAACTGAGGAAGGTACAGTGTTGTATTCTTCACACTTG
>CM042751.1:6506874-6527537 GCA_022496165.2 Catalaphyllia jardinei
AAGCTACCGAGGAACCAACTGAGGGGTCTACTGAGGAACCAACTGAGGGACCCACAGAGGAACCAACAGAGGAACCCACCGAGGAACCAAAAGAAGAAGGTACAGTGTTGTATTCTTCCCACTTGAAGAAACGACCGACGGAAGGTTCATATTTATATTATTGACTTTCACTAGGTTTTGGTTTTGGTACAATAGACTTGCTTCAAAACGAGATTTTTTAACTCTTAATTTTAGGTGATTTTTAACCATTTGTCGTGATTGCAGAATTGAATGAACATTCCTGCCTTTACACTTGAACAATTTGCTAATGCCTTCTAAGCTAATGTCACCTTTTTCAGAAGCAAAGTTCTTGTCTTATTTCTCGGCACACTAAAGGCTGCAGAATACGAGATACAAATACCCTTAACCTATCGCGCAACATTGCTTCGTTTCAAGTCTTGGTCGATGTTTCGCGTTTTTCACCTTGCGTGATCAACTTGTCGCGCGGCAAAAACATTTGTTGAGGGTTGAAGAAATTTAAAGTTTTCGCAAAATGTAGAGCGTAGGTCTACTTTGAGCTCGCTCTTACGAAGGGCTAACTCTCGAAACGTCAGATTTCGATTCTCTTTTCGGTGGACAATTCACATTATCAACCTACTTGATAAGACCAAATTATCTTATAATACTCTCCACCGGCGCAGCACCACAGTTTCTTTAGATACTAACCCCCTTTATAAATTTTAGCATTGTTGCTCGTTTTTCATCAAACCTAAAACACCATGCCACGCAACAAATGTGCTCATGTTGCCCGACAAGCTAGTTGAGGTTTTTCCGTCTCGTATTTCGCTGCCTTAATGTCCACCGGTTTGTAATCTTCGGCGTCCTTTACAGATTTTAATTTTTAGCAAATTTTACGGAAAATAAAAGCGGATCTGGACAAATACATGTCGCTTTTATTAACTCATCGCAGGGTATTTCTAAGCGAAATTCGTGTTTTTTTTATAATTCAAACATGTGCCAAGCCTGCGTAATAGGCGTTTCCAAAATAGCAGGCGATTCCTCAGTTTTATCCTCACCCCCACTCACCTTCTAAGGCACCTTCCCTCCTCTCCCCAAATTTTTGTTCATCCCAGGGTCGCTCCTTCGCTCGCCCGCTTGCTTGCTCGCTTGTTCTATCTCTCCGCCAAGAAAAGAAACGAAAACGGCTACTAACAGCCGTTATGTGCCATATTTTTTATTGGATTTGGCGCGGTCTTCGGAAGCGGTCTTCGGAAGTTCTCATTTAGACATTCTAAATTTGCATTAAATACAACACAACTATATATATATTATTAACTTTCTTTCAGATAACAAATGTTACAGTATCCTCCCGGACCAACGGGAAGAATGTGGCTATTATGTAATAGATCGGGAAGAATGCGAGAAGGAGCTGGATTGTTGTTTTGATTATACAATACCCGACGTGCCTTGGTGCTTCAAGGCTGGTGAAGAGGAACCATTCGAGGAGTCTACCAAGGGATCAATCAAATCACTCGCCTGAGGTGACTCTATAATTTTTCTACTTGAAATGGTCTTCTTGCTGTACGTTCTCTGTGGCCTTATTTTAACTTATTTTACCTCCAACGAACCAACGAACCAACGAACTCTGAATTGAAGGATAAGAAATGAACTAGTGGGTCAGACAGTACCGTAGAATGCCAGCTGTAGAATGTTACAAGTTTATCAACATTCACTTTTCTTTTTACAAACGGGCGAAACGTGGGCTTGGGAAAGTGAGTTTAATTTGCCCTCAAGTTATTACAATTGCAAAGAAGTAGCACATATTTCTGGCCAAGTTTAGTAATTTTGTAGCAATTTTTTTTTTCAATTTTCTTTTACAGGGTCGTTTCCTGATGCAGTTGTACAGAAGGAATGTCATGCAAAAGATTGTAGGGAACCGATCTTCGACATTTTTTAATTCCATTCATTTTTTTTGGTAATACTCAAGACCACTGAAGATTCATCAATCAACTCCATATTTCTTTGAATTGCTCAGGCGAAATTATCTTGCTTTATAAATGCAAAGAACAGCCGATTGATAAGATTTAAATTCCGAAGCGATAAAAATAGACGAATGTGAGGTATCCGTGATGTAAGATGAAGGAATAAAGTTCCTGGGTTGCTCGAAAAGGTTGGTCAACACTATTGTTAAAACATTAATCCCAAAGTGTATTTTCTATTGATTTTTGTTGTTGTCGAAGAGGCCGGTAGGATTGCGTGCGCCAAAAGCGGCTGTATTGTAGAACCCTAAAGAAAGTAAGTACCACCATTTACTGCCGTTAACCTAAAATAAGGCGTCGGTGTTGGCACCTAAATTGTACCCTAGTACAGCTGTTATTAAAACGTGCCATGTAGTAAGGTAAATATCAACTTTTGCCAAACAGACCAAAAATGGCTGTTCGACTTTGAGATAAATAAAACGTTTGGATACCGAACCACAGGTAAGGCCTAGGAAAAAAGATTACTTGTAATAGTCAATTAATGAACTTTCCTCCTCTGCAGTCCAAACCATCTTTTTACGTGAAACATACCACGGGCGAAAATTAGGTCAGCGGTTAAATTTGAATGTGAGATTTGATTGGCTGAACACTGAAATTTGCGTCACACTATTGCCCGAAATGCTGCAGATGGTGGATACACGAAGAAATTTGTTGCGCGCAATGTTGCAGAAGTAGGACGAGATTCTACTGCTGCAATATTGCGCGCAACAAATTTTGGGGTGGATACACGATGCAATTCAGCCATTGCGCGCAATGTTGCACCGTGTATCCAGACCTTTAAGGTCCGGATACACGGTGCAATATTGCGCGTTTGTTTTCTGGCACGCGATACATGACGTCAAATGAGCGCGCGCTAAATAAATAACCATGCGTGTCCCACTCGTGTTTTTCTGATTTTTGTGACGTCCGCATAAATAAATGCTGGTTTTCGCGTCTCCTTTGGTGAATATTTTTTTAAATTTGGCTTAGTTGTAGCCACATACAAATCCTATAAAATACCCTATTTTTTAAAAAAATCTGTCATAGCTAGTCTAATATATTTATATATGACAAATTATAGAATATTGGAAAAGCCGTCTGAACAACGCTGACTTTTTAACATTTCAAAATGTCAGGCAATATCATTTCCATGATGTGAGAAAATATGAAAAAAAATTCACCGAAGGAAAGTTAAAATATTGAAGAGTCTAGGCCAAAATGAGGAAAATATGCGCCTGTCATTGGATGAGATGTTGCCATGGTAATGGCCTTAATCCTAAAATTGACAACCATAACATCAGCCTTCTTTCAACAGTACTGGTAAATCTCTACGGGGGAAAACGTTAAGGGAAATCGTTAAGGGAAATTTCGTTTTCTAACTCGCGTTCTACAAGGACGATGTTCGTCATAACTCTAGGGAGCCACCTTAAATTAACATTGTCTGTAGAGAAATTGTTTTGGTATTATAGACTTTTGCGTCACGTTTTCAGCAGATTGTCAACAACACGCATTATGATGTAGGCCTAGACTGGCTAAAGGGGGTATATTACGTAGTCATTCAAAAAACCGGCTTAAGGGGTCATATTACGTAGTCATTCAAGACCGACTAAATGGGTTATATCACGTAGGTCTTCAAGAGGGACGGGATTCCTCTGACACTTCTTAGAGAATGACACGTACATATATATTGCAAACAACCGATCTTAGTATATACTGAAACAGTGGATAACGTGGAAGGCGTGCGCTGATTGGCTAGTCAAACACCAAATATCCTTTGCTATTTACCTCCGAGCAACCCGGAAAAAATTGCGTCCCAGTTTGCCTCCGTGAAAAGTGAATAAATAAACAAATATGCTCCCTTACGCAAATTCTCTCTTGATAACTGGGAGTGTGTATGGACTTCAGAATTGCATGGAATTCAGAGAAACGTGTTTGGGGCGCATTGTTATTTTACTGACGGGGCTTTCACTCTTCTTAGCGATAAACAATACCGGCCCGCTCTAATCTTGCTAAATAAAGAGATCAAGTTCAACAAACAACAGATCTTGTTTGTGTCGCTGTGACACACTGATGCCATTTATTAAATCACAATGCACATTTAAAGTCAGTTGTAATTTTTTTACGTGGCAGTCATATACCTCTTTCACCTGATCATTTTGGGAAGACTTTCTCTCATCCTTCCTGTTACAGTGGTTACAGCAGTTTCTGTAATATATAACAGGTGTATATATTAATTTTTTTAAAGTTGGTTTTTGTTTACATGCATTGAACCATAGTTTTAGCTAAAACATGTCTCCAAGAGCAACGTGTACTTGATCGAGATAACGACACCACGACAAATCGACACCACGACAAAACGACACCACGACAAAACCTCTTTTTCGGTAATGTGAACATTAATTGACATAACGACGTAAGGAAAAGATCAGTTTCTTTCTTTTCCTCGTGTCCTTACGCCCATGCTGTTAAGTTGCTCTTATATCATTATGTCAGTATGTTCACACTGCAAACATAACGACATAACGTCCTTCTTATGTCGGTATGTTAATGCTATGCCCTTATGTCGCAAGTGTGAATGAACATTATCATTATGACCTTAAGGTTTTTTTAAACAATAGAGTGTTTCTGGCGAGAAACTATGGGCTAATAGTTGCCCCGCGGAAATTTGATGTTCTTAAAATATTTGCCTGAGAAGCGAAGCTTCGAGGTTAAATATGCTTGTTAAGAAAACATCAATTTTCCAAGGGGCAACTATCAGACTGATAGTTCCGAGACAAACACTACATTGTCTTAATTTATTGGTCACTACTAAATTTTCTTCCGCGTGCCCGTTTAAATCTCATATTAAATTATTTTAAATAAAAGCCGTTAAGGTCAAATTTAAAATTTTATAAAGAAACCAGACAAAAGCCCACTAAATACAGTTTCAGTTGTTTACTATCCATATGCCCGCTTTTCTACAGAAAAAAAATTTACGAATGGCTACTAACCATCCGGGTACTTTCCACAGACGGCCACTATGGGCTGATAGTGTTTCTCCGCAGATGAACCTACCGCGTCACAAGATCAATTTAAACCAATAAGAATCAGAGAAAATTTAGTGGTGAACTCTGACATAATGGCTGATAGTGTGTAATGGCTTAGCCAGACAGATTACAGCATTTGCATTAGTATACTAGTAAAATTCTTCTAACAGAAGAGACTTACAGATCTCCATCAAAACGCGTAACATGATACAATTTTCGGTTACTATTCTTTAACAAAGATATTTGACCCAATAATTAATTAATCACGAATGCGCAAAGCCTTTTGGTACTCTATAAAAACGTTCAGGTTGTGTATCAAACAGAAGTAACATAGTAAATGGTTTGAACCCAGGAGTATCAGTAGTTCGTATTGTGTGATCGTCCGGGTGAGAATAGTTCTGAAAAGAACTGTTGTTGGTGACTGACGTTTCGACAACCTGAGCGGAAGTCATCTTCAGAGTCAAGTGAATAGTATTTGTCAGTCGATGATGTTATAAGTCTGGTCCGTTGATAGTGATTGGTCAGTTAAGCCATGATGGTATTGGCTGGAAGACTCATGTAAAGTTAGTCATCAGTCATTGGTCGGTTTCGATCCGTCTTTTGTTAGTCAAGTTGGTCTGTTAGAGTCCGTCTATTGTAAGTCAAAATAATTAAGCCGGTCTGTTAGAAGTCCGTTTGTCGGTTTCGTTTTCGTCGCGGATAAGTCGTTTGTAAGGTGCCAGTAGTTGTTGACATCTGTTAAGAGGCGTTTCTTCTAAGTTAGTGTACCAGCTTTCCAGAGTCAGTCGTTGAAAATAGTTCGTACTGTAAGTTAAGCATTGAGCAGAGTCCCAGTCAATGTTGTGGTTTGTCAGTTGATGATGCACAGCAATGTGATTGTTGACATCACCATTTCTCGTGGCTCGTTTGTGTTCAGTCAGTCTCGTGTTAAGGTTTCTGCCAGTCTCACCAATGTAGGAGGCCTGGCAGTCGGAGCATTTGATCTTGTAAACAGCTCCCTGTCTGTTGTTGGGTTCGTCTTGGTCTTTAACGTTGGTCAGTAAGTGCCGTAACGTAGTTGTAGGTTTGTGGGCTGTAAGATCCGTGAGATAGTCTCAGAAGTTCCCTTAATGTAAGGTATAGTCACTGCAGTAACAGGTGTCGGATTCTTGTTCGTTGCGTCAGTTTCAGTAGGTCGGAAAATGTTTCGTCTTTATAGTCGTGGCTTTGTGTAAAGTCGGGTTGTAGGATGATTCGTCAAGTAATCTGTCGGTATGCGTTGGTTTTCTGTACACTGTTGTTCGCAGTTCGTTGTTGTCACGGCTTACCAAACAGTCTAGAAAAGGAAGTTTTCCATTTTCTTCGATTTCTTTGGTAAACTGGATGTCGGCGTTCTGTTCGTTAAGGTGGTCGTGGAAAGCGTTGATTTCGTCTTTGTGAACAGCGGTAAAGGTGTCGTCAACGTAGCGTAACCAGAGCGGTATTGTTTGTCGGCAAGTTGCAAGGGCGCGTTCCTCTACGTGTTGCATCACAATTTCTGCGACAACAACAGAAACGGGCGACCCCATAGCTGTTCCATGCAACTGTTTGTAGTGTTTATCGTTGTAAACAGAAGTAACTTATATCTTTTTTGAAGTTGGGGTAGTGGCTTTTACGGTTCACGGTTAAATTTTTGGCTTTTTTACGGCTAACGATAATTTTTTTGCCATTACGGTATCACACAGCGCCCATTTTGAGTCCTAGGAGAACAAAAAGCTTTGTTTTTGCCCGGCCAGCCTCGCTCTGGATGAGAGGCGAGACGGGCAAAATCTTTTGTTTCAGCATTGCGTGATTAAGTGCTATTGTTAAGTTAAAAATTCCAGTCTTTAGGCAAATTTGAGATGAAAAAGTATTTTTGTGTGTGTACATTCTCAGTGAACTATATAACTTTTATGCTTTTACTGCAGTAGAAAAACATAACGAATAACAAAATAAGATAGAGTTTAAATGTACGTGTTTGTTTAAGTATGTGTTTGCATAAGTTTTTGAAAGGAAAGTCTGACGCGTACAAGTAGCTCATTTGCATAATGCAGCGCGTGCACTTTCAAGTCCGAATCGGTGTTTTCAATCTGTCAACAAATCTTGGAAAGATTTCTTTCGTTATCTTTGATACTGTGACAAAAAAAAACAAATCGAATGTGGTAAAGCGTGGTACTGGTGAAATTCTACTGATTTGGGATTAATTGACATGTTTTTAATCAATCTGAATGCAGAAATTGTTGCTTGTATATAATCATTCAGAAAATCGCGCCACAAGCCAAATCTGAAAAATACTTCCAAATATGGTTTTTTTCCCTCGATTTGGGGGGAAAAATGGCGGCGTTCTGAGCATGCGCATGCAAGTTATCCTGGACTCTTCTTTCGCCCGCCCGGGTTCAGCTACTATATGGGGCGGGAAGAAAGGAGAGTTCAGGGACTGGACTACTGTTGCCATTGATTTTCGTCAGGCTGAGGCGGTAAAAGTTCACGTCAAATGACCCCAAGCCAAACTTTAGAGTATACTCGTTGAGCCCAATAAACTCAATAATACTTTTTTTTTTTGGAACAACGAAAATGATTTATTCTCTTCTGCGACGTTAACCCTGGTCATATATCTTTCTAGAGGCTTCTCTTCTCTAGCGCAGTGGAGACTTACTATTGCTTTCAATACAGCCATCGCAACCAGTCAGCATGAAAGAAAGTAGAAAGTCGTTAAATAGTAGAGCTGTCAAAACGTCTGTTAGAATTTTTTACGGTTAACATTTTTTTACGGCTAACCGTTAAATTTCTTTAATTTTTACGCCTAACGGCTATATTTTTGGCCGTTTTACGGCTAACGGTTAACCCCAATGAGGCCCCGTTTTTTTAATTTTCATTTTGATTTCATTTTCCGCCGCGCGAGCGAGAAAAAAAAAACTCTGGTACCCAGGGTAATATTTGGGAGGGCATTTTTAATTAAAATAATTACTCCACTCAAGCTTGTTGGATATGAGATGATTATAATCAATGCGGCGCTGCGAATCTCGTTGGCTATTTACCATTTCATTCCATTCAACGCGCGCTCGTGGAATAATTGTTAAATATCCTTACCGGAAGCTCCATGAAAGCATGCAGGAACAGCTTCGTCGAGGTTTGCGTCTAAACAACAATCCTTTTCTTCGCACTGAACCCTTGTTATTCCAGACGGGGAACCGCAATCCTTGCTCTTTTGTGGAGGGATGCCATGACATTTGTGGCCTGTGAAACGAGCGACAGAGAGTGAAAAACAGTTTATTACGGGAAGCGCAAGCTTTCTATGTGAGAATGACTGAGTCATTTTAAGAAGTGGCAACATACAGCCCGACATATAGCATAAGAGTTCAAGCCAAATTAACTACGAGTGTGCGTGGCTAATAGTTATGATCTTCGTTGTAAAAGATGGTAAGCAAATACTGCTGTTGCTGTAAAGTTCACGAAATTGGCAATGAATTTTTTCTTTAAACTCACCTAAATTGTTTTCTTGTCGTTTCTTATAATTTTACGGCGTCGAAGGCGCCTTTGCGGCAGACTAAGGCTTTTTTGTGAGCCTAGGGTTGTTTTCCGCCCCAAGACGCGAGGCAAAGGTTGGAATCTTCTCAGGACTAAGTTTGCTTTAGGCAGTGAAAAATATCCTGGAATTTACGGCAAAGTTATTTTTCTCCAGAAACGGCTTCACTGATAAATAAGCTACCTTTTCCATTTTACTCGTCTCTCAATTCCGAATTTTGAGGCTACAAACCACCGATAAAGTGCACAACACAACAAACTGACGAACCGCGCCTGGACCCAGTCATCTGCAACAGATGAGGATGACTCTCTTGTTTGGATTACGTTGCAGATTAGGCCCAGCCGTGGGGCGTCACGTTGTTGTTGCCCCCGCAGGGTTTTGGCCCAGAGGCCAAAACCCGAGGAGGCAATAATAGTCTCCCCCGTGTATACTATAAAGAATGTGTGAAATATTGGTGTAGTATGCGAATCAATCCCATTTGAAGAAACTAGGCGCGCACGGCGGTCTCGGGTAATAGGTCGGGTTTCGCCATCTTCGAGCGGCATTTCAGGGTCCAAAAAAGTACACTCCAATTACAATATGGCCTGCATTACGATTTCAGCTTGATCAAATAAATTGCCTTCGAAATGGCCGAGATTCTGATCTAAAACGAATCGAAAACGCTTTCAAAGATCCTGAAGATTGATTTTGGGAGAAAAACAGCTCAGAGGGTATCGTAAGAAATTCTGAAGAATACTATAGAAATTCGAGGCCAGGGTGATTCAGTTGCAACTAAATAGCTAAATACCCTTCCGATCGTCAGTTTTACCTTTGGTATCTCGTTTATTTGGATCGCTCATTTTTACTGAGTAATCTTAAGTGGCGTAGAGCCATGTGACAGCTGGGTGACTAGCAGGGATCCAAATTTCGTTGAGGACAAAAAGCTTGACTCTAATTTGCAAAAATGGCGACTGTAACGCGATACTTTTATTAGCATCTCGGAAAAAATCTCGACTTCTGTTCTGCTTTTGAGATACGTTTGCTGGTATATCAAGACATAGTTAATAGAGGGGAATGGTTATGAAACTCGTCAAAGTTCTTTGTTGTATGTTATTGTTCTGTTTTTGGTTTTTCTCTTTTTCTCGCCTTGACCCTGCACAAAACACAATAGCTGAAATATTCAACATGACACGAGCGTGGGACAAAGAAACACCTGTCACATATGAACGCAGCCCAGTGGTAGAGCGGCCGCCCGGTGTTCGGGAGGTCATGGGTTCGATTCCTGTCGGGGACTCAGTCAGACTCAGTGCTGGGTGGTGGACTTTCCAACATAAATCTTGCCATCTTTGTTTGTCCCTGTGATGTTTGCCGGGCTTCCTAACCAGTCTCCTAACTATTACCTATGACTAGTATGCCTATCAGCAGTCACTAGGGAGCTTAAGCACGCACGTTTTTAGGACGCGGACGGCAACCGGAAGAGAATATTTCGCGTGTCAGGACAGTTTTGTCTCCTAGAAATTCATACTACTCATTTCTAATAGAGAAATGATTCTTAGCAGTGTAAATGTGGCTGTGTGAGGGCAAGTTAAAAGTGAAAATAGCTCACTTCCGGTTCCCGTCCGTGTCTCAAAAACGCGCGTGCTTAAGCTCCCTAATGTTGACGTGCGACGTACGGCGAAAGGGATTGAGAGTTAAACCAGATTAATATTTGTTATGCATTTGTTCAGCGTCCTTTCTTTTTTATTTTCTTTTTTTAACAGCTTTAGTGGGTACACCCAAGAGAAAATGATGGGACAGAGAGAGACGCTCCCAGTCCTTGCCTTGGGATATGTCAATTGCACTAAAGTTATTTTAGGATTGCCGGAAACAGCGGGAGAGCACTTCCTTTTACGTCCGCATACCATTCTTTTGGTGATCAAGCAATTTAGAAACGGCGGTTCACGGGGAAATACGTCGATAGATGTGCTTTTTAAGGGTATATTTTAGAGAGATTGTATTTCTGAATGGAGAAATCTATGTCACAACTTGTTGGGAATAAAATGGCTTATGAAAATGGGCGGAAATGCAGTTCTGAGGGGTCAACAAAAACAACAAAACGTTCCGGCTGGACATGTTGTAAAGGTCGTGGCGGCTATGATGCATTGACTTCTATAAATCGGGAGTTTACTCGAGCCCATGGACTTAGACATTGATATTGGCAACGACAATGAGATTTTCTCCTATCATTGAAGATTGAAAGCTTACGCTAGTGAAAATTAACGAAAGGTGAAAGCATGAACGTGATCAATATGGAAGATGACACCTCCGTCTTTGCCGGTTTCCTTTGTTAGAAAAGCAGTCAGAAGAACTGAGTTATCCCTTTCGCTCAGTTCAGTGTACTTTGGTTCCTGGTTTGAAATCATTTTTTGCCGCTTACATGGGAGTAATTTTGTCGTTGAATTGAAAATTATGTTACTTCAACGTTGTTCTGTTTCTCTGTGAATTTAAAATTATTTCTGCGCGGGTTTCTGTCGCTGATCGCTTCGCTCCAAGCTATAGGAGTTTTTTTGTCGCCGTAACAGTATTCACAACTAGGTCAGTTCTTACATTCCCATGATCGCCATGCTTTTAGTTGTTTAGTCCGTGTGCCGGCATTCAAAATTATAACATCAGTTCTCTCGCTGAATGCTACTCTCACTGTACTCTGCAAGCCTGACCCTCCAAGGTGTTTGTTATTGTATTTCTGATCAAAATTATTTCTGTCACTGGTCGTCCCACCTCGCTTTGCTGCGTGTTGTTTTGTCACTGTACTGTTATTTAACATTATTTCTGTTGTTGATCTCCTCCAGCTCCGAGTTGCTATTTTGTTGAGTTATTTTCTAGGCTGATCGCCACCCTCCGAGTTGTTTTGTCCGCGCCGCTACTGTTCAAAATATACTTCTATCGCATGGTTGACGTATGGACAGTATTCAAATTGGTTTCTGTCGCTAATCACTATGCTTCGAGTTGTTTTGGTTCCGGCCTGGATTCAAAATATTTTAGCGACCCTCCGAATGGTTTTGCAGCTCGACCATGATTACTCCTCCAGCCGGGTTGAGAGCAATTTTGTCGCTCGGTTCAAAAATAGTTTCTCCGTGGGACCCAAACTACTTTTGTTCGGTGTGCTAAGATTGCTTTTGTCGATGCGTTTAGTGGTATCAGAGTCGCTACAGATTGAACCAGTATTTCATGTTATGTTACATTAATATTCAATCTTCGTTCACTGTCTAAAATCCGCACGCGTCATTGGTTAAAAGTAATCACGTGAGTTCCCGTTACCTAACGACATCAAAGTGACAGAGTGCTTAATTACAATAACGCATAAAACCTGTGCAGTGTTCAGGTCGGGCGGGAAGCCATTGCAAGTCTATCGCCAGCAGTGAACTCAGATTGAATATTAAAAGGGTTAGAGACTGTTAGTTCGTGTTTTGTTTTCAAATACACGCACTTGCTTACTGTACAATGAACTCGAAATTTTCAATACTGCACTCAGCTTCGATTCGTGCAGTACTGAAAATTTCTCGTTCATTGTACAGTAAGCGCGTGCGTGTATTTGAAAACAAAACACTCACAACAGTCTCTAACCCGTAAATATCGAACAATACGATAGTTATCTGCATGTTGTTTACAATTAACAAATGAAAGCAATTAAATTCTTTGTTTTATCGCTGTTTTCTTTGGTTCAAGTTCTCGGAGGAAAAACATTGATATTCCTTAATGCCCCCTAGCGTTTTTATTCCAAAGAGGTTGTGGTTCTTTAGCCGCTTCTACTGATGAAACGTATTTCCACGCAGACCGCCATTTCAAAATTCCCAGATCAACGGATGAAAGGTATCATGCGGACGTCTGGGGAAATAGACTTCCGTTTCCGCCTAAAGCTAAAAATAACTTTAGTGGAATCGGCATATCTCAGCCAACTCCCTCAATGTCCCTCTCTGTCACATCATTCTTGGTACACCACATAAATAAATTGCATAAATAAAAAAGGCAAGGCCCAAAAGGGGCAGGTGCAACAGGATAAATTCCTATTGGAGGCACTGCCTCTGGATTAAGACCTAAAATTAAAACAAAAGCATCCACAAGCATTCATAAGAGGAAAGAAATATGTATCTAGAGTGGCATGCGCACGTTTGGACTAGCGTCCACGTGCAGGGGTAATTGAGATCATATACCCTTAAAAGGTGAGTGCTCATTAGTTTGTGTACAGCTGTATGAAGACCGTTGTGTTAAAAAAGGGCTAATGTTCCTATGGCAATTTAAAAACACAACTTTCTTGATACAGTATTTCCAAGTGCTACACAGCATCAATTCAATTACGGACAGTTGTAGCATGTTACACAATGGTTTGAAATCTATGTTGCATTCTAAACACCACGAGGGCTGCTGCTACGCAGCAACTTTTAATTGCATGGGAAAGAGGTTGCCAGGGCTACAAATCTTACTTCGATCTAGTCGCCAGGGTGCAATAGACCATTTTATAGTTCTCGGCTTAGTGACCTGGCTTCTGAACGGCAGCGAGACTGGAGTTGATCTTGTTTTGATACAGACCTCATTACTTTTATTGTGCAAATCAAGTTGTTCTTATGCTAACTAATTGGCGTGTACATGAGAAAAGCTGAGATGTCTGTATCAAAGCAAGGTCACCTCCAGCCTCGCTTGCATTCATGGCCAGGTAACTAAGCACACAACTGTAAAATGGCCTATTGCTCAATAGTGGGTTAACTTGACTCTGAAAAAAACCTCACCCTGCTTTTAGTAACTGCTTCGAGAACTCATTACAAGCAAAACACATGTTACTTTTCAACAATTAATTTATTAATTTAATCCTGAACTAATTTTAGGTTTAGGGAAGAAAGTATGATGAACCAACAAAGTACCTGGGAGGTGTGATAGTCGGCACTGGCTAAATGAAAACGAATCTAAATTGGTTTTAAGAGGTGATTTGAATAAAAGAAATGCATAAAATGTAAATAAACATAATAAGTCGAAGTTCAACACAACTGAATCAACTTTACTTCAAGGCAAACAATTCAGCATCAACATGTGTAAAAACCAATAAAATCCCAACAAAGATAACATTACAACTATTCTAACAGAACCCTATATAAGTAATTTGCCATTAGAAATGGTGGTAGTCTTCCGAAATTCTAACCATCCAATTATATAAAATGAGGCAACAAAAACAACAATTATGTAAACTGAACATGTAAACTGGAACGTTGCAGAATCACTGGCGTTAAAAGCTCATAACCTCTGATTGTAACTGAAACTAATACTTTGCACATGATGATCAAGTGTACTAAACATTGACAAGTTAAGATCTGCATTGTTTTTCTAATGCGTCACGCAACGACTGACTAAGTTAAAGAGGGTCTACTCGTAGTCTAAATCGCCATAAAAAAACAACTGCCATATAAAAGCCAAATAAATTAACCATCACATCAGCTCATCACGGCAACCATACAGCGCTGAGAATTGCCAATGCTATTCAGTTTTCTGCAGCCTTTCCATGTGCTCGGCTCCTTTGACGTGGTCGCGGTCACGCTCCAACAGCCATTTGGAATTACATTTGGCACACCAAGAGTAGAAAATGTACATGTTACGTGTGGCATTAAATTAGAAGTGAAGTTTATTTCTACATGTTAAAATAGCTTAACGTAAGCATATTAAGGACCAAACGGAGTTTCCCTCGCAAAGTCAACACGTCAACAGTCACATACCAAGGTAGCGCGGCCTGTGCATAACAAACACTCCGAAGTATAACTGAACACTTAATTTGTGACCAGAGCCAAAAAAAATATGCGAGACAAAAGTAAATATAAAAGCGAAAATAAGAAAAAAAAGTACTCAGTCTGCATGGTCTGCACGGTCTGCGGTCTGCAGTCTGTATGGTCTGTGTTTTGGGGTGACCCAGTTCGTAATGTCTTGCTTGTTTACTCGAACATTCAAATCACGAAATAAGATTTTCTTTTGTGAAACATTCAGGCAAACCGCGCGAAAGCTTTGTCAGAGCCTTTTAAAGCACTATAACAGTATGCGTTTGTTCCATAATAGTTAAATTTTAGTTTTTAAGCTTAAAGCAAACATTAAAGTAAAAGCACAACTCACCTTCGAGAAGAAGAGCACATGGGGAAAAACACGGCGTGCAAGGCATTGTGGTCGAATTTGTGGATACAGCGCAATGCATTGTGGTAGAAAAGTTTGAAGCTCGATTCCCTTGGCGATTATATCTGCTGACTTCGCTCAGTCGCTTGAACTTAAGTTACTAGAACAGTATGAGTGATATAGTTTACAAAAATATAAACTTTTAGTTCATACAATAACGTTCAATATTATTGTTTTCAATCAGCGGATATTAAAGAAAGCGGGGGCAGCTTTAGTGATAACTAAATATTACTAGTATAGTTTGACTGGGCGCTTTGTTTCTGCTATTCTTGGATTTCAAATTTTCCACGTTCTGTCACGTCCTTTTATACAAAGCTTGATGGGCAATTATGAGGTCATTGCGAGGTTGTACTTTTTTTAAATGCAGCAAAGTTTCAATCTTAAAACTCCAGGAACAGTTGAAGGGAACGTCCTTTAAAAAGAAACTGGCTGATTTTAAGCGGTTGTGGTGAAGAGACAGCTGTAAAAATCGCTTGGACATTGGAAGGGAAGATCGTACTAGAAATTCCGTAACAAATACTCAGTTAAACTTACCTGAATGATAAAAACACCAATATGCTACGCCAGCGCCTTCCTGACTGCAAAACAACAACCTCTTTGTCCACAGGTGTGTTCGTTTATCTCAGCCCATCCACAGTTCGTTCGGTCCTCGGTTTGGATATTTTTGCAGACTGGATCAGCTATATCCAACAGAAATTGCATGCCATAAAATTAACGGACTTGAGGATAGAGTGGGCACGGTCGATCCCATTATAATATTGCTGTCGGTAGCACTGTAGTTTCCGGCATCCTTTTTAGTAGATTGTAACTTTCTTCTTATTAGTTAAAATGGCTCTACAGATGTATGTTTGGAAATTTCAAGAGAGGAGGCTACGCTTCGAGGTCCAACCCCTTAGATTTATACTATTATGACAGAAAAGGACCTTCTTGTATAGTTTAATTGAAATATAGGTACCCCTTTATCATGCTCTCTCAACTGGCCCATATTATTAAAAAAAGAACGCCAAAAAGGTAATGTTGCAATTTTCATGCATTGCTTAATAAATTTAAGAACCAATTACCACAAGAACTATTTTTCCCATGCACAATAAGGGAGTGGACTTCGGGACCATGTTTGGACTCGTTTAGAAATGCATACATTTGCTTGACCGCATGTTTGATTTGATTTGTTTTTTCTTTTCTTAATTTGCACATTTGTGTTTGATTCATTTATTTTCTTTTAACGACTCTCCAAAAGAATCTTTAGCAATAAATGAGTGGAAAAAGATAAGATGTGTCTGTTCGAAATATATTAATCAAAGACTCTTTCAGATACCTCAATGCTAGATTTCCTTCCCCTTAAAAATACCTTAAGGTGGCTCAGAACAGTTTCCAGCACTTTTCAAGACGATGATTTCGATGTGTCACTAAAGCCACTCTTTATTAAATGATGCTACAATCATAGTTGCTGTCATTTTCATTATACTATATGTTACCATAGCAACATTATGACCTGCTATAAACACCCTTAATTTAAGCTTTCAGTACTACTACTATTTCAAAAGCGGCACGGCAATTTTTTTTCTTTTTATCGAATTTTGTCAAGAAGAATACGATTTAACTTTTAGTAAAGTTTAAAAATATTCTGTACATGGGGTTCAGAGCCACCTAATTTTTTTTTAAAATTCAAGATGGCTCTGAAACCCATGTACAGAATTTTTTTAAACTTTGCCAAAAATTGCACCTTATCCTGCTTATCAAATTTCTTTAATAAAAACAATTTCACCGTGCCGTTTTTGAAATATAAGCGCTTAAGGCTAAAATTAAGGATGTTTTTAGCAGGTCAAAGTGTTGCTATGGTAATCTATTGCGTCACGAAAATAATACCAACGTGTTCACCAGTGACAGGGCAGCTTTGTGATACTATGATTGTAGCTTCGATTGATAAAGAGTGGTTATAATGACCCATTAAAAGTCTTGGAAAATGCTGGAAACTGTTTTGAGCCACCTTAACTTGTGAAATCCCTACCCTTTTATATACCTGAAGCCTGAAACCCTTTCCCCTCCCTCCCCCCTCCCCCTGCTTTTGGAGTAGCTTTGGTGATTTAATAGTATCGTATGCCCATATTCAGCTGAGTTCTTTCGAAAGGCCGGGACCTTTCCTTCCGATCTCCACCATCTCAATACCAGGAGTATCGAAGCTATGGTGGTGAAAGTTGAAAGGTGTACGTCTAAAACTATTTCTTTTCAGGTCGACAACGTGAATAGTGTAAATCGCTGGCAGCCACGTTGAATTCTTGATTTTTTTATGGCTTCACTAAGGCGTCAAAGTAATCTTACCCAATTGACTAGAAGTTTTCTAGGAAAGAATGTCTGCGTTTTCTTACGTGAGTCAAACTCAACAACGGAGGAGAATTTGGTTAAAGAATCGAATTTTTACAGAGAAGGACTTTGCGCAAACGTCTTAGTCCCTTGAAAACAAAAACAGTTGCGTTTCGTCAATCGATGGCATGATAGTCTGATAGAATCAGTATTTCAACAACAAAAAAAACATCTGGGACTTGAAGCGTTCTTTACTCAAATTTTCAACTAGTAAAGTACATCGCAACGAAAGACGTGTTAGTTTAAGACATTGTTGAAAATTAAGTGTCTATCCGACAAAAGTACAATTGGAAGGCAAAAAAAAAAAAAATGAAATTCAAAAGATACAGTGCTTCTCCGGATATCGACCGAAATATCACAACATATTTCACAAGATGCTATGAAGCTTCTTGTATACATTTGTTTCTGATAGCGAGCCTCATATACTATTTAGTTAGTTTAAAAATGAACTATAAGCAATTATTTACACGTCTTTCAGTCAAATTCCTTGCTGATGTAATGTTAAACTTACCAATAACAGACGACGGATAAGCCGTGTTAACATTCCCGTTTGGAGCCGGGACCCTTTTGACTTTGACAAAAAGTTGATCCGCTCTAATTCTTAACGTGCGTTTGAAGATTTCTCACGCATATTCTCTCAATACGTTTGGTTCAGGAAATATCGCAAGAGCACAGATACTGAAAATGGAAAGTCAAATGCCGGACTTGTTCCGACAAACAAGCTGCTGGTGCATGCCGGCTTCTTTCATCGCCTCGTTTCACTTGAAATTCAAGCCGTCCATAAATGTAAGGGTGGAGAATATGCGGTCAATAAATGGCTTAGGGGCTTTTATTTTGTGACCTTTTTAGGGAAAGAGATGACATAAAAGAAAAAATGGTATGAATGACACCTTAGTACAAACTTAATAAAGTTACACCAAAGTGCAGGCGTATTTTGAACACCGCCTTCAAATTTTATGCTACGTGTTCTATCTTGGATTCGGTACTTGGGCTTGGATTTGAATGAAAAGCATTGGCCTTCTAAGAGGTGGAAGGGTTACAGTGAGGAGGAAAAATTTGACATTAGTTTGCTCCTCCCATCGTTCTAATACTGTACTTACGTTTTGTAACTTGTCAGCGGCGGACAGACCCACTAATAAAGCCAATGGGCGCTCGCTTGCAAAAAATGCTGCACCGTAGGTTAGAAGTTTAAGCATTTAAACTGTGGTTAATGAGCACTGCAGTCCACATCGTAGCTGTCATTTAAAGTTGTCACCAGTTCTTGTTATCCTCCGCCTATTAGTCATTGTGCAATAGCCTTGGGTCAATGTCCAATGTAATGTAATCGTGTACCATATGGTTAATCATATGACAAATCCCTTAGTGATTTTCCACCATGCTCTCATGTGATTTCAGCATGCTATATCCCTCCCAACTCCTCCAATCCCCAGCTGGTAGTCCCATTGTCTTGTGGCCCTGTCTCAGTTGTAAGCTGTTACTCAAGCTCTGCCTTCCCTGCCACCCATGTTTCGCCCCTATAATCAGCGTTTTGTCTCTGTCTCTTGCATCTACCCAGTATAGGGAGGGGGAGGGGAGACTGCAATGTTGTTACCCATGTGGGTGTGGCTTTAATATATGAAACTGCACAGCAGCAGTGTCTCATTAATTGTAAATTTTGCTATTTCGAAGACGTAAAAATCACATTTTATTTTGATTTTACATCAACTCGCAATAGTTTTCTGTACAAGGACGTTGATAATGCCCTGTGCATGTACGATTTCTTAAATTCTAAATTAAACGTTGTTATATTTATTAATAAATGTCCGCCACTTTCACCGACACTGAGGTGAATGATTGAGGTGAATAATTGTTTTAATATATCACATACAAGCAAATAACTAGGGGACCAAAGAGTAACTTTCTTTGTGACAATATGCCGACAAATTGTCATACCAATAAGTTCGCGCGCTGTGCGATTCACATTCGCGCTCACAAAGTCATATGATACGGTAAGTAGGTGATCACCTGAAGGAAAGCGAAGTGAAATAAAACTAACCAAATCAATGATTCTCATTAAATTTCATTTTTTTTTTGATCTGTCACGATATTTAAAGAAAAGTCCAGTTTAATCCTTAACAGTCCTCAACAATCTGGTTTCCGGTCTTTGCACTCAACTGTTAGTGCTCTTCTTGAAGCCACTGAGAGTTGGGCGTTTAATATCGGTCGTGGCTACATAAATGCCGTAGAGTTTCCCGACTTAAAAAAGGCCTTCGACACTGTTGGTCATGAGATACTATTAACCAAAATGAATCGGTAAGGAATTCAAGGGAAATTGCTTGATTGGTTTAAATCGTATTTGACGAATCGCACACAACGGTACTCCGTTAACGGTTGTCTCTCTGATTTCACCACTCTTAAAAGCGGTGTGCCACAAAGAACGATCCTTGGCCCTTATTTATTTCTAATTTATATTAATGATTTGCCTGACCGTTTTATCATTCAGCGTTCCTAGAATGTATGCTGATGATACCCATATTTCTTCACAGGTATTACTCATTTTTTTACACTCGCAAGTGAAGGTCATTTATAGACCGAGACATTTCTTGTTTTCAAGTCCAGACAATAGTAATTCTAAAGCACTCATCTATTACCCTACTTTGCTTACTTCATCCTATTCTGGGCTGTACCTAGTTTTTCGGTTTTGTTGTATATATCATGTGCACCCTAACTACCAGAAAGACAATGCAATCATGGACATTGCCTCAGCCATGCTTTTTTTTTCATGGATTTTGCCTCAGTCATAGTATTTTTCTGGCTACAGCCCTGCCATTGAAGTCTATCTGAATGCTTTGTAAAGCCACTTTAATAGAAATGAATTACCTTTGAATGTAACAAAGTCCGGTGTATTAATTTTGTCTACTCCAGCCCCTTTCACAGTAAACAAGGCAAGGTCAACAAACAGTTCTGAAGGAACTCTCAAATTGTTTCCAGCAGCCGCGTTCCATATATTTTGGCAAGCAGTTCCAAGATCTTTTGGAGCGGTGAATAAGGAAGCAGAGCTTAAGCTGCGAAGCAACAATTTTGTTTTTATATTAAAGAAAATTCACCATTTAATTTTGCAACTTTCAATTTTAGGAAATCCCCAAAACCACAGTTAAAAGTTATGCGCATTTGATCAGATGTACATGGAATTTGCGCACTACAAGTATTAAACCATTATTATTATTATATTATTATAATCTGGAGAGCTTTTACAGGTGAACAGACTTGATTTGAAATTTCTTAAAAACTGGTCAATAAAACCTTTCGGATATTACTCTCTATTAAGTGCCGACATAACCCTTTTACGTTCGACTAATTTATTACATGCAGTACATAAAATCATAAATGTACTTTTCATAAGCACACATTTAAACATGATTACCTTCTTTTGAAAACGGGGTAGTTAGTAGCAAGAAAACGAAGAACTTAGCCATGCTTCAAGGGAACAACCCTAGTATTGGCGAAGCCGTGATGACCTTTTTGGAAATCCGATAAATGTATCCCAGTCCTTCCATGAATCATTAACTTGTGCGCTCTATGCACTATTTACAGTTTAGGACAATTTAAGCATGT
>CM042751.1:6547099-6558237 GCA_022496165.2 Catalaphyllia jardinei
GATGAAACAGAGAATTAACTCTGAAGTGTAAATTTTAGTGCTAACTTTAACTAGCTCGCTATCAACATTCCACTCACTACTTTACACTTCTAATTTCATGCTAGAGCCTCGCCCACTGGGATTTACCAATGTAGATACTTAATTTCATGATATCAGGCGTGAAGAGTTCCTTACTTGGAACTTAATCAACGACGACCACGACGCCAAGGACGACGCCTCGTAGAAAAGGATTTTACAAGCAAAATTCGCGGTCGTCTTGATCTAACCGGCACGTCAATGGTTCCAAGAGCTAAATATGCAATGATAGCGTTCAACTCTAAATGGAAATACGAAAAATTAGCTGTCTTGAGACTACGCAAAGCTTGGTCATTTTACATTCTTTTTTTACAGTTAACGCTGCTGCACAGCTATTGCCTTAGTCGTTTAATCCTTTCTTCGGTGACGTTCTCGTTGCCGTCGTCGTTGTGGTTTTTTTGAAATATCTTCCACGTCAAGAAACAAAGAGGATAGCTGTAGCCTAAAACTGGAAACAAAACTACATTGTTTTCCATTTTATTCACCTTCCTTTCCGCCATTACAAAATATTAAGCAGGTTTTTATAAATTCCCCCTTAAACACTTTAGGACATCACAAAAACGAGTGACTTCAACGGTGAGAATCCATATATATGTAGATCATCGGCCATTCAATTTTAATATTCTCCTGCAATAACGATGCTAATGAAACAACAGATTAATGATAATATAAATGTCTGCATTCAAGACAACGACCAAACTTTAAGTTAAAAAAAAAAACCAGTGGACTTGGTAACTTTTTTTGGAAACATGGCGAAGAGAACAGACCCAGGTTTTGTAAATTATTGTACTTGGTACGTGCTTTTGGACATTTGCAGGTTTTACACACTTATTGCCTGAACTTTTGGAACTGAAGCCGTGACTGGCTAGAGAAAGAGTTAGGGTCCTACCTTTGATATTTTTCTTTATTGGCCGCAAAAACGTCTCATCAAGAATATATAGCAGGTATTAAAACCTGCTAGAAACGATTGGGCTATAACGGCGGAAACGTAAACAGACCAAGACTGTTATGGTTTCAATAACCCTGCAGCTCATAATTAACTAGGTATTCCCATGAAGTAGGTCAGTAAGTCTGAAAGTCCGTATTCATTTGTCGAATTTCGTATACGTTTTCCGAGGTAGACCAATATCAAAACAGCTGCAAAAGTCCACCTGTTACGTTCAGATCACATTAGCTAGCAGCGGCAACATGTCAGATAACGTAAAATTATTAACCGAGGGAGGTTAATAGAGAGGGGGTTTTATTTCAAATCTTAATGTTCTGAATCTCAAAAATTTTCATACATACCATGGCAAGTGGTAACTGAAACCTAAAATGCAATATATCAGTGTGGGTTTCTTTCGCTTCACACACACGGAAAAAGAGTTTTCCCGTCATTAGTTTACTTTTGGCATTCTCACTTTCATCATTGAAAATTTTCATCATCTAATTGAGGAACATCTTCAGGACTCATTCCTCCTCTCGAATTACGCGAACATCTCAGTTTGCTGCTATTGTTGTTGTTGGTTTTATTTTACCTCTACGAGTCTGGGATGGGTTAGGGGTGACGTGCATGGCTCAACAGACAATAGGAGGCTTTAATAACAGACTAGATCTGGTTTCCTAAAGGAGGAGAGAAGGTTGTATAACAAAGTAAGCAGAGGCTATTAGATAGGGGGTTAATGGAGAAGGGGGCTTATTAGTGCTTTCATAGTATTTTAGAATATGACTTAAGTATGATCTAATAAATATTCTCCTAATTGGAAACCCATTGTTTGTTTATCTGTCAGCTGAACCAACAAAACCGTAACAATCCCCCTTATCACTGCCTCCTTATATGTAAAAAACTGCTGCATAGTTCTTTACTTATGATTGATATATTATTTTTCTCTCTCTCTCCTCTGCTCGCCTGGATGATTCTCGACCACTTTCACAATACTAATTAATATATTTTTTCCTTCATAGGCCACGTTTTAGGAGGAAAATGTAAGGACCAGATTTTACGTTACCTCGAAGCGTATAAGAGTTCAGTTATGTTTTCACAGAAATAATCTTTTAAGTTGCAGAACATTTAAAGCTGAGGAAAACATTTATGGCGCTGTTCCTGCCTGACCCCCAAATTATGAATGCAAAGGTCTAAACGAAAGACTAAAAAGTTGCACAGGACAAGAGTGGGATCAAACATTGATGTTATAAATGCTCTTTTGCCGCTCGAATGTTTCTATTAACTTAAATTGCTTTGTTATTTTCTTGTTAACAAACTGACTTTGCTCAATTTACCACATTCTGACGGGAGAGTCTGGTACAAGATCGTTAATTAATGCAATAACCACTGCCGCATTACTCCCAGCAATTGTCCACGCAGTGGCATCCCTTTCATTGCCCATCAGGGAAGATTGGTTCCAAATCGATCTTCTTTCCCAGAATTTCAACTTGTACTCTACCTTCTCTTTCTACCATTTTTTTTTTTGAAGATACATTGCATAGGCATTGCTATGATATTGACCCTCAAAAGCGGCTAGACTGCGGCTTTTATGGGATAAGCAAAGAAGAATGTGAGATTAACCGAGGCTGTTGCTATGACGACACTATTCACGGCGTACCTTGGTGTTTCAGAAGTAAAACTGATCTAGGTAATATACAATTAAAATTTGAAAACTGTATGGTTGAAACTGTCAATGAAAATATTTCATTCGTTGTTGATATTTTAGCAGCGTAGAATCAAACAAAAGCCCATTTCAGCTTTAGTCTTTCCTAAATTTATTTTGTGGTTTTCTATACACCGAATGCAAACATGGCGGACCACTCGGCACTCGAAGAATTGATTGAAAGCGAGGCTAGTAAGGCGTCGGTGATTTGTTTTGGCCATGTATCCCCAAAAAAGTATTACTTCGTCGCTGATCTGGTCTGTTTCATTTTGCTATGCCTAGCGTTGTGTTTCTGAGTGCCACCAGAAGGAATAGAAATATTTAACTGTTCGCTGTTCGAAAATGGTGGGTCCATGTAAAATTCGTTGAGACGAAGAAAAGGAGCTCACGATCACCAAAACAAATTAAAGTAGTTGGCATTTCATCTACCCATACGAACGTTTATTTAACTAGTTTAAAAAGTTAACTTCGTTTATCAATGCTGATAGCATCAGGTAATTTGTTTTAAGCAAAAAACGTTAACAATTAACGTTGCTGTTGAAAATTAAACCCTTAGGAGCGGTCCCCAGTTAAAACGATAATTATGAAAAAAGAAGAAGATCGAAAAAGAAGTGCTAAAATTAATTTTTAAAATGCTTATCTCTACAAAACCCTGACTTGAAGATATTCATTTTTAACAGCTGACAAATGCCGTTCCATCAACGTCAATAAACGTGCTGACTGTGGATGGATTGGCATTACCAAAGAGGTCTGCGAAGGAAGAGGGTGCTGCTATGACGACAGTGGATATAACATGGGTTCCAAATACTGTTTTCATCCAAAGGGTGAGTTCACCTCTACATGATCCTGGTGGAGGTACTCTTTTTTGGAAAACATCAGTCTTATTCTCAAATCTCATAATGGACTTTGCAAAGGGTCTATATCTGTGAAGAAGAGGGCTAAATGGCCGGCGGACTAAATAATTATATTCTCTTTAAGCTAATTAGCACCAGATTTCACTGGAGATTCCTTTCTAAACAAGTTTGCTTTCAAGCGTTATTATGCTGATGTCTCAAAAACGCTTCTGTCACAAAAAGCAACTTCTGTGAGGTTGTCCGAACAATTTCCGGATCCAATTTGTGTATGTAATCGGTGCCATGCTTCCCCTAGGAGATGTCTGAATGACTAAAACTTTAGCCCCTATTGATTGGGAAATCAATGCATCCAATCTATTTGGCCCCAGCTGCGCTTTTAAGTATCAATGATTATTATTAATTGAGTTATAGTTAAAATTATTAGTATTTTCCGTTTACAGATAGCAAATGTCACGATATTGCTCCAGAGAACCGCAAGGACTGTGGATATTTCGGTATAGGCCGTAACGAGTGTGAAAAAGACAGGAACTGTTGCTTCGACCATACAGTCCAGAATGTACCGTGGTGCTTCTTTGGTCATAAACGACCAGCTCCTGTGGCTCCTCAAACTGAGGTACCAACGGAGAAGCCAACTGAAGAGGGATCTACGGAGGGACTAACCGAGGAACCCACTGAGCAGTCAGTGGGAGGTATGCAATTGCACGTGTGGCAGTTACTATGCAACATGTTTATGTCATTTACTGATTTCCGAATCTTTATCTTCTGTGCGAATAGAAAATGGTCGCTTCCTGTTTGCATATACCTTGATTCAATCCTCAAACGTATTACACTCAGCTAGAACAGGCCCAATCACGGTTTTCGACGCTATCTTGACAGGTAGATAAAACGGTCAGAAATTGCAGGGTTTGTGTGGGAATCAGATCGCAAATAGCATTTATTGAAATGTTGAATTTTGCACAAATTATGAATCGCAACTTTGGCAGATTGTATTCAACAAATTTGAAGGACATAGCTGAGCGTCTACCCAGCCAAATTTAGTAACAAAGGTACACAACATTAGGAAAACTAATTGAGCTTCTTTTAGCGGGGCTACATCCTTCAAACTTGGTGATTACAATCTCTACCTAGTATTTCCACGTTGCGATTCACAAATTGTGTAGAATTTAATTTTCGAAAAAGTTTTTTGCCATCGTATTCCCATCCAAACACTAATTCCTGACCACTTTGCCTACCCGTCAAGACGATGTCGAAACCTGTGAATGGGCCTATTCCAAAAAATTTGAGTAAACCGTCGCACGGCTCAGGTTGAAACAGTTTAGTTCTAATACGTCTGTTGTTTTGCACACCCCAACATGAAAAAAACAAGTGAGTCATCTTCGTGACAGCAACATCAATACGCACGATTTCAGTCTACAACGAACAACAACATAATATATGGTCTTCCAAACTTACTCTGATTGGTTGAGAGGTTGTTTTGCCCTTATATGTCATCCCATTTGGTTAGTTGCATTAACTTTCGAAAAAATTATATCGTAGAAAAGGGCCGGCGTTTTCTGTCAACGTTTTTCAGGGCAAACAGGAAAGTCCCAGACTTCGATTTCCCAAATCAGTTTTCCCTATTGTATCCAGTTCGTTTTCAGATCCCTTGAAAGCTACTTTGTGAAACGTTATATACCTTTTCGGAGAAGCAAAGCCAGACACTGCTAGAAGTAACTTAGGCTAAGGGAGCAAGCAGACATGTACAGGAATATAATAAACCCAAGCAAACACTTACCATTTATAAATAAGTGGAATTTTTCTCCCATATTTTGATCCGTTCATACTTATAGTCAGTTAGAGGATTGACGTATATTTCTCCATTAACATTTTTGCTGTATTTATTGTATAACTGCAACAAATGGATTCCATGCTACAGTTCGTCTGTTCAGTAATTGATCATAGAAGACGTCACAGTGTGGTGGAATATCCTTGACATCCCCTGCTATTTCCTCGTGGGCCACTTTTTTAATCTTACCACATTTATGTCATCTATGATCAAACGCATTGTTAATCTGACAGAACAGGACACTAGCGACACTACATGTAGTCTGGCAAAGAATATTTTCAAACGCTTGGTAACAGGCATAGAATTAATATTTTGCTTTGTACTTAGTCCAATAATTTTTTCTGTTGCTTTTATCCACAGCCAGAATTATTCCGGGGAGATGAAGTTTCCTGACCGTCAGGCTCACCAAGTCAACGTAAAAAACGTAGCTGTGGCTAGTTAGTCAAGTGATGTCCACTATTATAACATGATATTTTGCACGATAAAAAAGGGACTGATTCCTGATGCTATGACAAATTAAAATTAAAATAAATTAGAATTGATGACATGTCTGGTCTATATTTGCTTATCTTCTGCAACACCCTTCGACTCAGTTGCTTTAGTTGTGGTGATCAGGTTCTTCTCGGATACCTACTAAATCAATTAATAGAATTGCACAGCTGCTTCTGTGCGGCATTTGTTTGAGCGTTGCAATCCGATGTTATAACGTAAATTAAAAAGATCAAACCAGCGTTCTGCTGCAGACAATAACTGCTTGCAACGACTTTGGGATCACCTTTACCCTTGATACATTTCTCGCACAGTCCCTGAAACTCTTGAAATAATCTCTGCTCCATTTCTGTAATACAGTAAGAAGCCAACACGTTCAGTTGTGAGCCAAAAGTCCCTGATATCAGAGATGAAATCCCTCCACAGTTACAGTGATTGCAAAATCCATATTGTCGTTTCAGCCAGGGTCGTTTTGTTGTACTCATTTTACCAGAAGTGAGATGTAAAGAGGCTGATGTAATTGTTGAAGTCAAAAATACCGATGTAAGTCGAACGGAGGTCTGCAAATTCGAAGACTTTGGGGAAGGACTGCAGGACTAATTGAAAGGTGATTTCTTAATTGTTGCCAAACAGGTTTCTTCAAGTGACCCAGCGTTTCATATGCTACATAGTTTCACAAAGCAAACAACACACGAATTTCCAGGGCAGTTTCCTTTCTTAAAGAAACACACCAGTTGGATCAATTAACCTAGAAGTTAAAGTCATAACCCTTGGTAAACGAAGCCTTTCCACAACAAGCCAATTTAAACGTTCTATTGTCACAAAATGCAGTTAAAACTGACACTGAGTGAATCGTGATGAAGAATTAATACTTGGGTCTTATACTTTTTAATAACTGATTAGAAAAGAACCAAGACAAAAACGTCCCTGACATGACGGCCGGGTCTTATTAAGCGGGCCGGCGATATGTAACACCAGAAAAAATTGTGCCGAAATTGGACATTTCAGACCTGGTAAATAAGACATCGCTGAGGATTCTACCCAACCAAGATCCTTTAGTAGCCACATACTTAACAAATACATGAGTAAGCACGTGGATACCAAAACGTTTCGTACCAATAAATACAGTTCTATAAAATGGTTACGAAAGCCGCGCTATCAAACCCAGTCTACAACACCTCTAAGGTTTCTTTCGCACTCTCCAAACTTCACGCGTGCATCATAACTGAAGCATGAATCAATAGCGAAGCGCACAGTTCTAAAAATAGATTACATCTCCAGAGACACCCCACATGACTCACACAGGAATTGCAGTTCTGTAGAAGGTTTTGTATGAGCGCGTTGTCTTCTAGACCAGAAAATCCGGCACAATAGGAAAGATTGGTGGTCTAAGATTTTGGTTAGCGAAAATAATGTCACAAAGCAAACACTGCTGCCGTGGGTAGAAAAGAGCATAAAATGTCACACATTGCACGAGGATCTTACAAAGCCGCAGTGACATGCGGACAGATCCCAGTCCGGCAGTCGAGAACTTTTAGCGAGGCGGTTGCGACTAACGGATCAGAATACTTCTCAGTGAAACGTGTCACGAAGAAACCTATCTGTATTTTATCCTGTTCTTCAAGAGAAGACTGATCTTATGCTAGAAATTCCCAAACTCGACCAGCCGAGCAGCCCGCTCTTCAGAGCAGAATTTTGTGTACTGTGCAATTTGGAGGACCATGATTTTAATAGAGCCATTTATTCGACCGCATAAACAAAGCTGTGACCGTAAGCAGATCTCAACTGCATATATTTCATAGCTATATGCTTGGTGCGATACGTGTACTAAATAGCGCAGCGAGTAAAACTGTTTTTTATGTTCGAAGACGGAGCGGGCCAGTTTCATCACGGCAGCGAATCGGATCTACGGTTGTTTGTTTATGAGTTACTTTTTTACCTGGCTTGCCGACTTTCTTGTGGGTGATGCACCTGAATGCCGGGTACAATAATAATATTTTTCTCTGTCATGGAGGTAAGGAGTGTGTTCGTAAACAGTCTTCATACATGAGTAGCCAATCATATTTTGCCGCCTTCCTTCAAACTCCGTAGTTTTATCATTCTAAGGTACATTTTGTGGGTTTTCTCCAACATTTTAAACTAGAGAGGCCATCAAATTGCGAAATTAGTCGCTGAGTATCGCGTGGAAGAGTTTTCGAGCGCCGCTGTTCCATATGTCGCTCTCAAAGAAGTAGCCCATGAAATGGTTTGTTTGTCTGAGTCACGACGGGGGTAAATTTTCGTGACGTCATCTGTACGCTTCGCTATTGCCAACTGTCATAGGGCAAGTAAAAATTATCGATAAAAACGACACCACTTTCAAGTTAAAAGATGGAAAATAAACTGTCAGAAGAAGATTCTCATAATAAACCGGTTCAACGTATTCCTGATACACCTGCAGTTTCATGCGCATTTCATGCGCATGCGTGTACATAGCACAAGCGCAGCTCAAGCCTTCTACGCATGCCGTCGTTTGGGTCCGGTCAAGCACCCCATTCCGACGAAGGTTTCTTTGAGACAAGTTCAGCACGTACCAAAACAAAAATCGACGCGACCCATGCACATTACTCCTTGAGGGCTTTAAAAGTTAAACCGTCAGGTTATAAGTTCTCTGAATCTGGCACGGAACGTAAGAGTGTCATCTTTCGAAAGAGCGCTTAACTGTCGCAATAAAACACTAAACGATAACTGAAAAACCGGGCACTTTCAATTCAACCCGATCGCTTAGTATACCCTCTCTCCCAAGAACGTAGCACTGTATGAAAAAGAGGGTCAGCGCTGCACCTTCCACTTTCCCATTTCTAAGTTTATGTAATGCAATTGAAAACGACGATAAAATCATCAGTGTAATGAACTGCTTTTTATCTTGAGCAAAAAAAACATGATGTAGCGTGGAAGATTTATGTGATTACAATATTCCAGGCATTTACTATACTATTTTTCGCTCTTCTAACATAAAATGACTACCATTGAACGTTCAGCGAAACGTGACCTGTGACATATGTTATTACCTATCAATAGAAATGGACCACGCGAAACGTGACTCTCGCCTAGCAGCATATGGGGGTGTTGTGTTACAACGGTTGGAAGGTTTGGATTTATAAAAATTTGTATGGAAACGAAACGGTTTTGCTGGAAAAGTCAATTCTGCTTATATTTTGGGAATCTACTAACCATGTTGCTGTGTTGTATTTTTTTGTTGTTTGCTAGCTTCTCAAGCCGATCTAACACGATTTCGGCGAGTTATCGTTCGGAGTGCCCGCCGTGCTTTATATGTCGTGTTTACGACATTTTAAAAAAAGCGGCAACGGAAACGTACTGTACTTTCCCTAGTACAAGTGTGTATTAATTTTATCTTTGCTTCTATGCCAGGAAAGTGTAAAAAGCGATGACGAAAGGGAAGACATGGCAGGTTTTAATACAGTAATACTCCACGCTCGAGGCGAACATTTATTTATCCCCATCTCCATTTAAATTGAAACATTACCGATCATATGTTTTGTAGGCTGTTGTCAAACCTCGAACACTGCGAGAGTAAACTGGTAGTAGTGGGAGAAATTCTCCCGTCCGGCAAGTTCTTGTTTGTTGATGGAAACAATGCAGCTCTTGGTGGGTTTGACAAAAAAGGACGAGGGTACCCGGGAAGCATTTTGGTTTGCGTGTTGACAAATCGTTGCTGAGTACCCCTGGTCGGTCAAATAATAGTTGCCCAACGTACTATGCGAACCGCGCGAGTGTCCCATTCACGTTGGACGAGGCTATATTTGAAGTTGCGAGCGAAGCAATCTCGAAATAAATGTATCGTAGCGAAGGCATTGTGGACCGAATTGCGTAGCGAGGGAACTGACATGGACCTTCAAGATCTCTTCTTCGATTTTACGGAGGAATTGAGTCGGCAGGGTTATTTTCAGTGGATTTATTTGCTTCGAGCGGCGGGCACTCCGGAAATCAGTGTGCGGCCTTGTCTTTCTTTTAGCAGTGGAAACCCACCGAACGATAACTCGCCGAAATCGTGTTAGGTCGGCTTGAGAAGCTAGCAAACAACAAAAAATACAACACAGCAACATATTTAGTAGATTTTATTCCCAAAATATAAGCAGAATTGACTTTTCCAGCAAAACCGTCTCGTTCCCATACAAACCTTTATAAATTCAAACCTTCCAACCGTTGAAACACCACACCCCCATATGCTGCAAGGCGAGAGTCACGTTTCGCGTGGTCCATTTCTATTGTTAGGTAATAACATATGTCACAGGTCACGTTTCGCTGAACGTTCGCATAAAAGTAAAAAAAAAAAAAACCAGTGTAACTCCTCGTATTATGAGCTTGGACCGCCTGTGTACAAATAAGCGCTTCTCAACAATAACAGTCGGCAATGTGGGGTGCATAGATGGCATAGAACCGTCAGCCCTAAAATAAGTGGGATGCGCGATTTCTACGACAAGGCATGTTTCGCAGTATATCCATGATAGAGTGTCGAATGTGCCTCATCTTCCAGCAGTAAATTACTGGATTCAAAGAGGAGCTGAGAAATATGAGAGTCAGTGAGAAAAGAAACCAACTCTTCAAACGAATACTGGGCCCATTAATTTCAGTGGCAACCAAACAGATCAAGAAAGGCAAATAACAAAACAAAAACACGAGATATACGTAGAATATACCGACTGCTGATTTAATGAGCCTAGCAAAACTAGTCGTCTCCTTAAATTCTCCAGCGTCTTGAACTTGCAAGGCCTGAATCTGATTCTTGTGGCGTCGCACAGTTAAGTAAATTTTTACGTAAACCAATGTCGCAAGAACGAGACCAACGTTTCCAAGAACAAATGTAAGAAGTGAGTACATGTCCGGCAAGATCCACGACACTACCAAAGGGAAAAGTACACTGAGCAGCCATATTGAGATCACTACAGCAACAACCCGCTTGTTAGTCACAAGTTCCTGATATCTGAGATGAAGATGAATTGCTAAAAATCTCTCGACACTAACAGCCACAACACCCGAGAACGAAGCGAGACAAAATATCGATGAAATCATGACAAATGCACCTCTGAAATTGCAGTCATCACTACATTGCAACCACTTGACAAGAAGCGAGGTGTAACTTGGTTGCACAATTAATCCAACACCAACGTCTGTAACGGCAAGATTCAGGAGCAGTGTCTTCAAAGTGTTTGGCAGCGAAGAAGTTTTTCTTATCGCGTGGATTGTTACAACGTTCAACATAATGGC
>CM042751.1:6570098-6623783 GCA_022496165.2 Catalaphyllia jardinei
ACTGTCTGGGGCTCTCCTGTGCTCCAGAGGGTGAATGGATATGCCCTCTTTACACCGGTTTGTATGCTCAACTAATGATTTTAACAAAAAAATGTCCTTTTAATGGCTAATTTTGCTAGGGAGAATTATCGATACAATTTATGAGTTATTTTTAATATAGACTGAGCTGTGCTTTAATGTTCTAGGTTTTCAGGCTCCTATACCAAGCCCCACATGGTGGGAGCATTAGAGGACTTTGTAAGCGGTCAGCTTCCCTAGGGTCAGGTAATATTTGAAAAGAGGTTTGACACAAATCCCCACCTTGTCCCGGGGTGGGGGATTACATTGACTCCTGCACAAAGCGGGGTCATGGTCCAGGGAGTTCCATGCGTAGACCGCGGAAACTGGGGACGAGGAAACGCGGCATTGGTCGCTCGTGACATAATGTGGCAAGTATCGCAAGTATCGCGCCTTATATGTTCATCTCACGTAAAAAGATGTCGATCTTTTTCCGAAAGCGTCGGTCCTTGAATTATATTCTTGAAAGCCAGCCAGGAAAGCTCATGCTCGCAACGAGATAACAACTGAGCCCCTTGAGGTACTGGCAAAAAATATTGGTATTCAATGACTAAATGTGGCTTCTGTTGTTTAAGAAATAGAAAACACGTACCGTGTTTGTATCGAGTTATACAAACACGAGTGGAAGTTTGGGAGAACGAGAAATGCTGTGGGAGCACGAGCCGCAGGCGAGTGTTTCCACAGCTTTTTCGAGTTCTCCCAAACTTTCACGAGTGTTTGTATAACTCGATAGAAACACGGAGTACATGTTTTCTATTTCTTTTAGAAAACACCGCGACGAGAAAAAAAACAACTTGTTAACTTTGATTATCAAAATGTAAATTCTCTTTGCTCGCGCCATCACTACCGTCAACAGCGCGCGCTAGTTCTGTGTCTCCACCGAGTTATACAAACACGATTATTAACTAATCAGCCCGCGTGTTTTCTTAGGACTGTTTTCTAATATTATTTAAAGCATTGCAGTAAAACAAATTCTGTTGATTTCCAAATTTTTGAACACAAGACTTTCGTTACCTTGAATTAAATATCTTATCTCCAAGTTTAACTAATAGTTGCTTTCAAGTAAGTACGGGCGCAGAAAAAATAGCACTGTGTGATTTTGGAGACAAATTGTATGGGAAAATTAAAACTTCACTTGTGCTGGGAATTGTGCGGGATTATTGAGGTTCTTGTCAAGTCCTAAGTAAAATCTGCATTGACGATAGTTGCGGCTGTATTCGCAGGCTATAGCAATCGCCAATTCTTTTAGAAAACTAGACAAGCATGACGCCAAAATAAATAAAAAACAGAATCCCGCATCTTCCCTTTTAAACAAGTTCCTTTTAAAAATACTCCTACATGTAAGGGTCGCACATTCTCGGAAGTTATCCGCAAAAAACACAACTTGAACGTTTATGCAGATTATGTGCAATGTATTGACGCCTCATTGGACCACAAGCAGCCCAAGCTCTCTCTCTACGAACCACACAAGGAACAGAATAAGGTATCCAATTGTATAAGGGTTTATATGGGATTTTCTACAAGATATTCATGACATAACAGCATAGCAGATCGCCAGCAGTTGACGCGACGGGACAATAAAACAGTTTCATAACCAGCTCAGTACAATTTTGGTGGCCGAGAAGTCAATCTATAACAAATTTCAGCAGAGTTATTCTCATCCTTACTGCATATTATAGCACGCGCTGCGATTGGCTGAAAGAGCGTGCTCTATCAGAGAACGTAGCACGGGTTCGTGTTAAAATTTTTGCCTCGGAATTTTGACAAATTTGACCCAAATTAAACATCCCTTGCGCATGACTCAGGCAAAAGCAATGTACACGAGCTATTTGTTGGCAGTAAATATAGTTCTCGGAGACCACTATTGACAACAGTAGTGCAAAACCGTCCGAAAATAACAGGCTTTGCTAGATTCCGACAAAAACGTAGCGAAACAAACAAATTCTCAACCAAGCGAATTCTTTGATGAAAGACATTATAATACATTAAAAAGGCAGAAGTTATTCTCAAGAAGTAAAACAACGACAGAGAATACAAATTGAGCTGTCTCTTTTTATGATTAGAAACTTTATTTTTGTAAAAAAATTTCTCAAACAACACTTCCTTCATTGTAGTAACGCTCGCTTGCTTATATTAGTAGCGCGGCTCGGGTCATCTCAGCGAAGTTAACCTCAACAATTTCGTATCATCCCTCACCCGACGAGCAATCAGTTGAGAGCTTGCTCCTGAACTCGGAGTTGAACAAGTGGGAGCAGTCTAGTCTTTCCAACTTTGACGCTAGTTCGGGCAATCTTGCTCCAAGCAGGTGAAAGCCGTAAATAACTGTAGCCTCTTTCAAATACAAGTTAGCATTTCGCATTTTCATTCACAAGCTTTGAGCTCCTTCTTTCGAAATTTCTCTTGGAAAAGTACACTTTGTCATGAACCACAATGCGGCCGGATTCCTCTGGACTAGCAGCCTTTATCTGCATTTACGTCCTGATTAAACAGGTTAAACTATTAAAAAAGCGAACTTTGAAAGCATCGTTCTTCTCTCGAAAGCAACTCAAAAGTGAAACCTTAGCTGAAGTCCAGTTTGTTGTTGACAGCTGTCGTCTCGTTAATAGCCAATCAAATTATTTAAACAATTCTAACAAGGATTGTAATTGGCTTATTTATCAGAGAACAGTGCACGGCTGGCGCCACTCTTACTGCATTTGTGCTTACTCTGTCGTCCTGGACAATCCCGGCCGTCATGCGGTAAATATTATAGGCCATTTTCGATATATTAAAATTCTAACATGGCTCCGAGGCTTGGGGGAATAAAACAAAAGAAATCCCATCGAGGATAAGAGATGAATAATTAATTTCTTTTGTTTTATTCCCCCAAGCCTCGGAGCCATGTTAGAATTTTAATATATCGAAAATGGCCTATTGTTTAGTACGTTTCTTATTTAAAATTCCCGGTCCACACGTTTTCGGTCAATATATTTGCTGAACCCTTGCAGGCCGCCATTCGGTAGATATATTCTTTGTTTTTATGTGACGTCATCATTTACCTAAATTATAAATTAGCAATCCTACCAGTAGCCATAATCAGGGACGGAGACCGTAAGCGCTCGCCATTTCTATTATTGGGGTTGGCTCCATGATATGGAACAATTTTTCTATTTTTAGAACAAATTGCGCCATCGCCTGCGACACACGCGCGTACATTTCTGCGAGGATTTTCGCGGATGTCGCGCAGGGAAAATGGCGTCCGAAATTCCCGAAATCGTTTAGTTTTTGGCCCACAACTCAACGCCTTTATGGATGTTGGAATTTTGCCTAAGTATTTTTGCCGTAAGCTGCTCCAGTTTGAGTGAAGACAGTGCCGAATTTAGGTATGTTCGGCTTTATATCGTTGACCAAGTTGAGTTCCGCTGCTCCTTTTACAAGAACTTTACATTACTCCAATCGAAATAAGATTAACAGCTTTTCCATATCACAGAAAAAAACTAGTTGGATATGTTTGGATAAAGCACCGTTTAGGCCCGATAAGTGACAATAGGTTTCTGTCTGTAGATGCTGCTTAGTTTTGTTTGTGTAAAAATCCAATAAATTGTCTGTTGTTGATGCGTGTTTTGCACAGCTAGTAAAACATGACAAATTGGACTTCGCACTTTGGTTTGAAAACGTACATCGAACGTACTCATATAATATCTCTAATTTTTTGAATATGTTTAAGGTTGATTAATGTTTGAGAACATATTAAAAGCTTAGCTGAAAATATGTGAATACAGGAGAAATAATCAGAAAAGTTCCGATGACGCTTTTAATCAATTTCAATAAAGATTTCGATTTTGTCGATTGAGTCAAAACTCCTTGCCTATTTTATTTTCGCAGTGTTTCACTATGTGAAAGGAACACACATGATGTTAGTAGCCTTTTGGCGAACGTTGGTGAAAGTTGTTGTAGCATCTCAGCGCAAAAGACAACGAAACAAATCTTTGTCACGATTTGTTGACAATCCTCGGACTTGAATATGCAAATGAGCTATTCGTACGCGTCAGACTTGCCTTTCAAAAACTTTCGAAAACTAGCCAAACGAGCAGAAACAAGAAGAAACAATCAAAAACAGGTTTTGGTTATGATAAAGCATTGTTTGGCAAACTTACAAATTAACTCGACACCGGAGTAAACAGTTTTCTTACAGAACTTTTCTCTACAGAACAAATACAAAAGTTTACGCGTATATAATTAGCCGGCGAGCGAATTTTATTCATTCACAGCGCGAAATTGAAGAAATTCTCGACCCTGAAAAACACACCTTTTTCATTAAATCAGAGCATAAAAGTACATAGAAGAGCCCTGGTTCTCCTTCTCTGTCTTATTCCCCGCCATCGCTGTGAAAAATCGGCAAGAGAATCTCGCACGCAACTCTCACCATTTCATCACGCAACGTGACAACATCGACGCGAGAGCCCAAGACACGTGCGTGGATTGCGAGGATATATGACGTCAGGATGGCGCAATTTGTTCTAAAAATAGAAAAATTGTCCCATATCATGGTTCCGCGCGGAATCCAAGACTTACGGTCTCCGTCCCTGATTATGGCTCCTGATCCTACTGAAGTTTTAGTGCCATCTGATATAAGACCCTATCATAACTTGACTTTTTACGACGTTTAAGCTCGACAGGGTTCATCGTTTTGTTATAGAAGACATTCAGATTTCTAAGTTTACGCTTTGCGTGACATTAAATGGCAGCGCGAGAAGGATCTCTTGTAGGTCAAAAGAGCAGTTATCGCCTACGTTTTTGCTAACTAAACAGTTCTTGCACTAGAAGAAGTATTACTTTCAATGTGTCAGAGCTCTAGAGTAATAATTTTTCGTTTCAGGGGCAAAACTCAATGACAGATGTTTCAGTTGCTTTACGGCCGCCATGTTGGTGCCCCTTGGAAGGGCACCAACATGGCGTTTCCATACAAAGCTCTATAAATTTAGGTGAAACTCTTTTCCGATTAACGCGGGAATGAAAAATCGCACAGACCTAAATCTTGGCAAGGCCCTTTGTCTATCAATCATTTATTGAATGGTGACGATTTTTATTTTCGATGCAAACCACCAATCAGCATTTTCAGCATTCCAGGCCCACATTTGGTTTATAAAATGTTTTTTTTTTAAAGTCTGCTTGTTCAACATTTTTTGGCCGTGACCCAGAAAATATTACTTGCCTTTTCGATGATGAAAATGAGCAATATTTCGCCGCAAATAGAAGCGTCACCTTTCACGTTGCCTTTCGCATAATCCTAACTCAGATTTGACCCTCATTTGTGATTGGTCCGAAATAAATTCAATTCTCATGCTCTGAGCTCGTCATGTGATTGCCAGCAGAAAAACGTTGAGTGGCCCCGGTTGAGTTCGATTACACTGTAATTGAATAGCGAAAAAAATAGCATATATGCCCAATGATGTCTCGAAATGCACAAATTAAGTCGTAATGCAATTTCCAGAGCAGTAAAGATGAAAAGCAAAGATAAAAATAGTAAGAAGGTGCGCAAGAATTCTGCGTTCCGACGACACAAAGTTTGTGGCACTAAATATTAAGAAACTGGCAAAATCTCCAGAAATCCAATTGAAAGAGAGGCTCTAAAAGGGAATCGAAAACTCTCATTATTCTCTTAATGTTTAAAATACTCTCGTTATCGTTACCACAGGCGACGTTTTATTAGAATACGCCATGGATTAATCAATGACAAATCAACATTTTCCATTGTAACGAATCAAGCCAGCAAAACTGACCGGTCACTTTGCAAATTGGACTGAAACAATTTTACAGATTTTTTTTTAAAATAAAATTGAACAACACCGAACAGAGGGCTCTTCAAATAAGGTACATGACCATCGTCATGCGGAAAACGATTTTTTTGCTGCGTGCTCCAAAAAACATACTGAAATTAAAATAATATCAAATTATAAGAAAAAACAAAAGTCGACAAAGTGGCACTCTAGTAGAACCATAAATTCGAGATCACCTGATCGTATGAGCTTTTTCCCAATGACAGTTACATAGATAGCATCCTTTTACACTATGCAGCTCCACATGTATACAAGACAGAGTTTCTGTGCTCTCAAACTCACAACTACACCTTACTCACTGATATGTAAGATTATGCCCTTATCAAAATCCGCATTTACTTTGTAATTTAGTTTACTAATTTCCAGTCCGTGATATGAAGTATACCCAGCTGCTTCTCTTCATAAATGTCATACAAAAAATTCAAAACAAACTGAACTTCGTGTTTAAATTTGAATAAAGCTTAGATCTATTTATTTCAAAAAAATCTGGGGTGGTTTAGTGCGACAGATTAATCTAAAAAAAGCTATTTAATTAAGTTATTTGGCAACTTTGACACCGTAAGACAAACGAACGCAAGGAACAAGATATTCCCAAAGTTATCGACTAAATATAAATTCATTTTTAAACGACGCTGCCGTTGGTGACGCAACCGAGGCTGCTAACATTTGCCGATGCAAATAACCGTTTCCACTCCTAGGAAATCACTGTATATGACTCTCTTCTGCAAGAAAGTAACGGTATCCTGTGGGGCAGAAAATTTTGGCATACTACTTATTTTTACAACGGGAAAACAAATTTTGGACAACACCGAACCTGGGCGGCACTTCAAATAAGCCGCATGTATGTTCTGATTTAAGATTATGACAACTGTCATGCGAAAAATGATCTCTTGATCTGTGCTCAAAAAAAAAAAGATAATGAAATAAAAATAGGAAAAACTTAGAGAAAACAAATTTTTGGACTTACAAATTTAGGACTAACAATTGAGTTGGTTCCCAGCGAAACAGCAAACAGAATAATTCGTTTGTTGCTGATGTCACTCTTTACCTTTTGCCCTAATAAATATTTACTCCAAACATTTTCACGTTAAGACCTTGTAAAACTTAGTAAATGGCGAATTTTTAAGCTTTGAATTTTTAAACCTGCGTCACGCAAAGATTATTTCATACAACGGACTAACACACTTGAGCATTTAAGCTAATAACGCTGCTATTGTATAGAAAGATCCAACCCAAGAGAACGTCAATATTCGAGTATCCTTGGTGATGTCAACTGTTTACATTTTTCCTCATTAACATACCACTTCGCGCAGAGAACACATGATGCCAGACACGAATTGACTACAAACATTTAAAGAGCTTAATGAAACTTATAAATGATGAAGTTTTTGTCTCATTAGGTGTCATATTCGAGGAGAAATTGGCTTTCAAAGCCTGCAAAATTTCAGGGTCAGTTTTTAAGCCCGCCCCCAACAAAAAGTGAAACTGAAACTGTATAGCTTATGTTAATGAGGCAACTTTTGAGAACGAACACTCTCGTATTCCTGAGAGCATGCATAGATGGAAAAAAGAAAAACATAGAGCTATGCTTGAACACCAGATGCAAATGGTGCAATGTGACTAACTGAGCTATCACACATTACTATTTGTTAGTTTGCAAAGGCTCGATGTCGTCAACAAAGTAGAAAAGTACGTATCAGAGGAGGATTTTAAAATTTTTGGATAACTACGCATACATTCCTGAAAGACTAACATAAGGATGTTCTTCGTTGCTCGACTTAAAAGATAAGGATTGAAATTGTGTTGAAATAACAGGGAGGGGGAGGAATAGCAGTTGCTACAAATTCACTACGTAAATCATACCGAGATATTTTCCTTATTCACAGTAACGTCGATGCCCAACAAAAATTACCCGAACGTTATTCACTTCACAGAAGGTGGATAATTTCCAATTTCTTAGAGACCGGGGACCAATCAGATGGCTTAAAATACCACGGTTACTGTTTGCTATGTTCTAACACGTCACAAATACTACATGTCAAGATCATTGCAATATTCAGGCCTAAATTGTCACAAATATAAATGGTAAAGGGGGTAAGTTTCTAAAGAAACTGTGGTGCTGCGTCGGTGGGAGTATTACAAGATAATTTGGTTTTATCAACTGAGTTGATAATGTGAATTAGCCACTGTAAAGAGATTCAGAAGCTGACGTTTCGAGCGTCAGCCCTTCGTCGGAGCGAATCGAGGAATTGTGGGTTGTGTGTGGTTTATATGCAGAAATATGGATCTACGCTATTGGTTGGTGCCTGGCAACGTGAAAAACAGAATAAATTAGTTGAATGAAAAGCGTTCGTTCAAACCGTGAGGATTAAGACTGCCGATTTGAAAAATAAATTTTTGTTCTAGAGTTTTGCGACTTTCTGTGCTTAGATCTAGATCTTTATTTCTACCAATATCACATAAGGTTTCCCAAATTACTGTTAATGAGCTCGATGAATATGGCGTTTTCGTATTCATGGTTCTCTTGTTAACACGTTGCTTTGCTAGTCCAGACAATTGTCAACGAATGAGTAACTAACTACAAGGGACCGCATACGATAACCACTGCAAATGTAGGATCTACAAGAGACCTGATCAGCCAAAATTGTCAACGGTAGCTTTGATCTTGTAAGTATGGACCTAATGTTAGGCATTCTCGATAATTTTCCACAGCAAATAAGTGAAAAATGGTATTAACCTGAGTACACCCCCCCCCCCCCCTTCCTCTCAAAAAACGGAATTTTTAGAGGGATGGGTCCGATGTACACAGGCTACAGTGATATCATTGTACAAAAATTCGATTCCCGCCCACTCAGTAGCTTGCCGAAAGATTGCGTGACAACATATATTGAGATGAATAATTAAAATAATTAGCGAGAGTTAAATTATGGCAGTAATAACTTACACGTAAAAATATATTACACGCGATGTGAGACAGCAATTACATACAATGGCTGATAAAAAATAGCAGTTTGAAGTACAAATACTGTCCACAAGACTTCACAGAGCTAGAAGGCTGACACACGACAAGAAAGCACTTAAAAACTCACTTTGTTTGTTATGTAGTCATGTCCAATTTTCTACTAAAGTTAACTTTTAACACAGAGAACGAAAGGATTACCAGGATTATTCTTTGGTAAATGTTCAGAAAGCATTGAGCTTTCCGCGTAATCCTGTTTGAAATACTGTAGCAAAAGCTGCTGTTCTGAGGGAGAGTGTAAATCGTCGAAACAATACAGCAGGAATTCGAGTATACGCCAAGCATTGCGCAAAAAATCCGCTTTATTTGCATGAACACCTCTTTTGAAAGGTATTTATCCAGTTGCTTAACTACAAAAGAATACATGTTATTTTCGGCACTTCTAACAGCCCTTTTAATGGAGTGTCATGAATCCGTAGTTGTAAAAATATGCCAAGTTTATTGGCCAATTTGAAAGCCGAGCACTGATAAAAGACTTTTAGTCCTGCACAAATGTATATAAAAAGAAAGGGGTTCTTTAACTCATTCATAAATACCACTACGTCTTCACTAATCAAAGGTCTGATAAAATTCAATACATATTCATCAATTTGAAAAAAAACATCATATCTTTTCATTGTTTAATAATAAATCATAACCTCGAGGGCTGCAAAAAGTTCCGCTTTCTAGAAGTAAAAAAACAACATAATAACTCTGTGGTTTGAAATTCCAACGAAATTTTCCTGTTTTAAACAATCCATTTTGTTTTGAAGGTTTTAAATGGAGGTCAAGTTATATTCAAGACCCCGTGTTGATTTTTCACCAGGAAACTGCTTTTAAATAAAGGCTCTAGTGTAATATTCGATTTATAAAAACGAAATACAGTGTAAGCCCCACATAAAAAAGGAGCAGTGCATTCCTGAGTTAAACCAACAATTAACCTTCAAGGCAATATCAGAGTCAAGTTATCAGCTTTTCAGATCAAGGCCACTGGGTTACTTTAGCCTTTAATGACAAAGCAGAGAACATAACTATGTTTTAATTAAAGTGTTTTTCATAGATGAATAGCAGCACGTTATATATTTTATCCAGAGCTATTGCTTTATTGGAATTCAAAAGGTCTAATTTCTCGTAGAATGGATGTTCTAGTATAAAAAGAACACCAAGTCGATGCAGAAACAACCATTTCGGGATCCATTTTTTCCTGCGATACAAAGACTTTGCAAGCAAATTATGTTAAGGTGTTCAACCATATCGCCCCTTTGAAAACCACTTTCCTACAATGAGACCATGCAGAACAAAATATTAAAATAAGTTTAAAGCCCGAACAATAGTGAGAACAAAGAGAGCCCAAAAACTCACTTCAAAGCATTCCGACAGTGGTCAGATCCCTTGAAATAGCACGAAAGCTTAACACCACAGCGGGGATTGTTCTTCCTTTACAACGAAATTAAATTGGAACCAACTCCAGTGACAGATTACTTCATACGTTCCGGGCAAAAAAGACATCTAGAGGGCAGAAGTTTAAAGAAAGATGAATCTCTTTGTTCAGAGTGACGTTCATCGTGAGCTTTTTCCTTTCAAGTGTGACCATTCAAATTAGGTTCATACTTTCAAAACGTACTTTCAATTGACTTAGTTTATTTTCTTTAACTTTCGAAATAAGTTTCAAATACCACAGAGTTACTTCGATGACGCAAACATCGAAGTCCCGCTTCTCGATTTTTCAGGAAGTTCTCGCTAAAATACACTTTTCCCTAAACTCAAATAACCTCATTTATTCATTCTGGTCGATACTTCTTTTGAAACAGACATTACGTTTCAAGAATGTTAAAAACACCTAACAAATACCTGCGGGGTCCTCAGTAATAGTAACCCTTTAGTAAGTCTATTATCTGCTTTGTGCTCGAGTTTGTTGGCAATCTCATAAAACCTTCCTTTAAACTCTTGGAGTTTAGTATTATCAGAAACTCGGGCTGATGTTGAATTAGAACTCATTTTTTGCACTACGTAGTCGGTCACGTCACTGCTCGTCGTGCATCAATACTGGTCCTCGTTTCTTTGTATTTTTGTCATCTAGGAATAGTTATGGTACCTGGATAAACATGGAAACGTCAGTGAAAGAGACAACCCAAAGTCAGCCGTTTGAACGAAATAGGTTTTTTTCTCTATAAAACAGCGAAAAGAACATGTCTCAAGGCTAAAGAATTAGAATACATTTGCATTGTGGCATGCAACAATAAAGACGAGAATCTGGGCAGATTTTACATACAATTAATTACCTACAAGTTTCTATAGATTCCCTTTGGTTTGGTTTGGTGTGCTTTACATTTTTTTGAGCTGAAGGTCAAACAATAAAAGTGGTTCAAGTTCTCGTTGCGCGCAAAAGCAATTAAGTAAATCATTGTGTAACAGTCGGTCATCGACAGACGAAACAAAATTAAAGAACAAGATCTGTAAAGATCCTCCAACTTTACAAGCAGATCTATATATGTATATATATATACTTGCACTCCAAGTCGCGTTGTTAGTAAACGTTAGGTTTATTCTACCACAAAAGTTATAAAACGCTGACAGTCATCGTTAAACCTTTGTAGTATTCCTAATCTCGACCACGATCTAATTTCACCTTCAACATCAGTAACCCTTAAAAAAAAATAGGTGATGAGAATATAGAAATTCATCAGCTACTTAACCATGCACCATCTTCGTAATGCACAATTGAGTGCTCAGAAATACATGAAACTCAGTCAGCAACTGCCAAAAACAATTCATTTCTTTGCTAATTCTGCAAATTAAACCATCGTTACTATTGCCGATACCAAAAAAGTACGTCTCGCGCCACCTCAAGTCTCTTGCTCCAAAAATTCTAGCTATTTTAATAATCTAAACTCCATAAAAAAAGACATTACATGAAATCCTTTCTTTCCAGTCGTTTATTACCCGTTTCTAATAATCTAGCGTTTTTTCTGGGTAAAAATAAAATGTTTTCCAGTATAAAAATTCCTTATCGTACCACACTATATATAAAAAAACTAAACAATCACAGTGAAACAAATTAATGGCAAATATCATATTAAGTTTTTATTACATTACCTTGTTTAAAAAAATATCAAAATTGATCATGCTTGTTATTTTATCTGTTTCGAAATAAATAAATAAAATTAATAAAACTACGTTTAAGTTTTTCTGGTAAAATTTTTCAGAAAAAGGGTCGACGTTTAAATAGCTTTCATGGTTGCAAACTTTTCACTTTTCAAAATGCCCTGACTTTTTCCTGATAAAAATAAAATTTTCTTCATCAAATCAATACAAAATCATATAGTAGCGGCAACCAACCTACCTTGAGAGCCGTCCTATCCACCCAGTCATTCTAATTCTCTTTCTTCATCTTTGAGATCCCAGTGACCTGTAAAGTTTCTTCCAACTTTCTTTTACATATTAAGTCACTGAGTATATTACTTTATTACTTTACTATATTACTTTCAATATTCATCTTTTTTTTACAAAATAACAATTTTTCTTGACTCATAATACGATTCCCTTACTTTCCCTGACGTCGAAAAAAGATTTCTCCTTGACCATTTATTGACCTGTGGCAACCTTAGCTTGACTACAATCTTGGAGGAGTACAAATGAAACGGCCCAAATAAAAACAAAAGTTAAAATGTTCTCATTGGCCAGTTCGTTACTTGGTAGTGACAATCCTGAAACCGGAAAAAAAACGATCAAAAAATTAGTTCAGTGACGACAACTTACAGGCCTCTTTTTTCCTCTTTAATACCAACACGGAAAAAAACAAACGATGTAATGAAGAAAACAAAAACCAGAGAATGCAAACAAATACCATCAGTACAATAACTCTGAAGAATGGAGCACCTTAAAAGCGACAACGTACGGGGATAAGTTTATTACGATGATCAAGCCAACGGACAGAGGGTTTCTCTCGCCTATTCGTTCGAGGGCGCACGTGTACTTTCTCATCACAACTGGTCGATTCTACTCTTTCAAGCGCAGTTTATACTTTTGTCTTGGAATTGGTGGGATTTTGAAGCTTTATCTTCATTTCACTTTTTTTTACCTTTGATGGCGCGCACCGAGACTCACTGCCGAACAAATATAAAGACTTTTCAGGTGCAACGACCTTCTCGTTGACATGGTAGATATGCGACATCTACATCAACTATCAAAGTTACGAATTTTACAAGTATTTGCTGAATCCAACAAATGTATTTCTCTGAATAAAATGAAGCTGTGAGGAAGGACGTAAGCCAACGCACCCACTACCATGAAGAAATGGTAAGTAAAATTAGCACGAGAGACTCGAGCTATTACTCGACTAAATTAACGAAAAAATAAAAGTATAGTATGTACTGCGGCAGTTAATGTTTTGACAACGTATTACAATTACAACGTACCCCCTCCCTCCTAAGCCCTATGCATGAAATAAAACCCAATTGGGGGAGGAGTGAGTGAATTGCATTTTTCACTTGCCTAACGGATTTTTTTGTTGTTGTTGTTGTTGTTTGTTTGTTTGTTTTCTTAAACATCTTGTAAAGGGCAAAAGAGTAAGAAGGACAGTCACTGATGTATAACAAGGAACAAGTGGTTATTGATAAACGATACACGCACACGAGATATTTTCACAAGCAAACTCAGAATTTACGCAGCTAAGTGGTTGTCCCTCACTTATCTTTTGAAAGGATCGCAGTCACCTTGCCATTTTTCTCCCAAAATTGAAAACAATATAAGCGAGACAATTGCTGCAATTCAATACTGGATAAGAGCAAATTCTAACTGCCTTGATCAGGAGTACCTTACACTTAGCCAGCTCAACGTGATTAAAGTAGTTCGAGAAAACATCCAGTTTGGTGCAACGCAACAGAATAAATAACATTAACACATGGTACCATTGAACGATAATGAGAGTTTGATTACATCCCTAACTATTCCAAGAAAACAAAAATTACAGTGATCGGAGCCATTGTCTGGGATTGCTTCATTTCTGCCCTGCTTTCCATATTGACCCCTCGCATCTTTCCGTGCTGTTGCTATGAATCACCTGACATGACGTATATGTTTTTCTGCTGAGCCTACATTAGAAACAAGTTCTTATTGGATAATTTACGTCAAATAATAGTAAAATGTAAAAGCTAGGACGATAGCAAAGGGTGGGCGATGAATAACTACTTAAAAGGAGGAGAATAAAAATGGTTGAGTTGTAAGTATAGAAAGTAAGGACAATGCCGATATCAGGTGATCCTTTTCGGCTCTTTAAATATATATTTCCAAATGTGGTAGAGTATCATTAAGAACAAAGAAGCAAACCGGAACTTTTCGTTGCCCCAAGCTGTAAGTATTGTGCCAATTGTGTTGGTAAGTGAGTTCAAAACATCTTTTGTCTAAAAAGCGGAAAATTCTGATGTTCCTTTGTTCTCCCCTAGCAATCAATTTCCGACGAACAATAACATCAGACATGACTTACAAGTTGTTATTTTCTAAGAGATTTTCAAATTCCACAACTATGAATAAAACCAGGAACGTCTGCTGAAAGATTTACCAAACTTTGTTTAAATTCTGGCTACGAAAACGTCCAAAATCAAGTACAAAGTGACTCAAAAAAGGGCACAATTCGAAAAGGCTGTGTTCGTGTTTCCGTACGCACAATTGCATAACTTAACAAAGTTCGATGGCAAAATGGACTTAAAAACTTTAAAAGCCTTTGCTACTTTATCTCTCATCGAGACATCTTTATTATGTTAATGGTACCTCTCATTTCTTATCAACAAAGATGGCTAGAAACAGGAACTTTTCATGCCCCTTGGCTATTGACACCACAGGAATATTGCCATGGGTCATTTATTGAACTAATTTAATATAATTGTATTTTAATTGCAATTCCGCAAAGTCGTCGGAGCAGAAACAGGAAAATTTCGTCTATCTTAAAGAATTTAAAGAGTTATTTTTCTGTATTTGATCACGTATTTGATCATCTTAATTAGCACAACCTGCTTCTGCATGTAGTAAACATATGACTGAAGCAAGAGAAGCAATACTTAATTTAACAAAAATCTGACAACGTGGGATATTTATTTAGCGATATACAGAGAATTGTTTCACGTTCTGCTTCATACATACACTTCAGAGACGAATGAACAGTATGTTATATTTAGGGATGGAACTACGCCATTCTTGCAGTGGAAAAGCAGTAGATTAGGTGTTAGCTTATGCAGATGTTTTGTCCATGCATGCCCCTGTAGCAGTGAGTATAATCCATGTCAGCATAGTTATATTGACGTGTAGTGACGCATATTTCAGTGACGTCAAAAAGGACACAGTGAAAAAATCTATTAAACAACTTAAAAGACCTTTAACACTTAAAATCAGACTTTTCGCGAGCTTACTTTGCGTACCAGCTCAAATACATTTGCATATCAACGGTGATTATAAAGAGAGGCATTAAGAGCCCTTTAAAATTATTGATATGAAAAGGCCTTTTTAATGGCCATTCAGGTATAACGTTTTGAATTGCAAAAGCACTTATAACCAGACCTGAACCTGTTCACTTCAACACGATTTGCTTTTATGCTCGATGTCAAAGGCTTAAAAGTAGTTGCAGAACTCAAATGACGTTCTTGCACTGGAAATGTCAATTTCATTACGTAATGCATCTTGCCCTATCAAATAATAGCAAATAACGTGCTTAATTCTTTCGACTGCTTCGATACGTTAAGATATGAGCACTTAAATCATACAGACGCAATACAAAAACAACATGCCGCGGAATACACCAATTGTCACTGATCCCTACAGCCGATACTACCACTGAATATGTAATATTATTATATCAATTCTTGATATAACGACCATATAACATCGCAGATTTAAAAAGAGTATGCTTTATCTTTTTTATCAATCTCGTAAAACCAGCAAGTTTGAAATTTTGGCAAATATTTTGTTTCGACGTTACTACGTTACTCGTTTGTGGAGGCGCCTCACAGAGATGAATCAAACCGCAAATCCAGGTGTACCGAGCTATTCTTCACAACTGCACACGCCTAAACGGTCTTAAACAATTATCGTGCATTTTGACTACAACTACCTTTCACGAAATCAGCTTTTTCCCCCACAAATCCACACGAACAGGTGTATTCTTCCCTTGCCGAATTTCACGATTTTAGCAACATTATTTGCATATCAATATTCAATCGATCACCGCAGTACAAAACGTGACTTGATCAGCAATTAAGATAAGTATCAGTCTGGTTAGACCCTTCTAGTGCCATTTTGGTCAGATAAGGTTAGATTCCAAACATGTTTGACGTCAATTCTAGAGGAAGATTACACTAAATTCAACAAATACACCATCAAATCGTCAGGTATCTGACCGTGCTTCATTATCACCTGCTTCGAAAGGTTCATTTATGAATATTGACAAAGACCAGTCATTTTGCTGTTTTCAAATGATATCTTCGATTCACCAAAAAGATATTTACGCAGAGTAAACAGAATTCATAAAAATCCTCTGACTTGGACCATTTTAGTTTCAATAGGAATAAAACACAAAGCTGTTTGCGTTTTATTCCTATTTAAACAGAAATTCGCTGATGCAAATGCCAGACAAAAGACTTGCTTCAAATAACTTAACATTTCTACGAGTAACAATTCAAAACGACTTAATTAATATTCATTCGGTGTATTTACATACAGTCAATGAACGGACTTTGATTGAAAAAAAAGAGAGAAAAACATGAGATAAGGAGAATAAAAACCCATACTTTTTTCCTTGTTGTGGACTACTTCAGAAAAACTCTTTTCCGTGCCATTCCCAGACAACAGGCCTCCCGTTGATCAGGAAAAAAAGGAAAACTTAAAAAGGTATCTGAAAAAGTGGAAAAGAACTAATGTTCGGAGTAGTGATACTTATTTAAAGGTTTATTTAAAGGCGCGTGTTACCGCAAACACGGAAAAAACGACTGTCTTATCGTCATGGGAACCAAAGCTGTCAATCATGTTATTGTAATGTGGCAAAAAAATTCCGGATTACTCATACGGAGTTGGAAGCTGTACAGGAAAGTATTGGATAGTTTATGCCTTTACCATACAAGGAACGCCATGATTTGGAAGAGGCAAAGCACCAGTGGAGGTCTACATCCTCACGAGATTAGCTCATTATACCAGGGGAAGCGGCAAGTTATTGCTACGTCTGAGAGTCGAGGAAATAGCCTTTTCCTTTTGCAAGTCTTAAGGGTAAACGTGAAAGGCCCGAAGACCTTGGTTGAAGTGGTATATCCACGAGACACAAAGGGGAAATACCACTCCCATTCCATCGAAATCAGAGAAATACTGTCTAAGAATATGAACAACGTGCGCAAAGATGTGGGAGCAGAGCTCAGTTGGCATTCCCACAAGTCTCTGATTTAAACCTGTGCAAATAAATAAGTCTGTACGCAGCAGCGACAGTTTGTTGATGGTGCGTGAGGTACTGTGTTTGCTGAAGGAAACAGCATACTAACAAGATTCGGACTAACAATCTCGTTAACTAAGATGTCGAATACTACAAACTATAATTGTTACGTGACAGTCTTTACACCAGGTTCCGGCGTAAACGGCAAGGATTATTCCAAGACAACGGACTGAGAAGGATGGGCGCCAGCATTCACTATCCCAAAACTGCATCGCTTTACACGCGTAATAGAGGAGGCTCTTTGTGAAGGATGAACTAAAATTGCACTGCATTGCTACTTATAACTGTTTCGACTTGGTCTACGAGAACGACAAGAGACAGCTTCATCACTAATTTCTCAGTTCCGCAGCAGCGTTGTGAAAACAGTAAAGACAAAGTTAGGTTCATTGAAGGTCAACAACATCCAATCAGTCTTCAAATATCAAAATATCTACTTTTCTACGAGCAAAGCAAACAATCGCTCTTTAACTGAGCACATTTATAGCATACTATATAGGATATCCGGAAGGGGGAATAATTAAAAGGTCACGTGGCCTCGTCTGGTGTCCATTGTTCCCACGTGGTGTGGGCACGGAATTTTGTATTTCCCAAGACATCAAAAGCTAAAGAGCACTGTAATTGCTATAAACTGGCATAAAGTTTCGATCATAATTAAGTGCTATGTTTTGGCTAGATTTCAAACGTCGAAAAGAAAAATTTGTTGAGGGTTATCTTGCCTTGACCATTCCGGTAAAAATCGATCTTAACTAATCCTCTAATTCCTTCCTTCCTATAAATTTGAAGCAGCTAAATATGCACAAATAGCAGAGAATTAGGCTCTAAATAAATTCCTCTGCCACCGACTGATAGCTATAACAGCGTTCGAAGTACAAACCAGTCTCGTCCGGTAACCATTCGGGAAATGGGAAATCATTCTCATTTTAAGACTTCTCCAGTACTCAGTTAAGCCGGACACAAGAGTGCAAAACCAGCGAATGTTACCTGAGTGCTATTGGATGTTTGCAGGGAAATTCAGTCAACATTGGTGTTGGACTGTTAATTAATTCATTCCTTACGAAGATCACGGACACGGTTTGACTGAGAAGTGGGCTTTTTACGACGACTAAAATGCCGAGCCTGTTTTACTTTTTCTGAATAGTCATTTAATTCCATTTAATGTCTTGATTCCTTTGGGGCTGTTTAGCTTTATAAACAAGATACATTAAGATGCGACGTCCGTGTTGCTTTCTTGGACACAAGAAAACCTTCCCGTCAAGACAATTTACTAAACGTCTTAGCTATTAAAAGCAGTTAACTCTTCTGAGCTGTGAATATCTCGATCACTTTTGGATGAGTAATTTTATTTTCTATTTCTGTTAGCAAGATGATAGAATTGTTGGACGCCATCTTAAAACCAGTCATGCATACCGAGCAGAAAACTGCTTCACGTCAGATTCTTCTAGAGAAATTATTTCTTTAGGTTCATAACAATCAGATGACTTGTAAGACCTTTATCCGCTAAAATCTGCATATTTTTCCGACGTTTTAGTTGCTATTAAAAGAAAAAAAATTAAAATTTCAGAATATGTGTCATGAATTAATTTGTGCAAATTGCTCTCCGGTACCACTGTCCGTTGATATGAAGAGCTCTGCAGCCATTTGGCTCAATTTAAAGATTAGCACAGAGGGAAATAAGTCTGTTGTTCCACCCATATGCACAATTCACTGCGAGAAACGTTATCAGTTAAAATGAAGGCTATTTTGCGCCGAGCAAAATTCAAGCAACTGAAATACGTAACGTAAGTCTTGACGCAGTTGAGTGGGGCGTTAAATATTCTGTATGCTAAGAACTTTCAAGGTCAACAGTCAAGATTTATTGTTTTGAGGCAGTTAACCGTGATCTGTTATGATGTTACTAATGATCTCGGTTCTCGGTTGCCGACTGTTGCCGCTGTCAACAACATAATACTCCTACGCAGGAGTCAGTTACAGGACTATTAAATACCAAAATCGCCAACATCACGAAAGACTGCAAAAACAGTGATTTCTCGTACCACTAAAGCTATTACATAACATTTGAAAAGCCGCGAGAATTCAAAACGAAAAAGATAACTTGACAAACTGAATACTACAGACCAGAAGTTGTTGTATTGAATCGCTCAAGTTCGTTTTCAAAGCTCAAGTTCTGCCAAAAACCCGATGATATTGCGTTTAAACACTGCAATAAGTAGCTCTCGAGTTACGAGAGTCGGTTTACTTGAACAATTTTTAAAAAAAGCCGAGTTAACCGCACAGAATCTAGAAGTAAAAGTCCTAGATTGCTATTTTTGACAGCATTGTTCCACGGAATTTCGAAAAAGTAGTTTTACTTAGATATACCTGAGGTAGCTCGAGGAATTTTTGCAATTTGCAGTTACGTGAGTAATGGTCCGTATTTTCTATTAACTGAAAACCAAAGGAAGCTGATGAGAAACAACTCTTGGAGATCATACGACATGTCCGAAAGTGAAAATTGCGATTCAATAAATTTACTGACCGTGGGAGAGTCTGCTGTTTATAACAGGAACTTTTTAAATGCCCTTCAGCTATTATCCTCAGTGGTTGTTAAAAAAATATCATCGTTTATCATTTTTTAAGTCTGGCGGCAAAACCTCGATTCTCTAGTAAAATAGGTGAGGGGTACTGTTTCTGTAGAGCACATTATTTCAGTGACTACCAATTTCAGTGATCACATAACAGCAGATGTGTTCACAGGAACAATGCTCTGTTATCACTACAAGCAGTGCAATCTGTGATTTTAATAAAGAAAAGAATAAAGAATTAATGTCTTGACCTAAGCTAAGAATATCCTAAGGCTCCCTTCAGTTTTAAGATTCACAGCGTGTACATAAAAAATACGACAGCATCATTAAGCTGCATTCTTAGCTAAAAAAGTTCCTTGGTGCATGCACGGTTTACGTATCACTAGGTCAAATAAACACTGAATTAGCTGCCAACTTTATACTTTTTCCTCAACGAGAGATACTCTTGAAGCTGTTTGTAATCAGCAATAGGCTAGACTACAATCTTGGCTAAAATAGCTCCTCGGAGCGCCGAGTTCATTAAAAATACGACAGCATTAATGGGCTAGACTGTATTCTTAGCTAAACTAGCTCCCTGGTGCCTCGTGCAAGTCTCACTAGGTCAAATGAATCACTGAATTGGCTGTCGGCTTTTATACTATTTCCGTAACGAAGGACATTTTTGAAGCTATTTGTAATAAAGGTATTTCTGGGAATGCGACAAGTTTTGGTTTCACGTACTGGGCCAAAGTTCGACTCAAATACGTAATCATTGACATAATGCAGTACGCTAGACATCAGAACTGACGTTTAGACGGCTTTCTTTTAGGGACCCTGATGGACAAAGAGAGTACAATGCAAAGGAAATGGAATGGGAAGGAAAAACCCTTGCCAGCAATCTTATTTTATAGTATCAATCAAAACGGGTTGGCTTTCTTTAATTCGTGCTATGTTGAACAGGGCAAGAACTTTTCAATCAAACAGACCCATGTCCCTGCATTTCTCAATTTGAAGTTTTACTCCATCAAAAACAGGCTTATTTAACTTTGGCGGGAATTTCGCAGCCGCCCACTCACATGGCATATTAACGTCATCCGTGACGACTAGCACAATTAACAAGCAATGTACCACACCGTCTGCTAACCAAATCACGGCACATTCAGGGAGCTTGGAAACGACACTCAACACGATTTTTCAGGGTTTGTTTAAAAACGAGGTTCGAACTATCTTATCTTTTTTCTGACTTTTTGGGCCAATGGAACCCAACATTAACGAAGAACAATTTACACAGATCGTCGAACACTTAACTGGAATCGACCAAAGCCGAGATAAGACCTTTTACAGACTTCAGAGGACAGAAATATGAAAATAAACTAAACACCATTGATTTAGATTTCTCGTAAGCGTTTTCCCTCACATACGTTAGATGCAACTAAGCGTGCAAATTCCATTGTTTAAATTTCATTACGGGGCATTTAAATTCTTGCCAAACCATGTATCTCCAAAGAGCTATTTTACTTCAGCCTGGACCCTGCGATTTTTCACGAACGCACGTGGTCGAAAGGACTACAGGTTAAGATTGTCAGAAGCGCCCGACCGACCGGATTGATTGCCATCGATTGGCTTAAGAACACAATCTTCTTCAGAACTTGATAACACCGTACATTTGGCGTGACAGCATGTCAATTTGCATAAAGGGCCACTCACGTACACCGCTAAAACCAGCAATTCTTGTAATTATTTTGTAGCTCTCGGGACAAAAAGCATTAAATATTAAGTGCGACTTAATTGAACGAGGCACCGAGACTGTAAGAAAGATTTTAAGCGCGCCGAAGAGCTGCAGAGCTGAGGGGACTTTACAGTGAGGCTCTGAATGAAAGACTTGCCCCTGTCCAGTTGACGTCATAATCCATTGACGAGTTGGATTGCCGGATGTCATAACAACCATTGGTGGTTGCGCTTTACATCATATTATAATCACAAATGAATGAAATGTTTTTTAAAGAGGATATCAAATGGGCTTAATTACAAAGTGCTTGCACTGGGGCAACATCACAGCAAAGTCAACGACGGTACCATCAACGGCGCTGGGCGATTGCAGTCAACGAAGACCTTTTTAAGACAAATTTCAGTCCAGGAATTCAGAAAGGAAGAAAGCTTCGAAACACAACTGCTACTGAATCCTGACCTCGGCATCTTCACGAAGGAAATTTTTCCAGTTCCATCACTCAAGACGAACGTTAGCAATCGACTCACACTTCCTCCGCCAGGTAAGTGCCATGCGCACTAAGGCTGGTAAACCTAAGAATTTTATTTTTCTTACGAGGGCGAAAAAATGATTTCTACTATCGATAAAATACGATTGACAGAAAGAAACGTGTGTTTTTCCATTGCTGTGCTGTTTTCAAATCCTTAGAAACAAAACAAAAACTTCAGCTGGTACTTGACTAGCGGGAACGAGTGGGCCGGGGCTGACGTTAATAAAACATGTGTGGTTGTGTATAGCGTAAGTCGAGACAAGTGGGGGATTTTAAAGTAAGCTTCGCCGCTACAAATGAGCTATGTATAACTTAACTTTGTGTTGAACATTTAATATGCGCAGGTAGGACTTTTTTTTCGTGTTGGGCTCCGGGCGGCTAATTTTATACAGTATATTTAGGAACTCTCGAGGGAGCCTCTCATTGTTTTTCTTTTTTACAATGCTCATCGCGCGTTACGTGAATCTCCACGCGCGACTGTCGCGTAGCGCAACAATTAGCATTAATTCAATTAATGAACAAATTTAGGGAGGTAGCGGTTTGTGTGATAGTTGCCATGTGCTACCACTCACCCAACACTATTCTGTAGAGAAATTGTTAACCGAACAACCTCGTAAATAGTGCATAGTAGAATTATTTTAAGGCCCGGACGTAGGGAGTACATTCATTAAAAAATCTAACATAGAGGCCGGATACTGCGCTCTGAGTAATATACCACCTCAAGCTACAGATAGGAAACTTTGCATACAGTTGCTTCACAGTAATGTATTTTGGGCACATATAATATTGCAGATCTAAAATGGGATTGCCTCGAAATCGTTCCTACATTTCTCAGAAAAGAGCTTCACCGGAAACGCATCCGGGACAGAGTCACGTCTGAAAACCGTAAACCCGAAAAGTAAATTTTTTCCTGGTTATTGACGCTTATAAAAGTTGACAAAAAATAAACTCATAAAAAATGCTGGCACAGATGTCGACATTAAATTTTGAAAAGCAAACCAGCTATTTTTGTCGATAAATAAATCTAAATTCAGCCTAACACACGTCACACAAATTTCGTGAGGTAATAAATTATTACATTGGTAACGCAATTAATTCGTCTTCCGATCCCCGAGTTTTATACTCAAGTTTCACTTAATAGTTGAATAACGCTTAGCTCGGTTCTACTTTCAGGGAGTCTGTTTGACGAAAATGGTACAAGACAGCAGCCCCTCCAGTCCAGTCGATGTCGCTTTTGAGGAGCTCTTTGAAGGTAAGCTAGTGACTTGAACAGCTGTCCGGTGAACTAGAAAATTATGCGAGCTTGAGAGCATAAATTAACTAAATAAATTACCAGAGTCGGCTATTGAATTCATTAAAAAACAGTCACGCGACAAGAGTCAGCGTTAGTCAACAAAGTTGAGATTATTTTGAGGGTTGTGGAACACACAAAGTAAATTCACTCCATGACAATTTTATTGTCCTTGACAAGCAATGGACGTGGTTAGTGTCTGGTCGCAAAATGCGTTGAAACGTACATATTGGCTTGAGTAAATGTATAAATAGAACCGAGTCATCCTACTGACGTCAATGGTCACACTCCTCGCCGTGCGATTGGCTAACGCAACACGCACGTGAGAAAACAGTGCGTCATAAATTCGCTGAATGGCGTAATTTGCAGTACTTAGAATATCCAAGAGGATGTTGAAAACCGCTCGTTATGTTATTCGTTCATTCATTCTGAACGCATCAAGCAACCAGTGAGAATTGTCGACTCACGCAACAGGAAAGCGGGACTTTTTGCGAGTCACTGTCACGGGTAGGTTAGAAACATATGGCAGCGTCCTTTGCGAATGATTCAAAATGCCTCGCCATTTTTAGAGCGCTTTTTAATAAGTTAGGAAGTTGTAATTTTCGGAACATTGTTATTGAGCGATCAACAGACAGCGCAGCCCGATCCTCGTGGTTGTAACTAATACGTCAGCCTTTTTAGACTTCCCCGCCTACACAACCACCAGCCACTCAGAAGTCTTGTCTTATATTGGAGATTGACAGCTGAATAGGTACAAGTGAGATTCTAACAATCCTGTGTCTCATTCGCTCCACAGTTATCCCTGAGTTAAAGATGTTCGCCCCGGCTCAAGTTGTACCAGGTATTTAATTTTCTTCGAAGCTATTTAATAACGTTCTTTTAAGAGGTCAGTTTTGTGTTGTTAGGTTTGTTATCTTGCAAACGCGGAAAGACTTTCTACACGCGCGGGGAGGATAACTCGTGGGTTGAGTTAATTGCGCGCGAAATTTTAACAAGTCCCCATTTCATTTTAGTTGTTTTGTTTTTCCTCACATCTTCAACAGTGGAAAGATAAAAATACAGAGAGCAACCTTCGCTCTGAAAAGAATAATATCTGAAACACAGACACCGCATGATTTGAATATCGAACTACCTGCCAAACAGCGGAAGTTGAAAGGAGTTAGGATTGAAGCCGGGCCAACAAGTACACGCAATTGTCGATGTCAATTCCCGATCCACGCGCAAACTAAACAAGAAATCTAACCAAGAAAATGCCATAATCGTAAACTACATATCTGGCAATTACAATAGTTTCCCAGTTATTGAAAAAAAATGACGAACAAGAACAGAAATTAAACGTGTTCCCATACGATAAAAGTTGCGGCGTTGCAAGGTTAGGTAAAAATAGCAACGTTAGCATATTGTTGGACAAACGTGGTCTGTAAATTTCAATGTGATTTTTTTCTGTTCAGTATTTTATGTTGAAAATGGATGTGGTCTTATAATAACATGCTTGAGCTGCTAACAATATTGCTATCACTGCACATGGTGGATTTAGTTTCACTTTCTAGTGAACATCACCTTTAAGTGGACTTGTTTTAATTTTCAGGCGCCGACCACGCGGAGCAAGATAGGCTAACGGCTGGGTCTCCGGGCTTCGAAGAAGGTAATAATTTACATATTGACTGAGAGGTTAAACCAGCTGGCCTAAAAAAGTAGAAAGAGCAAAATGTACACAATTCAGGAAATATACTTCCACTGTTAATTATCCCGCCAAATTAGGTGCGTCTACGAAACCAGGCAACGAAAAATCTTTAGGCAACTTGCCAATATCTTATTTCCAGTGAGACACAAAATGACGGTGTAATTACCTTCACAAAATAGAAGAACCCGTCAAGTTAAGTATTTTGGGAATTTAACGGTCGATTTTTTTTCTTATTATTATTCACAGCTCGGATGTACAAGAGCGATCCAGATCTGCGGATCAAGAGCGAGCAATCAGAGCCATCAAGTCGCACCTCTTTCAGTGAAGTTTCAAACTGGCTCCAGTGCAGTATGCAGCTGGGTGACACGAGGCATCAGACGCACGCACGAGATCCTTTCCTTTGCGCGCGCGATCCATTCTCTTTCCAAGAGCAGATGGACAACCTGGAGTGGAGGCCTCCGGTGCTGCAAGCAATGGCTCTCATCAAACCAGAGACACCCTTTGAATTAGACGAGATGTTGATCAGCCAGACGCAGAACGTTTGCCAGCTAGGAACCAGACGAGAGATGGCTGAAAGCGTCAGCCAATGCAAGGTGTTCATGCCTTCGTTCTGGGATGCACAGCTTGTGAACGAGTGCGAGCCATGGTACGACCATTTCGACAACTCTCGCGAGAAAACGTTTGTGAACGGACCGAGAAACGGCCCGTTTAAGAACGAGAACGAAGGTGGGTTATTTAGAGACGTCGATCCCAAGAAAGAAGAAGCTGACATGGCCCAAATGCTGGAGCGAGACTCTGACAGCCCCTTGAGTTTCTCGAGTGTGGACAGTCCGCCGGACCACGCGTGGACGACACGAGACATCCCCGCTTCCAGAGCTGGTGGCATAAGCGCATTCAAAACAACTGAACAGAGGAAATTTGTCATGCACAAGAATCACAAGACGACGTTCAAGTCGGGCCGCCCTCGCCTCTGTCAGTTCTTGTTGGAACTTCTTGACAATCCAGACAAATACGCCTACATGATCGACTGGTTAGATAAAGATAAAGGCATCTTCAAGTTCATCAACTCGGGCGAAGTGGCGCGACTGTGGGGGCGTCGCCGAAACAAGCCTTCCATGAAGTATGAGAACTTTGCTCGCTCTTTGCGAACCTACATCGCTAAGGGAATCCTCTTAAAGCCACGCAGCAAACTGGTCTATCAGTTCGCCAAGGTGAAGAGCTGAGAGATTCTAGCAAGGACTATACGCCGCGAAAACGACAGCAACAGTAAAGCCACTCAGATTCCCACGAACAGTTGCGAGTAAACCGCAGAAGTAGTCTGTTTCTCCGAAAAGCGCTGTAGTGTTCAGAGTGGAGTCACCATAAGATATTGAACTAAAAAAGAGAGACAATTCTGATTTTCAATCGACAAGAAAGGACCAGTTGGTCGTGAAAGACTGAGTGTATCACAGAGGAAAAATATACCAATATCTATTTAAGTAGTTAGTGCCGACATACGAAATTCAAGCACGAAACATTCAGCAGAACATTCAGAAAAACAAAGTTATTGAACTTCAGAAAAAAAAAAAAAAATTAAAATAATTTTAAATTTCCTGGAAAATAATCTGTAGAAATAACAGCGCAACAGTTGATTCTGTGCGCGCGTGGGAGTATTGCGAGGCTTCTGCATACTCCAATCTGGGTAAATTTCGATGCTATCCTTCCTATCAAGACCGTTAATGCAGCTTTCTTACATTTCATCGAATAGGCAGTAAAAATATCGTATAGGACATTTAGGAGTCCCTTACAAGCGTTGTATCTGTTCGAAAACACACATTCCAATGTTATTTCCCTGTTCAAAATAGTTACCCGGTTAGTAATAGTGCTTGTTGTTAGTTTATTCACCCCACCAAGTCTGGAAAATGCCATAAACGTGTGTGCCAGAAAGCATATCACATCGATACAGTGCTTGCTTAATGACAGTCAAGCGAAGAGTATTTACTATGTAAAATACGAAAAGGACAAGTTACAATTTAGTGATTCTGACCATGTCAGACATTGGGTGGTGTTAGTTAGCGTGTTGTGTTCGAATTTTAACCCATTACAAAACCCGTTTTCGTTCCCTATCTCGTTCATGTGCGTGTGAGAGGAAACAGGTTCTGAAGTAGTTAGTTTCCAAGAGAACAAATGATTTTGAAATGAAATAAATGTTTTTTATCGTCTAAGTAATTCGATTGTGCCAATATTTTAAGAAAAATACATCTACAAAGCTTATATCAGGTTTTATAAATTAATATTCAAATTTTTATGAAATTAACGTAAAGTATATTGTAGAAAACCAATAAAACTGTGTTAAAAACAGTGTGTACTCTTCAAAGGCTCCGCCTCGAATGACGCATAAGGTTTGCATGAATGGTCGCCAGTTTCAGTTGGCTTTCAGTCCTTTGACAATCCCCACTCCTGTATACGCTCACTAAGCCATTGAAAACCTGTTTATGAACATGTACTCAATAGACACCTAGCGATTACCATCAGAAATGGCAGTTTGCTACAAAGTCTTGTGTCGGATTTCTTAGGATAATCACAAATAAAGCACACAGGTCACGACACGGTTATATAGCTACTTATTGCATGTCCGTTAATATCCTCAAGCATAGAATTCGTGTCAGCTAAAATGGTTCGGTTAGTTATCGTTATCGTCCTTGAAAATAGAAACTAGATTACTCGAGTAACAACGAAAACGTGATTCCTCGGCATTGAAACCAGGGCAGAATGTAGTGTGCGGCATCCAAGATTCGCTATATTTTTTATTTTTCCCCATAATGGTCACAACTGGGTAGATATGAGCGCCGGAAAAGGCTAGGACCTGTTGAAGATTTCCAAGAAGTAATGCCAACTTTCAGTTTCTGTACGACATCACCTACCGAAGTGGAAATTTCTCTCTCAAAGACAGGGAAGTGACTGACTTTGCAAAACCAAGTAGTTAATCGATATAATCAAGTTTGGCCTTGAAAGACAATCTCTTCATATCCTGGAAACACGAGTAAACGCTATTATCATTTCATGGCAGAAAAATCCATAAAGGCAGCCAAACTCCACTATACTTATGTGATAAGTTTAGTAAAGGAATTGCTAAGGTTGAGGCCGCTTGCAAATGCGTGGGAGCCACTGACAACTTGTTAATAGTTTACAAGATAACATAATTAAAATGCGTGGTCTGGAACTAAACTGATCCAACTGCAAAACATCAACACGACAAAATGATTATTATCGTCCGCAACCAAAATTATCTAGGTGCCATGCTTAAACTTTTAACTACAGTACAAGTGGCACAAACGAATCCACGATACACAAGCCGCCTCGCATGTGTCACACGCGGGGAAAAAGCGCGGGGAAAAAGCGCGCGCGACTCCTCGCAAAACACCGGAAGACTTAAGCCTAATGCCAACGCCCACTGTTTTAAATTTACTGTTGCTATAAAAACAAAAGAAGCTCTTCTGAACTTGTTGTATTAAAGCACTTTCAATAATATTGCAACGATAAAGACCATTTCGTATTTCCTGTTTCTCGTTACAGTCCGGATGTGACGTCAATAGCGAATCCGGTTCTTTTTACTTGGTCAGCGAACCAACAGCGGAAGAAGATGTTTCGAACACTTTTGAATTACCGAGCTTGTTCTACTTTCTAATTCAAGCCGTGTCACAGAAGCTCAGAGTCGACAGCATCGGAAGTAAAACGTATCCGCCTTTGAGAACACCGTGCAAATGTTGCTGTTGATACGTGGATTGTGTGACTAGCGGCCACGAGACAAGTCGCAGAATAAAGAAATAACTACTCGTGACTAAATAAAGGTGTTTGAACAACACCACTGCCAATAAAACACCTAAAAGAACTCCTTTAAGCATGAAATGTCAGTTAATGTTTGAGCTTTATTTATCCAATTAAACGTGTGAGGTACTATGTGGTACCATCCACCGGTGCGTTTAAGATAAAACATCATTTTATTTTCGGATAGTGGGTACTGTATATCGAAAATAGGAAACTGGCGTCAACAAGCGAAAATGAAGCCTCGTGCTATACTGTGCGATATCCGAAAGCTGATACTGCAAAATATTTTTCAGTGGCATAGATACCGAGAGAGGCTTCGATTCGTTATTGTAGTAACTTAGAAATTGTGTCACTGATTGAATACAATGCATCTTGGAACAAAACGTTACCAGACAGCATTACGAACAGTGGTAAACACGACCAAACACGCTTCGGGGATTCAACTCTACACGATAATTAACATGATATGTTGCCTGGGGGCGCTGCATTCAGCCTACACCTGCTTAGCTGCAAATAAAGTTTTACAAACCCATAGGTTGAGAATCATAGAAGAAAGAGGAAAGCCGTTTTAATGGGATTTCGATATGAGACAAAAGGCAGCAATCTGTGAAAAGAAATCTTAGTTGTGCACAGCGTCACCCTGAGATATGATGCGAATAAACATTGTCACCCGCTAACGTGATCAATGGCTTTCTCATGCCACGGTAATTTATACGTGTAGTGATATTTATTCAAGAAGCTTTATTTAACAGGTGTTTGACGTACATGAAAAACGAGAACAGAGCAGAAAACCATTTCACTTTGACCGCAAATTTATGCGAATTCTGTCATTGAACGTCTCACTACACCAGGCCAAGCATGGTGGAAACGCTTCCGCTTTTCGTCCCTGTCATAAGTATGACTAAAGGTGTCCTTTCGACTTGAGCGCGAGGCCGTCAGCGTGTTGTATTCGTCACTCATAGCATGCAAGGTCACATACCATATCGATGGGTGACTGAAAAAATCTAAAAACAGCAAAGGAGTGCCCTGAAAGAGGAATTATTTCATGGCTAAAGCATGTTGTTCCTGTTTACAATCGTAAAATCATCATAAACGTATCTCTTGAGGAGCTCTTAATCTCCACAAAGTAGGTGTCGTGACGAAAGTGAGCTCGCCCTGTTTGCAAAACTAATTTTAACTTTTCAAGAGCAGACACTGCAGAGAGCAGAAACAAAAACACCCATTCAAAATGATCCCTCTTTTTCAGTAATGGTGACGCAGATCCTACGTAAAACTAAATGCACGAGAATCACAAGCGAGTCAAACGTGGACACACATGCATAGCGGCGCCTTATGAGGTGATGTTCAAATTTATGAACTTGACTTTAAACATACTGACTAAAATGTCACATCATTTTGAAGTAAACTTGGTTGAGTGACCGTATGTGAGATTGGCCACGTGGTGAACCAGTCAGTTGCTGTAGACTACAGATTGCCAAGATTTGCTCTACGTGGACAGAAGTAATACGGCTAGTTTCATCTGAATTTTTCTAAATAAAGCATTTTTGGAGAAAAGAAAAAATTATGGTTGTTCATTTAAACATGTTTATCAAGAAACTGTCCACGTAAGATTAAAGCCTTAATTAAGACAGGGCGCATCACGCCGCCTACATTCGGTGCAGGTATATATGCATACACTCCAGTCATTCTGACCACCTCCGTAAGAAATATTATCGCAGTTGAGTCTTAAAACAATTTCATGAAAAATGTCAAAATACGTTGTACAAGCTACGAATGAGAACCCATTTTGTATCATTTGGCCAGTTGCATAAAAGCAATCAATCAATGATGTTCTTTATCTAGGTTTAGTCGTAGGAATGATTTATTTTATTTTTATTTGTTTTTCTACCACTCGTGAATACATGAGCCTCCACAATCGTAACTGAAGATCAGACATGCTCGTCACTTATTTTGACGACTGATCACAGCCTACCACGACTGGCAAAGCCTTTACATTATTATTAGTACGGCACTCAATTACAACTAGGAAGGCTTCCCGCTTGACTTTATGAAAATTTGAAAGAGATCTTTTGACGATATACAAGTTAAATCGAACGTCGCGTCGCAGGTCATCTTTTTTTTAATCAGGTCATCTTACCGCTCTCCAACTGAAACTGAAATAATTTTCTGTACGTACGTTCCAATAAAAATAGATTAGTATCGAATTGCATACCGGCACGTACATACTAAGAAGATTCTAATGGAGGTCATGCCACATTCACTTGCAAACATTGCAGGTGCTTTGACAGTTTACTCTATATTTGGGCTGAATCTCGACTGACTTTGACAGCTTCACGATCTTCATACAAAGTGGAGCTTGTATGGTTTGCAGTTTGTATTTACTTTCACTTGAAACTAATACGAGTATGATTTTCAACTGCCCTGTAAAATTCTCTTCTACATTTAAAACTCTGACCCCATGGCTTGTGATAAGTTTAATTTGATTAAGAATTGGTGGCACAATTCCAATTACGTGTCACATGAAATATTGAGTCTGTTCTATTAAAGTTGTTCTGGCTTACAGCGTCTGTGAAAAACACCTTGTGCTTAAAATATTGACCTTTATATTTATTAATATTTCAGTTTCGAGTTGTATGGAACATTTCCCAAATAATGCTCATAGCTGCAAGGTGGCTTGATTTTATGAAAATGTAATACCAACTGAAGAGTCGGTGCTTGTTAAGTTTCATTAATTTACCTGTACATCAGCAAAGTTGGCCATCCGCTTAACACGTATGGTCTTTCATATTTAAGGCTTGAGCTTAAGCCCCTTCCTTCAATTTAAAATGCGGTGCATTCACTTTTACATGGAGATTTAATGCTTCTCTTATCTCTATTTCAGTCTTGAAATTTGTGCTTAACTTTATATTATACCTTTTGATAAAGGTATTAAATCAGTATAATGGTAACCGTCTATTGATGCTTCATCCGCAAAACCACCATTTGTTTACTTCAGTCGGTGGCCTGGTCCATTAAATCCGTGTTTAATATGATTGAAGTAATCCCACCAGTGGAACTATATGCTTTTTTGCATACACCGTTCACTTCCATACACCGCTTAAACATCATTCTGTTCTTGAAGGCAATCTTTATTGCTATCTACTAATGTCTGAGTAGATGCCACGCAGGATTACATTCATTCGTCTGTAGAATCTCAGTTACCCTTTTTTCCAACCAAGGGCAAGATTCCCCACGCCTCACTGAAATTTATAGCCAAAAGTGTTGTTTAGAATTTGATGTAATTTCCTTTTGGAATCTAAGTGCAATCAGGTTGAAATAAGTTTTCATTTTTATCAACATTATGTTAAATTCAGTGAAAAACGCTGGGACTCCTAGCAGAGTGGATCGATTGTGGATTCCTCGAGCTGAAAAATCAGTGCTTCATTTCTTTCCTTTAGTGTCTCAAGCAAGGTCAATAACTAAGCTATCCCACTAAGACAAGTACGTTGATTTTGATGAATAATTTTGGAAACGAAACGGAACAAAACAGATGATGCAGCTTCCCAGAAGTACAATCAACTTCCCCTTCTGCTAACATGGTCTTCTACTTTATCGTTGGCTTTCCTCAGAGATGCAGCTTCTCAGAAGCGCAATCAGCTCAGTCTAATTCACTGTCGGTTTACTCTAAAGAATCACCGCCTTCTCAGAAGGGCACACAACTTCCCCTTCTGCTAAGACAGTTGCAATCTGAAGGGCGTGCAGTGTGAGTTTATAATTTCAGTTTATTTCCTTGCAGCAAATCAAGAAAATCTTAAAACAGTTTTTCCATTTCCCAACATCACTCTGCAAACTGACATACCAACTGGATAATTTTAGATCATAAAGATGTTATGGAATGCCACAGCGAGAGGCAGAATCGTGTATTCTTGACTAAGAACTAGGCCTCCATTTTTTTGCCTTTGTTGCGAGGAAATGTCAAATCAGGTGCGTTACCCTACTACAATGAAGCGAAGAAAGCGATTCTGTTTCAAGAAGGAAGCACTTCGTATTATTTTGTTTATGATATGTTTAAATAGACCTAAGAAAATGGAGCAGTGAGAAATCAGTTAAGTATTTGCCATATAGGTTGTACTTTGACAAGTTCTACTCTGAAAAAACAATCGTGACAATGTCCTTGATATTCTCATTCAACTAGTCTTGTACTGCGCTAGTTCAAACTTCATTTAAAATAGTTGAGACTTTGGACCTGCTGTAATACCTCTAATGATGGCTGTCTAGCTTGTATCGAGCTGTATGAAAATTAAGTATAAACCCGTAACAGAATGGAAAACGCGAGTACATTCAACCAAATCTAAAGTACATCAGACCATTTAAACCCGTTTTTATCAATTTTAATCTTCAAAGCAACTTAGCAATTTGACAATTATCAGGCAGTATTACAGAACGTTTTAAGACTTATCTAATTGTTCTTATCGAACATGAAGAATATTTTCCAAAATGTCGGAAACGCTAGCTGCCTTTCAAAGCTGAGGTCAGCTTTAGAACAACAAGGCATTTTTTAAGTAGTATCCATATTGGTTGGGACCTGAGGTCAACTAAGACTTCCCTTGGAAAGCATATGATTTCCATGAAAGTTTATTACTCGTGCTTCCTGTTTTCAATTTCATTCTTAGGATCTGTACGATTTTGGCCGACAAAACTCGATGACAAATTTCTGATAGTAGTGAAAGCCTTCTGTTCATTTGTAGATCTCGTGTCAGCTGGATGCTACAAACAACCTACTTGTTCAAAATCCTCTTCAGCACTTTGCTGTGACATATGTGCATATTGTTGTTAACAAAATTTGTGTGAGCTTTAGGTCAGTTGAACACCCAGAGTGGGTATCGAGCAATTTCAAACAGCGCAATCACATGAGCTGCAATCGAAAGGGGGGGTTTGCTTCCTTGACACCATATATATTCTCAGTATTTTATGACTGATAATATTATATGGCAGTCTTGAAGCGGTAGAAGAAGTCCTTCCGGAAATTTAAGTATTACTAACCAGTACTGACAATAGGCAGGGATCATTTATTTATTGCACGCGAGGTATACAAGAGAGGGTTTTTCTCATGGTACGTAACGCACTAGAACACTCCCAGTCATCTCCATTAGTATGAGGACACAAAGACAAACTAAAGAAGTTACGAGCGACGGTTGGGATGTGTCTGTTTTATTTCGTAACTTTATAGAATATGGGAGGAATTTATAGGACTTTTCTATGACGAATAAAACCTGGGGCATCTATCCAGCAAATGAAGAAAGCAGGCCGCCCAAAGGACTTCGTAATGGCAATGATATAGATGATTGAACTTGTCATGCTAAGCGGTGCATTTGTTATACGGAGGCCAAACTGCAGGCAACTGAACCAAAGCTACCATGGTTTGAAGGAGTAAGAGTAAGATAGCATCTCAGTGCTTCTAAAAGGCGTAGGGATAAGTGTGATATTTCTTGTTTTAAGATTCTCGACCATGCCAGCACTTATTCTCAACTTAAAATAAGAGAGTTTTCATATTGAACAGTTGAAACTAGAAATCAACAAACAAGTCGAGCGTGTTATAGTCTGTCGTTGCATTTCTAAATTTATCTATTGCTGTTTACAGGTAGTTTCAGTTTACTTTTTGTTATTTCTTGTCTGTGTCTTTCATTTTATCGTTTTTTTAATAAGTTTAAAACGAATAATTGAATTTATAAAGGTTCATTGTATATGACGAGTTATATATACCGATCGACCATTTCGTAAATCTTTATTTTATATTCATAATGGCTAATAATGATGTTTGAAACATCCAAACATGTTTCGAAACCTGAAAAGCGTTGTGTTTTTAAAGGCATGGAATACAAATAAAAATACACGAAAGGCTAGATTGAATAGTTTCAATAAAGCGAAGTTTGTTCAGTGTGTTGTTGTGCCGCGTGGGAAACAATATCAAGTGCCGAACAGTGATGGAAAATACGTTCTTTTGACAGGCCTGATCAATTCGTTTATATGTTGCCAACCCTCAAAACGATCGAAGATACCATTCAATTTTTTAGAAGATAGGAAGTTTCCCCGACTCACGCGTTGCTACCTATATAGTCTTGCCATTTTGGTTGACAGAAGTTTCTTTTTCACTTACGAATATTGAATACCAGTTACGATGCAATGCATTAGTTAGACAGACTACTGCAATTCTTAATTATGAACCAAGGAATATGCTTGGTGCAGAGCAGCTACTGCAAGTAGAAAGCCCACGATCGTAAGCGTAATTAGACTGCCAGTAGCTCCCTCTTCCTCAAAAATCCCGGCCGTGGGAAGAACGCAAAACAAGTAAGCATGCGAGCGTGACTGTGAGTGTGACGTACAATGCACAGTCACGCAGCAACAACAACATCATCTTTTATTTGTACGCTGGAAAGTTTTGCGTTTTGCGTTCAGTCTAAAGTGTAATTCGTCACCCATGATATTAAAAGGTGGTCAAATAGTATACGCATGAAATTAAGAAATAATTTCACTTAAGCTTTCGGTTTGTCAAAATCCCAATAATTTTCCGAACTCTTAAAGCGAGGGAATTGTTATAATTTTGAAAGCGCGCGAAATTATTTCCTAATTTCACTCGTCGCAATTTGATTGTCCATACTTATTTCCCTCCCTAGCTGTGAATCATGACTCCAGTTTCTTTCTTAATGACTACCATTTATGTATTTTTGTACAAGTTCCCTTAGGGGTTACTTTAAGTTTTACTTTGCATTTCGTTTACCTTGTTTTATTTTTCAGATTTTCTTTGAACATTGTTTTCATATTGTATCCGAAGTTAAGTTGAATATTTATACTGTGAGCAATTCTAGTGCATTTTAGGCATTTATTGATAAACGCCGTCTTGAATCCCACACTACCTGCCTTCAGTTATCATTACGATGTTATTTCACAAAATCGAAATCAAAAGTCATTATTCACTGAGGGTTTTGATCATAAAATTCCTATAACATGTTCGCCCTTCGGGGCTATCATCGCGACTACCCAAATTACATTTTAAACCCGCCACAAACTTATAGTTCAGTCTGATATTATAAATTGTGTATTAATATAAAATACCCTGTAGGGAAGGTTTTGAGACTTCGCGTAACAAAGTTGAGTGAAGATATCCACTGGGTTTGGTGGTCCAAATTAAAATAGACGACCTACAAGTTACAATCCGAGACAACAGTCTTAAGACCAAGAACCTTTTCGCCGGTAAATGTTAGCTGTAATCTCCCTTCCCACCCCCCCCCCCCCCCGAATGCGATGTTCATATCTATTCATTCACCTAAGTGATAATATTGCAATACTGTTTTAAGAGACAGGTATAGGGGAGAGAGGAGGTTCCGAAATATGAGCCAGTTTAAGCGAAAGCTTGTCTAGGGGCACATAATATTACGATAAAGACTCTGTAGCGGACTAACTAGCGCTGGGCACCATGAAGTTTTGATTATCGCATCACATTAATTTGATGGAAGCAGCGCAACGAACATTAAACGCTGACGTTTTGGGCGTTAATAAAGTGAAGGCCCATTTCGATATTCAAAAATCTAAGTTGGTACCAAGGCTCTGGGGAATATAAGAACCCAATTATTTCTTCATCCCTCAATCTATTTCGATTGTCCTATTCTTCCAAGTCAAGTAAGAAGAACTAGGAATTTTAAAAATATATTGAGGGCTTATCCAGCTGAGAGATAACACTCGAAAGGTCAGGGGTATTAACTACGTAGTTAAAAACAGATTCACCAATGATTCAAGGCTTAAGATTGTAAGGAATGTAACTAATAAAAAAATTGTTTAACTATTTTCTATTGACAAGTCGAGTAAGGCGTTTTAAATTATTTTAAACGTTACTTAATTGGGAGGAAGGAAATAATGAAGTTATCTACTAGACAGGAAACACCAATATTTACACTGACTAGAGATATATCACATACACACTTTGACTGCAGCAAACAGTTCGATAATCTGGTGGTATATTTCATTGTTGTCTTAACCAAGCAACCCGATGAGCCTCAAATCGTGAAGCACAGTGAATGTCAGTGAGACCGCATACCATAAAATGCATGCATGATCAGCATATATGTTTGCGTGATCAGCACAAACTATTTAGTTCATAACCTTGTTACAAATCGTTTTATTACTAATCGGATTACCTGTCACTCATCACTCAAAGGATGACTCAGGGCATAGCTATGCTGTACGCTCAGCAATGCCTTAGTAATAAAGTGTACACGTACACGTGATGGCAATGCCACGTGGTGCCACGTGTTGGCAATGTATGAACCTCTTTGAAAGTTCTTAAAGTGTTTGTACACTTTTCCGCGTCCCTTTGGTGAATTCCACCGTAATTCATAGAGATGATACAGTGTACAGTAAACGTTTATTTGTACTGGTTTTTAATTGTGACGTGCAAGTTTGATTGCAGCAAAAATCAAAGACATTCTGTTTGAAACTTACTGATTAATTTATTCCCTTTTACATTTCAAGAATATGGTGCTTGAAGTGCTTTTTTTAAAAAAAAGAGTTGAATATTTAGTAACCTGTAGCTGTTTGAAAGCACACGAGAGAAAATCATACGTTTCAATCCCTTTTGGGTTTCTGGTTTGAGCTGAGAGAATAGTTAAAAGAATGAAAACAACAATTGATTAGAAAGATACCTCTCCCCTATTTCAGTGTAACATATAGCTTCAGAGTAGGAAACAATACACAAATTAATTAGAGAACATGATCCTACAATACATTTTTGAGTGTGAACCCTTTTAGTGACTTTCAGAACAGAAAGATGGTGGAAATCCCTTCGCCCTTTTCAAACTGAAATTTAGATATCTCCAAATGTATACCATTACTTTAAAATGTTTTCACAGCAACATTTTTTTATAAACAAATTAGCTATATTAACTATTCACATATACCCTTTTATGGTCAGCTATTCAAAACAAAGACATCATCTTGTGGTTGACACCATTGGCATTTCCATCTAACAAATTGATGTCAGTTTTTCATGTGTCTGTTCTGTTATTGATTATGAATTTAGTCATAACATTGTCAAGGTAGGTGCACAGGATCTGCACACTACTTTGACAATCTTATGATGACATTTATTGTCAATGACAGGAAAGACACATTTAAGGCTAACATCAATTTGTTTTTTACAATGACAAATTGTCCAAAAAATTGTCTGCTCTTGACCATAATGGCACATCACTTAAATGATAAATTCATTTGCCAGTCCACTTATTGACAATGAAAATTAGCCAATTAGCACATAAGAATTTCTGCAGTTATCATAAAATATCTAATACCCCCTGGTAGACAGATTGTGGCTTGAACGATTTTGAATAAAAAATCAGATGGCCAAACAAGCATATTTTCAACCCTAAGGTCACAAATGCAACCAGTGTGCCAGATAGCTTAGAACCAAATTGCACCTTTTGAAAAATAGACAAAAACGCAGCTGATTAATGAAAAATAGTTTTTTGTGGTCTGGTATATTTTCATGTAAATAGTTCAACTGAGTTCTTTCAAGGGAATTTTTTTAACAAATGACTGGAATTAACAAATAATTACAACATTAATTACATGATGAAATGGAAGGAATACTGGATACAAAGTCCTTAAATAACGGATCAAAAACAATTTGACAACCCCCCTCCAAGGCCAGGTTATTCCATATTTAATGAGCTCCTTTTTTTTCTCTAACCGATTGCTTGCCAAAGTAGACAGCATGCAATAGAGGTAGCATGGCTGAGTGGGTTGGTCACTGCACCAGCCTTAAAAACCTATGGTCTAGGCTGCAGTTCAAGCCCCATTCTAACCACAAGCTGGAGTTGTTACATGGTATCCCAGAGTTCAGTTCCTCACCCACACGCAACAATGTAACTTAACCAACTAGTCTGCCTCACACCCTTTGGGACTTTTATCCTTGTTGTGTTTGATTTTAACATTTCTCTTCTAATATTTGGCCACACAGACCCATTAGCACTTCCACTAAATCAGTTACTTACTAAGGTTAAATATGGGTTAAAATATTTTTGCTATTTTGTTTTTCTCTCTTAGCTAAGGAAGTTCTTCTAAAGAGAAGTAACCCACCACCTCATTAATGGTGAGGCCAGGGTACATTATCTTTTTTGCTTCCACTACTTATCCGGACACACATTGTGATTAAACTGGGCATGTTGGACAGCCAAGCCACCATACCGTTTATTCAGTGACAACAAATATTACAAAGATCCAAATACTAAGTGCATCCAAAGACGGACAAGAAAACCCCCCAAAAAACAGCAGGTGGAAAAAAATAAGAGAAAGTGTGCCCCCGACCAAGGCAGTGGTGCCACCCTTGGCGTTTTAGGGTATCCTAATCAAGCGTAGTATACGTAAATTTATATACTGTAGATTACAGTGATGTAATGAAATGATAGAGCTAAGGGAATAACATTCATGCATAACCAAGAAAATTGAAACGAACTTAATAAGTGGACACCGTGAATGCTGACCGTAGAATGTCTCACTCTCCTAACCGTAACGAATTTCAAACTCCAAACCCACTGAGCACCTCAAACTTGCCCCGAGCCTCTGCTCCGTGCCGGCAAAATAGTAATTTATATTAATTTAACATTATCACAGATTACATTGTCACAGCGGGTGGGGAGACAAAATAATGGGGAAACTTTGTGCTAAAGTAAAACAAAATGTCCATGATCTACAAAATACTGCTAAATGTATTTCATACCTTCAAAGGATGACTTTGCCAACCTTCGTAATTAAATAACCATCTGTTTTGTTGTTAAAAATCTCTTTTCATGCCTGTTAAAAATGCCAAACTGAGGTTGCATAAGGTCTTAGTTTTATCATGTAAAATTGTCAAACAACATTAAGTTTAATGAAAGAATAGTAATTATTGCTGTTCTATTTTAGAGTGTTTGTAACAGAATTTTAAAAACAGTCTACATTTGCATAATTCATATTTACAGGCAAAAATAAAACTATGGGGCCAAATGGAGAATCTTATCTTCCCTTTTACTACTAAAGTTCAGATAAACAAATGCACTGATTTAGAAAGGTTGATTGACAATAGAAACTTACCATTTCTTCCACAAAAGACGACTTGCAAAGCCACCGGGGCTCATCCTCGGTGTAAAAACCTGTGACACTCACCAGTGACGTAAAATAAAGAAAACAAAGAAGTCAACATAATAGACCTAACCCTAACAATAGGTACAAAACAAAGAAAAAATTCACAGGTTTTTACACTGAGGTAAAACTCCACGAGGAAATCACCAGTTTTCAAAATGGCCGCCACTGGAAATCTCCTAACGCGCAAAGCCGCTGCCCTAACTCATCGGGGCTCTGGGTACGAGCGTCGCCCATGACTGCAGCGCGGAAAAACCTACTACGCAGCTTTCTGCGCATCCCTAGCCCTGCTTGCGGGCTCAAGTAATAATGCAGGCCGCGGCTGCAATCCACCGCAAGAAAAAAGATGGCGGCTGTACATTTTACCACATGCAATACCTTGCGAACCAAACTAAGCCCACTGGGCATATGAAAAGGTCTGGTTTACGGGCTGTCGTTCCTACACTAACAGCATTATTCTTGTCGAGTTTGAATGACTTGCAATTTTCCTTTGTGTTTTTATACGCTCTTTTAGAGTTTACGTGCGTAAAGCATTATAGGTAAATGTACCAGTCGCCATCTTTTTCCTTACGGCAGATTGGCTGCAATGATCCTGCAATGGTGAAAACAATGGCGGGCTTACAGACTTGTTTTTTAAAAAACTAGCTTATGATTTACGCGAGGACGTCGTCCGCTTGATTTACTATTTATACTTGGGCATGGCAAGCATTTCACTGTTATGAAAACAACTGCAACAAGGCTTCCCAGCTGCTGATAGGCTCTGTTGCTTTTTTATTCAGCGGTTCGCTTATAAATATGCAATAGGTGAAGGTGAAGAGGGTCTGTGGAAAAATTGTCGTCGTACCGAAAATTCTTGGGTACTGCCGTGAAATAAACGGTTCGGACTGGCCAAAGTTTGTCCGAGTAAAGATTCATTCTCCACGGGAACATTTCACCAGCTTTCTATTAGTGACGAGAAATTGTTGCTACTGGGAAAATCGAGAAAGCATACTTAATTCGTAACTTTTTTTTCGTTTACCTGAACAACGAAATTCCCGCCACTTTTTCTTTTTTTCCTTTTTTTTCTCAAAACTCGCGTATGCTTATTACGTTTTTCCACTCTGAGGACTGTACCTCGAGCCTAAAGATAACCTTTTCAAAAATATGTCGAGGTCAATTGAAATGAGCTGAGATAACTTTCTCTAAGTGATCCAGAAAGAAAGAGTGCAAGCTTGCATGAGAGAGAAACAAGAGGTACAGAGCGGCGATAGCCCTTTTTTTCAAGGTTGATGTGAAATTTTTCATTTACAATACAATAGAACGAAAGCAATTTCGGACAGAGACTACATAATGGAAATTCCCTCACATACAAGCTGTATTATATTGCAAAGGAAGTGAGGAAAATTAACCGCGGAAAGAGCTATTGCTTCCTATGATTAGCTTTTCTGCACTAAAGAGGGTCTACTTTGGCACCGTCCACACTACCCTGGCCGTCCAAACTAATCCGTCACAAAAACGGAGCTTTTAGCGAAAAATGCTCTTAAAACCGGAGGAATTAGAAAACGAGGCTTTGCGTTTTAATGTCAACGCAAACCATTTAGAAAACACACAGGCGTCCCAAACTCACGATTGGAGGAGTCGATCAAATATTATTTAGGGAGTTTACGAAACCACGACGGGGACGCCGAGGAAAACGTCGACTAAAAAATCAATTTATGTTTTATCTACGAATCTCGCGATACTCTTGAGTCATTTGCTCTGTTTATCCCTGTAAAAACTATCGCGAAACTAAATCCGGAACGCAGCGATAAATTTGAAATAAAAATTTAAGAATTAGCCGTCGTGGTTCACGTTCCCCAGACCACGCAAGATTTCACGTTGTTGACTTGCAGAGGACGGCAAAGAATCGTACTAAGAATTATACCGCACGTGCACAGCAATTGTTCTACTCATTAAATCTTTTGTTCGGCGACGTTCCCGTTGCCGTTGCCGTCGTGGTTTCGTAAAGTCCCTAATGATTTATGTACGCGCATCGATCGAGTGAGACGTGTTAGACATTGGGCCGTTGAGAATTTGAGCGCTCTGCTCTACAAGGCATTGTATGGAATATAAATAACGAAAGAATAAAATCGCGCAATGAAATGTTACTTTTTTAGAATGAAATGGAGTAAATGAACTCACCTTGCCTGATTTCTGTTGTCTATTTAGTTTTCGATTCCACGAATCGTAAATTTGGGACGCCTGTGGAAAACAGAGCTTTTTGAAAACGATAACATCACAATATTTATGTATTTCCCTGCCCGAGTTTTCCTCGACCAGAAATCAAAACACTGACCGGTAATTGTTGCTTTTTCAATTTTCCCCTGCGTAGTGCGGACTGAAAACATTTGATGGGTTTTCGGAGTAAAACCATCGTTTTAATTCCTTTGGCGTAATCAGTGTGGACAAGGCCTCATGGGCGTAGCCAGGGTTTTTCAAAGGGGGGGGGGGGGTCAAACTGAGTCATACAGAGGGTATTCACCAGATTATCACCTGAATATTGTAGGCTGTTTGCTTACCAGGATCCCCCTGGCTACGCCCTTGAGGCCTTATAGTCGTCTTTGAAGACGACGTTAGTGCGAAAATTTTCCAGTCGATAGAATGTTATTAAATTTTTACTGCAGGCAGATAATGAGTTACTTGAGTTACAAAAAACAAGAGAGACAAAGCGTGTGGTAAACTATACTGATTTCGAAAATTGTCCCATATAACTGAGCACGGTCTACGGGGGTTTATAGTTAAAAACATCGGTGAGTCAACGGAGGCAAACGATCTTAGTCATATTTTGTAGAAGTGGGTCTGTTGCGTAAATAATTCCAAATGTTACTAACGTTTTCACAAAATTAACCCTTTAAGAGGCATTTGAAACCGCCGCACAGATGCACGAAGAGCTAATAAGCACGGAATTCGATGGTGCGTTTTGCCAAAAATTCAAACTTCTAGTCGATAGATTTCCTTCATTTTTTCCCTTAACGTAGAAAATCAGTAGAGAAAATGATCCATCGAAAGAAAAATTGGGGTCACCAAACGTCCAAGATCGTTAAATCCAGGCAAAGCTCTAGCAATGGCCATCTGCCCTATCATTCGTTTATTTTGACCTAACGCGCGCGCTCATGCATGACGTGGTATGTGAATTTGAGTGAGCAGTAAGGATGCGCAGAAACAATTAGCGAGAACGTCCTTAAGTAATCAAACCATCAGTTGTTGAAATGGAAATTAAGAACATTAAATATCTTTATTTCTCATCAACACTTGCTTTTGCCACATCAAACGGGTAGCGTTTTTTGCACGTTTCGCGGACGCAAGTAGCGAGCGAATAAAACAGCAAAAGCTTTGAGTATATTGAATTAACAACACTCTTCAAACAACTTTGCTTGCATTCAATTCTCTTAAACGTAGTATCACTACCACTAAAAAAAAGGACATTTCATCCCAAATAAGGAAACCTTGGAGTATGTTACATTTTAAAGGCGGAAATAACAATGTATTTTGACAGTTTTCTCATTAATATTACCAATTTTACCGCAACAAATTGCCCAACAGTGGAAATAATCGTAGCGGGAAATCTGCGATTAAAAATAAATGCTATCTTTTTTTATTTCAAACGAGCCAAACGCTACAGGATCTTATGATTTCGGTCTTGCTTTTTACTAGCATAAACAAGAGCAAAAACAATTCCCCGAGGAATTTCGCGTTCTCGTTTTATTCAAGTCCTGGAGCTGGTGAGCAATGAGCGACGCAGCCGCCCCACGCTAGACCCTTCTCCGAAATTTAGCGAAGTACCTCTCCTACCCATGAGGACGTGCCATCATGGAGACGTACCGGCCAATATGAGTATGTCGTGTCTCTGATTGGTTAATTGTTCATCTTCCATGTGCCAATGAAAACCAATCACCGACACTACACCAAATTTGCAGTGCCATGTCTCAGGTCTCTTTGTTGAGCGAGACACTGTTTTTGGGTTTACCTCGGTGTAAGACCCTGTGAACCTTTTTCTTTGTTTTGTAGCTATTGTTAGGGTTCGGGTCTTCTTCTACTACTTCTTTGTTTTCTTTGTTTTACGTCACTTGTGAGTTTCACAGGTTCTTACACCGAGGCAGAGCCCTGTTTTTTTTTTCAACATTAACAAGTTGTGCCTGATGCAAATAGTCATAATTTCTGTCCTTGATAATGTATGTACCTCTGAGCTTTCTTTCTCCAAAACAGTCTTATTTTCAATTTCACAGCACACCCAACCCAACCTAAGCACCCCATCTTTTCTGTTCTCTCGCTGCCGGCTTTCTCGGCGCGGTCCAAATGACCAAACCGGTGCCTGGAAGAAGCTACATTTCTGTATGCACGTTTAAAAAATATTTGCTCCAAGCCAAGATCAGCCATTTATTGGGAAGAGAAGCCTGCTCAGCTCTCCGGATTCTGCGAGCGAGGGCTTCTTTATTGTAACAGAGAATTAACTCTGAAGTGTAAATTTTAGTGCTAATTTAACCCATGAATAACCCACTGGGCGTTAGCCCTCGTAAAGGGAATTAGGGAACCACACGAGGTAAAGAAAAAATATTTTGACCTCGGTGGGAATCGAACCCACGACCTCCGGAATAGATCTACCGTCACTCTGCCGACTGAGCTACGAGGTCGGACAGAGAAAGTCGGGGTCGATTTAGATGGTGAATCGCGGCGAAGAGAAAGTAAGGGTACATATGAATGTTGTGCCGCGTAGCACTATGAACACAAATGATGTAACAGAGAATTAACTCTGAAGTGTAAATTTTAGTGCTAATTTAACCCATGAATAACCATGATTAACCTAAAATAACTTAAAACAACCATGAATAACTTAAATATTAATTTAACCATGAATAACCATGATTAACCTAAAATAACTTAATTAATTAAAATAACCATGAATAACTTAAATTAGCAGTACAATTTACACTTCAGAGTTAATTCTCTGTTACATCATTTGTGTTCATAGTGCTACGCGGCACAACATTCATATGTACCCTTCTTTATTGTAAATGCGAGCGGCTCCACCGTGCGGAATACATTTAGTTGACATAATCCCATTATCCTTGCTGCATTCTCAATCTCGTTAATATTTCTTAATATATTACTCTTTAAATAACAACAGTGAATTCAATCAAATCATGAACACTTGAAAATTTTTAGCGCATTCCTTTTTTTTCAGTGACAACGCTATAAGAGATCTGGACATCGAACAAAAAGATAAGGATTTTCTACACTGCAAAAAGACTATTATTCTGTTATTCGAAAAGCCCTCATAAGACGATCATAGAAAGAATGCACAAAAACAGGCTGTGTTCATGGTTCAAACGTCCTCACTGTAACAATTACTCTATTGATTTATTTCTCTTTTAATCATACCTATAACAAAATTCTCGATCGTGATTGGTCCTCCGTGGGCCCGAGGGTGTCCAATTACAGGTATCCAGTTTCATTTGTTTTAATTGAATACCTGTAACTGGATGTCTACGTCATTCGAACGTCAACTACATGTCTTTAAATGGCTTCTTTCTTAATTAATGTTCCCTCCAGTTTTAAAACTTATGAAAAGCGCGACTGAATTTTTCGCCCAAAAGAAGGTCTTAAGAGACTTTTTTTAACATCGAAATTTGTTACTGGTACGATTAATTATTAGTAACTGGACCTCGTGTCGTGCAATTCAGCGAGTGATCGTGCTCGTAATTTTAACTCGGCTCTGCGCGTTTTCACGATTTTGAAATTACTTGTGAGATTACTCCCTGATTTTCACTCGACACGGTCCCAATTTATATTGACAATAGCTACAACAATATTAATCTTACTATCGCTCAAAGTTAACAGCTAACACCACATTCTTCGGATCATATAACGTGAAGATCAGAACACAGGACAGGTAAAAACAAAAACAATCCGTATATCCAAAACGCAGCAAACACGGGTATCACAAGTTCGCCAGTATCAGCAGGGCTCAGAAACGTTATAGCCAAGGTAACCCATATCCAGGAAAAGCCTCGCGCTCCAACGTTGAGAAGAGGGGAAGAAAATTTGAGTTGACAAAGGCAAGCCGCCTGGCTGGCCAAACGAAGAACCGCCTAAAAATAACAGGCAGAGGCATATGAAAATAAGTAACAAGTCAATACTTGATGTAGGGAATAGCCAGATTTCAACTTTTTTGCTATTGTTGTTGCTGTTTCTTTTTTTAATCTTTGCTCGCTCAAGCGGTTTTATATCGTGTCTGGATTTATGAAAATAGTGCTGAAGGAAATCTCGCCCGCTCAAGAATTTTTTTCCTCCCCAGCCGGAGAGAGTTGACGATATAAATATTGAAAGGACTGTAAATCTTTTTACTCGTTTAACTGACCTTTCCTGCTCTTCTCTATCGCTTGGAATAATTTTGAGGCCTTCAGGAGTTGTGACAGACTCAAAAATCAAGCAGCACGCATATTTCATTGACACGGTTTTCAAAAATCCTGGCAATATACGCGCAACAGGTGCAGTATAATGAATTGAATCGCCAAAACAAGCAAGAATTTATTATTTCAAGACTTTCAAATTACAACGTGAAGATTTCGAGGGTGAAAGAGATTACACATTTAAATCTGACAAGGGGGGCATCCGAGAATTTGAGAGTGTGCGCATCTTCTTTAAATGTGTAAAGTGAAGATTTCCTTGTGCAATAGAATCTCTCTAAAATGGACACCAAAGATGGAATACTTATAAGGGAAATACTTCAGTGTCCCTATTGGAAGAGGTGTCCATAATCTATTTATCACAAAATTGAAATCATTGCAAAGGGTTCTCAAGAATGGAGAAATGCTGCCGAATAAACCCATGACAGGTGCCTGTATTATAGAGAGGTTGGGTTCTGTCGGCCTGCCCGGCAACAAGAACGTCACCAAACAAAAGGTTTAATGAGCAGAACAATGGTTTTGAACGCACATTTTGAATCTTTGCACATTTCCTTGCCGTCCTCTGCAAAACAACAATGTGGAATGACAAAATCGTACGTATTTTGGAGAACGCGAAACGTAATGGCTCATTAACGCTATCATTATATATTTAGCCTGAGCAGGTGTTTGGACCGATAGGGGCGCTGAACAGATCTTCACAGTTGCGACAATCGAGGGTAAAATATAAATCCATTTTTTTACAAGGCGTCCTCCTCGGCGTCGCCGTCGGCAGTCATTGCTAAAACTTCCTATTGATTTTACTAGCAGTGCGGTAGTAACGAAATAAATAGGGAACTTAAGCACTGACGGCAGCGAAGCCAGGGACGACGCCTGGCAAAAAAATGGATTTAAATTTTACTCTCGGATTCTGTAAGTAACTGAACCCGTTCAGAGCGCAAATCTGTCTTAAAACCTGCTCAAACTAAATATGTAATGCCAGTGATCAATTCCTTTAGGAAATATTAGCCGTCGAGGCCTAGGTTCTCCAAAATACGCAAAACTTTGGTTATTTCACGTTGTTGTTTAGCTGAGAACGGCAACGAAAGATTTATAACAAAGATTTATAACGCACGTGCACAGCTATTGTTCTGCTCATTAAACCTTTTGTCTAGCGACGTTCCAGTTGACATTGCCGTTGTGATTTTCTTAAACTCCCTGTTGTCGCAAATACCGTTAAATTCCGAAAATAAGCCACGGGACTTATATTTTTCAAATGCCCTTTCCGAGGGGCTTATTTTTGGAGGGAGAGGCTTGTCTACGGAGGGAAATTTGCGTTTCCAAATCGATTGGGCTAGCCTTGTAGTTAGAAGTACAGTAAATTTACCATTTTTGCTTTGCCTTTACTTTGGGAAAAACATAGGTACGTTTGGCGGAATGCGGGATGGGAGTTACGCTGAAAGCGAGGCTTACTTCTGCTTCCGCCGTGCCGATTCACACTAGATCAGAACTTTCTCCCGATTCTGGCTCCGCTTCCGTCGCTAGTGTAAACCAGCCATTACAGACTGAAAGTCAAACTCACCATAATGACCAAGCTAATGATCAGCTCCAGTGTTCCTCTGCTGGACAGTTGAGCTTCAAGTGCAGGTAACTCACCAAAAAACCAGACAATGAACGGGAGGCTCACAACGCAGGTGAAATTTAACAGATAAAGCAGCTCTGAACGTGTGGCCTGCACCAGAAACACAAAAAAACAGCTATTATAAATAAAAATAATAATATTTAATAAATATAGAATACTTCATGAAAAGTGCGCGTGTACGGTGTTGAGTTTTGGCGTGTCAGAAATCGAACAAGTGAGCGAAGCGAACGAGTGAGATTTCTGATACAAAACAACGAGTGTGTAAACACCATACAAAGCACTTTCAATGTGGTATTAAAAATACCCCCAAAATATATAAAAAAATAAATTTTAATTTGAAAAGAAAACCCAAAAAATTATGCTTGCCACATGCTTGCCATATTTGTAGAGCAATTGGTGCAACAGCTCATAACTCTTGAAATACATGTAGATTATCCAGTTATCCTGTTTATGATTAATAAGATTATATCTGTTCAACTGATCTACAGTACATTGATTTAATTTTAATTAAATTTAAATGAAACAATTGAAACTAAACAGTCATACACACCTTTGGCAGATGTCTTTTTGCGTAAACAGTAAAAAAAGCCAGCGAGGCACTCATTATGAAAGCAAAGAGTCCATCAGTGAATGAAACCTTATAATCAGCAAAGTAATCCTTAAGTGCACAGAAAAGAACCATGAGAAGTGAACTTGAAATGACCACAGATATAATAACTTTGTCAGGATAACTATGTCGATTGGTCACCCAAGATGCAAGGAGGGCTACTGGACCTGACAGGGCTAAAGAAACCTGCAACAAATAAATTTTGGAAAACATAATATTTATTATTGATTAGTCAAGAAACACTTACATGTATCTATTCCTAGGCATAGCAAAAGAGCACAGAACAAAGCAACAGAGCAAGACTTGAATGACTCAAAAGACGCATTGTCAAATACCCAGGTTTAACTAGCCTGACTTTCATGCAGCTGGACCCAGGCAGCCAGTGTGAAACCCCATATTTACATTTAGCATATACAGAAGCTATCACCTTATTATCAGGAAACAATGAAAGATGTTTGTGAAATCATATTTCTGGGTGTTTTTGTGATGTTTTTCTTTTGAAGCAAAGCATCTACCCATGTAAAGGTTCAAGAAAATGCAATTATTAGCATTTGCAAAGGTAATACAAATGTACATATATAACTATGCATGTGAAGTATTAAATTATTTAAGAGGTCTAATTGAGTTGTAACACTACTTTTAGACCTTTTAAAACCATCTAGTAATATATACAGAAGTCATGTATATATCTAGATGAATGTGCAATACTGCCATTAAAAATGTCCATTCCTTGCATGGTTTCTGAAGGTTTGTCAGGTCGTCCATGACAACTAAAAATGCAGATGGTTTCATTTGCACCAGGATTTTCTGTGTCTGCCAACAGCCATATCTACAGACATGATATACAGGGTGACTGGTCATCAGTGTAAAAAAAATAAAAAAGGAAACTTCCATCTACACTGTTCTGTTGCCATTCTTCACTATTCATTACTGCATTTGTCAATTATTTGTTTGTCCACATTTGAGATGCAATTGAAACAATACACACCACAAAAAATACATTAATTCAGGGATCGATATTCGCAGTTGTCAGGTTGTCTGTGACCACTAAGTATCATAGGGAAGAGTAAAACAACACGATAACTTTTCCATTGGACGAGTTACGTTTTACTAGATACCAGTACAAAAACAGTTGTTACATTTTCTTATGAGTTGCGTGCATTGCCATCCATTTGGACCTTTCAAGAATTTACAACAAAATGAAAATCATCATCATCATTTTTACTTCTTAATAAAAACATTTTACAGTTGGACTGGCCCGCAGATAGCTATGCTAGTCTAGGCAGGCAAGTCGATCATTATTATTTATTACTTTTATTCGAGAAATATAGAAAGTTAGGGAAAAAAGTGAATAAAATAAAAGAAAAAAGTGGTAAAAGAATGTTACTTAATACAGTGTAGATAACATTTTCTTTTTATGTTTGTTTGTTTGTTTTTTACTGACATTTTAACTTAGAAATTATTCTTCGAATCTCAATGAAAATATCTTCATCTTTGAGAACACTTAATAGTTTTAATTTTCAGGTTAACCACTGATGCTCTAATAGTCAACATTTAGGTCCGAAATCTTAGATGCTGTGGTATTCTCCATAAATGAAATCATTGCAGGCTCAATTTTAATTTTGTCAACCACTCTGTACTGCATCTACATCCGTAACAACACATGGCACAATTGAGTCAGCTGTTTTGATCAGGATGTGGCGTTTCGGAATGTTCAGACCTTAGAAAATCAAGCCAGATTCAAGCAGGGGAAGCAAAGGCATTCCTTTTAGCCTTCATGGCAGTCAAAGAGGCCTTGGATTTCATTTGCACCTGGATTTTCTGTGTCTGCCAACAGCCGCAACTACTCTACTGGGAGACTGGTCATGAGAAAATAATAAAAAAGGAAACTTTCCATTTACATGCTTTTCTGTGGCCATTCTTCCCTATTACAGGGAAAGTACATGTTTGCCATCTGGTGTACTAGCCCAGCTGATGATTTGGAGAAAAAGCTACATGTAGTAAGGATCGCTGTTGACTCATGAACATGATGCCTTCGACTTAAGGTCCAAACCAATCCTGTGAGAACTGAATTAATTTCTTACATAAAATACATGTACTGTACATGTACTTTCTTTTGTTCCAAAACACTTGCATAACTGGTGGCCACAGTCCTGTGCATAATTAATATGCTATAAATTTTGTACATAATTTGTTGCAAAAAATTTCAAGCAATAATGCAAATTTCAGGTACTTTATTAGTCACTGTGCATAGGTGACTAGTTCAATGGAAATTTCCACAAATAACTGGACTTTTCGTAATTTTTTTGGGTTTTATCAAATAATTCTCACACCAACTGGTTACTCTCAGTGAGAACTTAATTTTGAAAAGTGACAAACCTGAAGTTACTCTGAATGCACACACAAAACAAGAAATGGTCCTCACCAAATAGGATTCAGATCCGGCTGATATTCCAAAGCTTGAATCGTTAAAATCCAACGCAAACAAAGTTACAACCACCACATGTAGGCAAAGCATGAGACAAAAATGACTTGCTCCACTCATGAAACTAAAGATGAGAAAGAAAATGTTACATAAAAATTGAATATTCGTGAATGCCCTATGACAAACTAAATAATAAAGTATAGTTAATCATAAAAAAGAAAAGTAGAGATTTTGTACAAACCAATGATGACAGCAAAATTTGTTTAGTGACAAATGTCAGTTAGTAACTTGAGAATTGCAATAACTTTTGACTACCCTGATCTTGATCTTGGTTTAGCACTGCCATAGTTGAAGTACAATGGATCCATAATGCTTCCGTGCATATCCATCTACATGGAGCTCAATTAATATTACAGGAAGTCATAGGGTCACAATGACTTCGTAATCCATACATGTATGTTGCAAACTTCAATGACCCAACGACAGATGCATGTCAAGGAACAAAGGATTTTCTCACCTGACAAAATCTACATGTACATGTATACAGCCTCCAAAGCTTAAAGTTTCGTTATGCTTGCAAAAATTTTGGTGGGTGCAAAAAATTGTTCGCACTACAGTAGAAATGGCTCCACATTGACGGACTTTTTTGGCAAATCAAATAAAGTTTTGCATAGTGCTTAATTTTGGCAGAAAGACTTGTTTTGACACGAAAAACATTGTTCCGTAACTGTTTTTGTTGATTTGCACTTCACTTTCAAGAAACAAAACAAACCTTTATTTTGTTTCTTTATTATTTATATAACTACACTAATCAGATTAATGCTGCTTCATCAGCACAAGTCAATAAGGCAATGAATGGGCCCGAATTGAGTTTGCTTTGTTGTGAGTGACACCGCCACGATACAAGATCAGTCAATTCTTCTTTCAAACACCAAAACAACTATTTTAAAAAAACCATGCCGTCAAAACTGCTAGAAGTAATCGTTGAAAGTCGTGTCGCGCCGACATCTATCTTATTAGGATTCACTGCTAAAGATTGTACTTGAAAAACTGAGTGTTTTTTTTACATACATTATTTCTCAAAAATAAAGTGCCGATCAACAAAAACAATCATAACAGAACAATGCTTTTCATGTCTGAACAAGTCAGTCTGTCAAAAATTAGCTTGATCCTGTAAGAAACAAAAATCGACCCAAAAAGTGATATACCCTTTCTGCACAAAAGCCTTCAATTTTTTGTTCTTCGCCAGCTTGATGGGTACAGTGTACGTGAAGTCTCCTAGGAAAATTTTTGTGGAAATTCAAGTTACCGAAGGAAGTGCTGGGCCAAGTATATCATTTACCTGGTATGGTCAATTCAATTGAAATCAATCTTGATCAAACTTGAATTTGATTGAGTTTCAGTTTGAGATTGTTCAATTGAGTTTAATTAGTTTGAACTCACAAAGAGTTGGGCAACCCTAAAACCCAGAAACCAGAAACTGGAATCCGGAACCGGAAACCGGAAACTGGAAACCAAAAATCAAAGAAAACAAGTTCTTCAAGTTTATTTTGTATAACTTTTGCCAATAAAAGGTAAGAGGCCAAGCAATAAACCCTCACATCTAACCTTTAAAATTCGTACAACTGTTATTCCTAATGAAGGCTATGATTATGACAATATAAATAAAGTGTGTCGTAATATGTTTCCAAGCACCCTCAGAGTGTCTAAAATAATCATACCCTTCACTAGGGATAAGGGTTGCACCAATTTTAACAGATGGGAAGTATTTTTTTTTAAATAGTTAAGTCTGAGGGGGTTTTTTGCTTAGCCTCTGTTACTACCAAATATTTTATGGTTTTTTGTATTTCCTTTCTTGTCTTTAAAGATTCTCTGCATTTATCATATATGATACCTTTTTTTGGTTATTTTTTGTGGATATGTTTTCCCATGTAAGGTAAATGAAACAAGGAAAGCTATGATCCTTTGTATTAGTTAGCATTTGTACGAGCGTGTTCAGGAAAATTACTCAGTTCTAGTCAATGTTTCACAGTGTTAAGATCAAGAAAAGAGTTCAATGATTAACACTGCAAAATCTGTAACGCGGACACAGAAGTAATTTTTCCTTGCGCATGTTAATATTTGATAGCCTTACATGCTGGATTTATGTGGTTCAATTTCTGTTTTCCGAAGTTTACAATAGTTTTGTACAGTGTAGTTTTACTCCATTATTTACTTCTTAGTTTTCAAAACCGCTTCGCTTCGCTTTGTTACACATCGCTTGGTTAAACATCTCATCACTTCACGTCAATAAACTCTGTTCACACCAATCATCGTGGTGACTTTTTTGTAGCAAACCATTAGAAGCGTGTAATGACGCTCTGTTTATCAACGTGCGATTTACCAATCATCCTGTGTGTAACATTCCACATTCACAGCCTCTTATTTTTTTACCAGCAAAAGCTATGCAAAATAATTTTCTTGAAATTGAGGAATTTGGTTTCTTTGATTTGTGGATTCCGGATTCCGGATTCCGGATTCCGGATTCCGGATTCCGGATTC
>CM042751.1:6623793-6676293 GCA_022496165.2 Catalaphyllia jardinei
GATTCCGGATTCCGGATTCCGGATTCCGGATTCCGGATTCCGGATTCTGGATTCTGGATTCCGGATTCCGGATTCCGGGTTCTGGATTCCGGATTCCAGATTCTGGATTCCGGTTTCCGATTGCGGATTCTGATTTCCGGTTTCCGGGTTTTAGGGTTGCCCCAAAGAGTTCAGTGTTCAATTTGGTACAAATACCGAACTCAATCAATCAGTCCTGGGACTGAACTCAATTTGACTTCGATTTCCGAACATTCAACTGACTATGCCAGGGGGGCTAATGCATCATAGTCATAGCTCGCTTGAAGGTCAGTTGTTCAGAACAATTCATTTTCACCGTTCGGTTCTTCACCTAAGGGTATTTCCGGTATTTGGCTTAACTGCAGAATACCCTGCCACTTATTTGCATCTCATTGAATAAGAACAGCATCTATTGTGTTCTGCTTCGTTCTTCAAAGAACGCCGACCAACGAAAACAATAGTGGTACAGAGTGGCAGGGTATTCAGCAGTTACTCCGGGTATTTTTATAATTACAAACATACAAGTCAGCTTACCTCCTTATTCGCTTCCTTCCCCAAAATCTAAAGAATAGCACTATGACACCGCTTTCCAACCAATAGAAAGAAATCGACGCGTGAGTGTTTTCAAAGAGTTTATAGTGAAATATGTTTTCCATAATCAAGGCGATCACAAACAATAAAGTTGATAAAAACGTGTAAATATAGCTGTGTTCTTTGGGTGTCTTTTTAGCAACTGAATGTTCATTGCTGTCCCCAGCCGTTGAGAAATTATGTATGGAAAAATCGGTCCAGCGGGCATTGTCATGGAACTCCCGATTTGTGTGTTCAGGAAGCCTTTCGTGTAGCTCTATACCGCTTATTATTTCAGAGAGATCATCGCCGGACGACAAAGTTCTGGTTCGAAAAGTTTCCATCGTGGAAATTTCTGTTACTGTAAAAGGCCTCATGGATGTCGACATGTTCCCCGCGTAAAGCTGGAGAGTGGTCCTGGGAACGAAAAGGTGGAGCACTCGTTAGTTGGGGCATCCCATGGGACTTCTGACTTTACTATTTGACTCATGTCTGTATTGGGAGTTTAGCACTGTGTCTGTAGAAAGTCGTCAAGTCAAAATTATAAAGCACAGAACAAGGACAGAGCAACATTTCTTGTCTTATTTGCTTGTTTTGACACAACCAACCGGAATGGCTTTCTCTTCCGCTGTCAAAAACGTGACCTCATCGGGGAGGGGATAGTATCAGCTGCGCCCTGATGTCATCGAACAAAAATGGCGACCATGGTGTGAGCTGTCTGTTATTACATCTTCGATATTGACGCTCGTTTTAGCCATGACCAGTCTAAAGAACCCAAAGCCTACCGCTGATGACCTTGAAGTGGAAGCAGAGAAGGCTTTCCAGCGCGCTGCTGCTCAGCAAAATCAAAACGAGGACGGCTTCGACTCGGAATTTGAAGGCGCTTTTCACAATCCTACACCAAATGAAGTCGCCACGAAGTCAGGTGTTGCAACCCGTACTCCAGACCTGTCGAATGGACCCACTCAGCTTCCAGTAAAAACAGAAGGGTTGCCCAGTAGTTTGCCCTCAAGCCAAGGGTAAGAATGAATTGGCCAAAAGAATTATAATTTTCTGTCCCCATGCACGTCTTCGATTCTCCAAGAGTTTGTTTGTGTTCCGGGTTCACTGTTTAATGCATGTCTAAGGATGTCTAAGTGCATCTCGACTCGTATTAAGGTGTTAATATTTTTATCGACTTTACTAATACAGATTGAGATGTAAAACATTGCACTTCTGATATTGTGATCTCCGTTTTCTTACTGATCATGACAGTAGACACCATGCTGTTGTAAAAACTTTTTACATGTACAGTGTAACCTCTTAATTAAGCTTATTTCACTCGCCTTTGTTAACATTTTCTGAACTGAATACTTGGGTTATAAATCGGAGCATTGATCGCACGTGTACTCACACAGATTTTAGGCGTACAAAAATAGTACTCTGATGATGCGATTTAGAGAGTAAAGGCCCGTTTACACGGGCGATTTTTGTCGCGGCAACTCGATGCAATTTTTGTCGCGCGTAAATTGCAACTTCAAAATCGCACGTGTAAACAAGGCGCGATTTTCAGTGCGATTTGTCGCCGCGATATCGCAGGGGTTTCGAACAAGTTTGAAACTTGATGCAATTTTGCTGCGACAAAAACTGCATCGAGCAATTGCCTGTGTGTAAACGGATCTCAATACTTGAAATTCGATTCAAACAATGAGTCCTGAAGAAGTACATGTACATACTGTTGTATGTCTGATCCTTGTAGTCATTATATGGAACTTATGATATTGGATCAGTGGAAGCTGGTGTGGATTATGGATTATTAGAAAACGGCCCTAAAGGCCTGTTTACATGGGCGATTTTTGTTGTGGCAACTTGATGCAATTTTTGCTGCGCTTAAGTTGCAACTCCAAAATCGCACGTGTAAACCACGCGATTTTCAGTGCAATTTGTTGCCACGATATCGCAGGGGTTTCAAATATGTTTGAAACTTGTTGCAACTTAAGGGTGACAAAAATTGCATCGAGTTGCCGTGACAAAAATGGCCTTTGTAAACTGGCCTTAAGAAACTATGTGCACTGATTTGTTTAAAATCATTGTTTCTATAACTTCATTAAAACAGAAACTAACACAAGCTGTTGCATAGTGAGAAGGCAAGCAAAGAGAATTTACTTTCAATTATCAAAGCAAAGAATCTGTTTTCCTTTTTTTCATCACAGTGTTTCCTAAAAGAAGTAGAAAACATATTTTGTGTGGTTCTATCGAGTTATGGAATCGCTCATGGAAGTTTAGGAGAGAAGAATATTGAACTAGCTAAGCTTAGTGCTTGTATAGCTAAGTGCATGGCTACTATAAATAGGATTTACCAAATGGTCCTGTAAGTACAAATGAAACAATTATCTTTAAAACACAACAACGCTTTTCAGTTTTTGGAACATGTTTCAAACATAATCATCAGCCATTATGAATATATATGGATATATAGTAAAGATTTACAAAAATGGTCGGTGTAGATATAACTACTCATATATACAATGAAGCTTTATAAATTCAAATAGTTCATTGTATATCATATGAGTAGTTATATATACGGACCATCTTTGTAAATCTTTACTATATATTCAAGACATACATATTCATAATGGCTGATGGTGATGTTTGAAACATGTTCCAAACACTGAAAAGCATTGTTGTGTTTTTAAAGATAAATAAGATTTACATTTTACATTTTTATACACTTGCCTGTTGGGTCATTTCTCATTCTTCCAAACTTCCACTCATGTTTCTATTAAGCTTGCAATTAGATTACATGAGAGCTCAAGATTGCTATCATGTGATAGTTGATGAGGGCACAGCCCAAGTCAGGGCTAGCGCTCAAAACATCAGCTTCCGAATCTCTTTACGGTGACCAATTCACATTATCAACTCAGTTGATAAAACCAAATTATCTTGTAATACTCCCACCGACACAACACCACAGTTTCTTTAGAAACTTACCCCCTTTATCACACATAAGAAATTATTGAGAGTTAATAATCTATTAATTGTTTTAGTATGAGTCTACTAGTCGATCAAAAAACTGTATCTAAATTGTCTTCACAATAGGGGTGTAATGATTCATGTTCCTTGTGATTCGATTTAATGTTGATCATTGTGTTTTGATTTCAATTACTTCAGTTTGGTTACCAGTATGCAGTATATTAAATAAATGCTTAATTCTTACAACAGATGCACAATGCAAACAACATACAACTTTAAACCCTCAATTTTAGGATGCAATGAACATATCGCACATCGTTTGCCTTATTTGGAAATTCTCTAGGGGTGGCAGTTTCTTGAGGTCTCCTCACCACTTCTTACTTACTTTTATTATTAGTTATTATCTACTGTACACTTTGTGATATTTTAATTTATCAATCACTGTAACTTTCAATGAATGTACGTGGTGGTAAATAAATAGTAGTACAAACTGCGAGAGAGAGATAGACTGACGTCTTTGCTCATTAATCAATCTGGATTTTGATTTCACGTAATATATCAGACACGAGAGACAGTGTTTCATCAGCAGGAGTAAATGGAGAAGTAAAGTCTTAAACATCTATGCTAATTGAAACTGGGTCTCCAAACCTCCATCACAGTTGTGATTTTCTTTGTTTTAACTTGATGAGTTATTAATGAGTTTGAGAAAATATTATAACACACTGAAGGCACCTTGAGAAAGGTATGCAAAAAAATTGAACCAAACTCAAAAGGTGGAATCAAAGAATCATGAATCAAACCGAACCATGTATCTGTGATTAACCAAGAATTCAATTAACTGTTACACCACTACTTCACAGACACTTCAAAATGCAAAGATGCAGCAACCAGTTTGTTAACAAGCGTACACTGCTACGCTACTCACTATCTACAACAGGATAGAAAGTGAGTAGCTTAGCCAATCAGCAAACAGTCTTCATTATAGAATGCCAGTAGATTCATACTAAACTTTGATAAAAACACAATACATTGTACATGTTTTCTGTTTCTTAGATATTTAATATATATGATATAACTTTTTGTAGGTCTAGTGCATCAGAAATTAACAGGTATTCCCCAAACCAAGAGGCACCCAATGATCCTGGGCAGGAATCAGCATCAATCAGTCCTACTACAGGACGTGTTCGCCCCGGTAAGCGTAGGAGAAGGTCTGACAAAGACAACTTACCCGCAGGAATTCGGAAGTTGCCTTCTCCTCCAACAACACTTGAACAGGCTCAGATGGAGTGGGATTTGGTGGAAACTGTTCAATCAGGTACAGTGCTTGCAAAATTCATTGTATCTGCACATATGTACTGTATGTAGTTGAATAAACCAATTTCAATATATTAAAATTCAAACAAAAGACCTCAGAACGAGGCTCTGGGGAATAAACCCCACAAACTCTGTATTTATTCCCCAGAGCCTCGTACTGAGGTCTATTGTTTTAGGCTGAATTTTAATATATCGAAATTGGTCTATTGTCACTTGTTATTGCAGGTGACCTCCATCTCCCATTCCCCATAGGTAATCGCTGAAGTTATTGGTCATGTTCCTTGTGAGCCCCATAAAACCAAACTGTACACTGAATTGTTAACTTACACATGCATTAAGGTTACCATAATTTTATACCTTTAGAAGACCTTTAGAGACCTTTAGAGGTGTGTCACATCCAAAGGATATAGTGCACCTGGTTTTAACTCTAGATTATTACCTAAACCCCATATCAAATTAAAGCTTATGGAGCTTGCTATTACACTATACAGGTCTACAATTTTGCAATAAAATATGCCTATAAAGTAGCTAAGCTCAGTGCTTGTCTTGTACATGTATACTGTAGCTAAGTCCACTATGAATAAGATTTACAGTTTTTCAAATTTTTACATTACATAAAACGTCGAATTTTTCTCAACCTTTAAATGCTTATAATTATTATTATATGGGACTCTTGAAATCTATTAGTCAAAGGGAATTTGTGTGTTTGCTGTCAGATTTGGACAGTAGCTAGTTTGACATATCAACAATGAAAACACAACCTTGAACTTATTTACTTGAAAGCTTTATTTTCTCTAAGAACATTTTTTTTTTTTACAGTGACTCCAAAATTGTTTATCCTATTTCCAATTGAAATGTTCTGTGGATGTTTTTTTTTTGTTCCTGAGGGACAAATAAAGAGAAAACCAAAATTCTCTTTGCCTTGTAGCTTTCAAGTGGTGATTAAGACACTCAATTTAGAGGTTGTAAAACCTTCAGCAATTCATTACATGTATATTTCAAAATACTTGGTATCATTTGATAGCCCGCTCTATCAGCTTTACCATTAATTTGATAGAGGCATTGAGGTAACTATGTAAACCAGATGCACTACATCGCTTAGATGACTGAGGTACCTCTAAAGGTATATGGTAACCTTGCCAGCAATGGCCTTGTTCAAGTTCAAGTTTTTCAGAAATCACCTTTCAGTGACCTCCTTTAGTAAAATGGTCAGCTTTAGACAAATTTGGTTGCCAAAATCTTAAGTTGTACTGTTCGGGAAAGTAAATAAAAGAGAAAAAAACAGCTAAGGAAGACAAGTGTATGCAAAAATTGCGGTTGAATAGGCCAGTTCTGAGTTCCCTTGTGCCTCTGTTTCAAAGCGAGTCAAAGTGCCAAAAGTTTCAATACTGTCAGTGTTTGTTTTCAGCTTTTTGTTGTTGTTTTTGAACCAACTTAAGTTGTACATGTACTGTTCAGGAAAATACATGAAAGAGAAAAAAACAGCTAAGGAAGACAAGTGTATGCAAAAATTGTGGTTGAATGGTCCATGTCTGAGTTCCCTTGTGCCTCTGTTTCAAAGCAAGTCTAAGTGCGAAACCATTCTTATGAAAATGACTTTGTCGTTTTTAGGGCATCTGGCAGGATGTGGTGATGCGGATCCGCATAATTCGCCCACTTCTGCATCCTCCACATCCTTGGGGTATTTTTCCACATAAAACTAGAAAATTGCTACATGTAAGCGAGAAGGCAACTGTTTACCATCCTCAGAAGCAAAAATAGCGAGGAGATTGTGAACTACATATATTAATGTCATTTTTTATTTTTATTTATTTTAACGCTACAGTCAATTGACTGTTGATTATCTTACTGGTATAAAAGTTTTTCTTAATAGCGAGACATTGTGAATTACATATATGAATGTCATTTCTTATTTTTATTTATTTTAACGCTACAGTCAATTGACTGTTGATTATCTTACTGGTATAAAAGTTTTTCTTACTCATTGTAAATAATTCTTAAGTTTGTTAACCTTATTATTTGAATTGTTGTAGATATACTTAAATTTGTAGGTCCACATCAGCTTTTTAGCTGCCTTCTTGTACTGACCTACATGACAAAAATAAAGTATGTATGTATGATCATTTTGAAGAAGTTGCTCAGCCAAAACAGTCACGAAAATGTGCCTTTTCGTTCGTAAACAATATTAAACCTCCAAGCATTCCATGCATCTTCTAGTGATGGGACTGGGTTCTAGTTTTGCGACCTCCAGCGTCTAGTTTTCCTCGTCCGATTTAATGCCTGGTTGCTAAGCTTCGGACAAACTTAACAATATGGAAAACTGCGTTGAACGAGGAAATACCTGTCAATGAACGGCAGCAAAAGGTCAAACATGAAATAAAGTGTCGCGAATGCCCTAGGGCCGAACTTCACGATATCACAGAATAAAGTTGGTTTTAGATGATTTATTCACAGTTCACAGTTCTCAGGTACAGCCCTCCTTCACTCTCTGCAGGCAACTGACTATATTGCACAATACAATGAAAAACTAACGATCTGTCAACAATGGTCTTCTGTTTCTGACAACCTGACAACCGATGCGAAAATACTTGGAACGTGTCCATCTTTGATTACCGACTGTCATTGACATATAATCTAAATATCCTATCATCACATGTTCTAAAAGGTCTCGCTCGAAATAATTGTATCTTCGAATGTTTGTATTAGTCACGCAATCTCCGACAAAAGGACTGAAATTCCCGGTAAGACGTTAACACGTATCTTATACGTCGGAAAAAGCTAAGGAAACAACTTTATTAACTTTCCAAATTTCCGCATAATCAGGGATCTTTTCCGCATAATCGTTACTTTCTTCCGCATAATATTGCCGAAAATTTCCACATAATTTTCCATTTTTTTCCGTACCCTATCAGATGGCCTACTTTGATTTGCATGAAAATGAAACTGCATGCAGAACACATTTTCATATGAAAGGATTCGCGTTTAGACTCGTTTTGAAACAGAGGCTTAAGAGAACTCGAAATGGCCTATTAGTTAGACTTGTTAGTCATACTACACAAGGCCTTGTTAATGACCATGCAACCTTTTGTACTGCACTAGTCTTCAGATTGGTGGCCTGTTCAGAAAATTTAATCGCCAATTTTTTTTTTCCACTTGCAATGTTGACCAAAATGGTTGCAGCTCGCAGTGCTGCAAGGGTGTGGATCTGCTTGCAGGAAGTTAAACTGTTCTTAAGCTCTTTGTTCAATTTCAGGTAGCTTTTCTCTTTTGGAGGGTTGGTTTTCTTTTCTCTTTTAAGTGTTCTGACCACTTCCATTAAGGTTACAGTATACCTTCAGATCAGCAATTTTCTTCTAAAAAAAATTTTTGAAAAAGATTAAATATTGGCAGAGAAATGGCGGTTTTAAGTTTTGGCCGGAAGTAAAAATTAACCGTCTGATTGACACATTTAGCACTGTTTTCTCGAATCAATTTTTTCTCTTGAAGCGAACGCTGTAAAGAGCTAAACTCATAGGGAATTGGTCTGATTGCCCCCAAATTTTGACAGTGGGTAGATTAACAACAAAAAAGTGTCTGCAATTTTTTTCTTTTGAAATATTTCTTTTAATGAGAGCGATTTTTGTACAAACACTTCACATTTTTCTAATACTTAATGAAAAGAACGAGACTTTTAAATTTGAAATACATGTTTCGGCAACTCCTGTGCCATCGTCAGTTTACGAATGGAATTACAATGACGAGCAATATATAGCGGAACATTCGAATAAAAAAGGTATGATACACAACTGATTACAAAGAAAGATTAAGATTTGCATGAAACAATTGTTGATTTAGGGAGGGTTTCTCCCAGTGAATATGTACTGCCTCCTTGATTTTTAATTGTGTCCGTGTTGTTGCTTGGTCTATGACAACAAAGCACTCGCTCGAACAAATTAAAGTGCCCGACACCCAGGTGAATCCTGTAAATGCTTGAAAATGTGAGAGGCCTTATCCATATTTAAGTGCTCGTTTATGCGCGTGCAAATGTGTCGAGAAGTCTCGCCGACATACTACATTTCTAATACTATTTTAAAAACATTCCATAACGTTTCACTGCAACTGAGTATGGTAAAACGCAGACACATATTTTTAGCGCTTTGGGTCCGGAAACTGAGGAACAAATTAAATTAGCAAAAGATAAAATTCGTTTGACTTGTAGCTTTGAAAAGGTGATTCGGACGCTCCATTTACATGTAGAACTCATGAAAAATTATTGGTATAGTTGGATAGCCAGCTCTGTAAGCTTTAATTTGATATAGAGGTTTAGGTATCTACTGTTTAAACTTGACATGCTACATTGCTTGGACGTGAGACACCCCTGAAGGTATACTGTAACCTGAAGTCATCTCTACATGGCTTTATATAGCTATTGTAGCGAATTACGGTCGTTTCGCCCCAGGTCCGTTTCGCCCCGGGTCCGTTTCGCCCCAACTCGAAGTCGTTTCGCCCCAACTAAGAGTTTCGCCGCGACCAAAATTTAGTTCGTATGAAGTTTTTTTATACGTTTTAGAAAGCAATAAATGGTTAACTTGAACAAAACATACACTGTTGAGACCCTTAATTTACTCTACAGGTAAAAGCCGTGGGAGGTTTATTAAGTTTTCAAATACAATCCGTCATCGATCGATCAACTGACTTTGTTTGACTTTGCTATGCGAGTGCAACTACGCGCGTAATCAAACAAATACATTTAGACTCAATGGCTCTTTAACCACGCAAAAGTTTGATAAAGAAAGGTATAAATGGCGTTTGATGCTCTGCAAGTAAAAGCCTCGGAAGGTTTAATAAGTTTTACAAGTATGATCGCCCATCAACATGGCGTGGGAGGGAAAGAGAGATTGGGGAGAGCGAAATGAACACTTTTAAATGTCACCAACAACCTCATCTTACAAAGGTGACATTTTATTCCTCTAGTAATTTGTAAATACATCACAACTTACTTTAAACTAAATAACTTTAAAGTTGGGGCGAAACGACTTTGACTTGGGTCGAAACGACGTTGACTTGGGGCGAAACGACCTGTTTCCATTGTAGCATATTATCAGGGTTACATTGTACATACATACATACACTTTATTTAATCTCGGATTTCCAGAATAGCTGGACTTAGCTAATATCTCCGAGGAAAAGTAAGATATAAAAATACAATGTTGGGGCTATGTCTTAGATGTTAAGTGTACAGTAGGTCTGGTGAATTTCTTTTCAAAGTCAGGGAAAAATCAGGCTACTGCACTTTTCCATGAAAAGTGTTTTAGCAGCCATCTTGTTACAATCAATGAAAAGCATTTCTGCAAATGAAATTAAGAGTTGGTATTTAACCTAAATTACAGTCATTCTTACTAAGATAAAAAGATTGTTTTTGGTTCACCAAGTTAAAAGTCTTTTTTTAGGGTTTGCCTCTGACTATGCCTTTTTACATTGTTTTACCAGGAAATGGTCAAGCTGGAAGTCGATCTCCACTCGTCACATTCCGGGATGCTATGCATCACTGTCAAACAGCTAGTTACCTTGAGCAACACATGTCGCTCATTAAACCCACAATAAAGCACCGCGGCATGGCTGCCGTGACACATAAACTGTTTGGACCACCACAAATGAACAACAGCCTCCACTCAGAGAGAAACCTGATTTTCGGACTTGCATTGTGCATGTTCAAAAATGATGAGGCCATGCATATTCATGTGCTACAAACCATTTACAAGAAGTTAAGTGGGACAAAGCTGGACTGCCCTCGCTATGGAAACCATTGGGAGCTGATTGGTTTTCAAGGTATATAGCAAAATATGGACAGCTATATAGAACATGGCTGATGTCATTGGGTATATAATTTTTTCCTCATTAACATGCAATTTTGTACAGAGAGGGCATCGTGTTAGATGCAAATTGACTCAACATATTCTTCAAAGAGCTTGAATGTGAAATTTAGTCAGGTAAAATGTTTTGTTTTTTGGCATAACATTCAAGGAGAAATTGGCAGTAGCTGCCGGTTTCACCCTGTAGCGAGTTTGCCCCCACCGAGTTTGCCCCCACATCGACTCAACTAGCGATCAAGTGCTAAAAATTTCTTTTTCTCTGCCCGAGAAAAAAAGAAAACACTGTGCGCACGATGAAACAAAACACGTTTATTTCTCGTTCTTTAATCCCTTGAAGGTGACTGACACAGTCGAAATAGAAAGTTTAGGATGAGTTCATGGGAGCGAACTCGGTGGGGGCGAACTCGCCATGGGGCGAAACTGCGGTATAAACCAAATTGGCCATAAAGGACTGCAAAATTTCAGGGTGGCAAATTAGCTCTATTAAGTTTATACACTCTTTGTAAAACTTTGAGGTTTTGTAGCTGTGTTGCATAAAAAGTTTTCAATACAGTTCATGGTGCTCAAATTTAATGCGACAGTTCATCTTTCTAATTTTGCCCTTGCAATATGCAGAGCTGGTATTTCTGTAACATGGTCAGAAACGGAATCGCCTTTGCTCATCAATGAGGCAAATATTGTCAATGAAGATTCCCCTAGTGGCTATAGCATGTAATAAATAGTAATAGCAGCACAAGGTTCGACTCTGTTCAGTGGTGGTGGGGCGGGGGGGGGGGGGGAGATAGTTTCAGAAAGAGTCACGCCAGTCTACTGTCTTCATCCAAAGCGACTCCACCATCTTATTACCTGCTGGCTACCAAGAACACAACACTGTAATCTTGACTAACACTTGAACGCACACCATGCATTCCAGAGTACACCATGCTACTGAACAACTAAGCTGTCTGTCTGCCGTCGTTTGGCCAGTCTGTCTGTCTGTTTGTCTAACCATTAGACCATTATGCTTTAATGAGGTCTGCTGCAGTGGCGTAATCGTATAATGTGTCCATCTTTTGGTTCAGTCCCGACTTCCCTGGCTTAGGTTTGTGTGAGTGCGTTTGATAGGTGTGGTAAATGATTTCTGTAATAAACTCTTCTTTCACAGGCCTCGATCCAGCCACAGATCTCAGAGGGTGTGGATTTCTTGGCTTGATGACTACCCTGTACTTAGTGACCGACAGTCGGACACATGGTCTTGCTCTTGACATTTACAAGCTGTCTCAGCACGAAACGCAAAACTTTCCATTTGCCATCATGTCTATCAACATAACAAGGATTGCTCTACAAACTCTTAGAGAGGAAAAACTAAACAAGTGAGTTCAGATGGTAGAATGATACGAACAACGAAGTAGTCAGAAAGGGCACTCCGATACTCGGCCGACAAACGGCAGCCACTTAAGTTTAAAACAAAACGAAAAGTGTTGACCGACTATTGGCCGTTTGTTGGCCAGCCGTCAGCCGACAGTTGGCCGACATACATGTATGGCTGTCTTACAGACGACCAACAAGATCTTTTGGGACGGAACTGTTCTTCACTTTTTACCCACTGCACTAATTATTTTACCGGACAAATGCGAAAAAATTATTAATAGAAGTTATGGGCCAAATTATATTGTTATACCTCCCAACTCAAATACGTTTCCTGATTGGAGGAGAACGTGTCACGTGCCATTGGTCAAAACTCAATGATGCCCTAGGGCGAACAAAACTCAATGACGCCCTAGGGAAACAACACCTTAAACTTTGGACTTGCACGTGATCAGGTCGTGCACCTTGAAACCGCGGCAAATTTGTGTACCGGTCGGCCTGATGTAAAAAGCCATTGAAGTAGGACTTTTCTCATTAGAGACGGCATTCATTATTCAAGAAAAGGAATCTATAGTCCCAAAAACATATCATGCAGATTAACAAAAGGGAAAATATGAACGTTTTGTGCCTCCAAGCTTGTGGTTTGGCGCTAAAAATGGGTTGCCCACGTTCGTCAACTCGCTCGTCGATCGTGGTCGCCAGGTAGGAAAGTGTTTGTGTAATTTACAACAAAATATGCTGTTCCTGATCAAATCAAACTCAAAATGCTTGAGTTAAGTGTTCGAAGAGGCCAAAGCAACTTTAGTACTGTCTATATTTTTTGTTAGGTGCGAAGAAAAAGACTTATCGCGATTTTTCGATAGAACAGGTTGGTTTTGGCAGCCGCTTAATTTTGCGAGCGCAGCCGGTGTATGCAATGGCCTCAAGCAAATAATTTTGTTCCCGAGCTTTTTCTAGCCTGCGAGCAGGCTGCCGGCTGCCTTTGTCACCTTTGACCACGATACCTTACCCCAACAAGTGAGCCTGCTCGCAGGCTAAGCTTTTTCTATTTTTGAGTCGGGAGGTATAACAAAACACTTATTGACTTTGCCTCGGGGAACATTGAGGGTCTCGGGGAAACAAAACTCACGGTTTCCCGAGGGGGCAGTCATTAAGTGCTTATTATCCTGCGTGGCAGGCTCTAGAAGGGGAGGGAAGGGGTCAAAATGAGCACGCGAGGATCGAGCACGCTTCAAGGACGGACGGCCTGCAAGGACGCTATTGTTTTCATCGTTTTTTGCGTCCACCAGATGAACGTAAAAATTCTCAGTGATTGGTCAGATATAATGAATTACTCAATCTGTCGTTCTGATTGGCTCACGAACTGTCATTCAAGAGTATGGAAAAACACATTTCGAGAGCTCCACGTGAATGATTAAGGAATTCACTACTCGCTCCCACAAAACGTTAGATCACTCCACACGAGAATTGACTTCACTCCATACAAAAGTAACTGCGCTCCAGCCCTCAACTAAGCATTACTGCAGGAGAAATGACTCTTGAATTTGTACACAGAACAAAGGAGAATGCAGTGTTCCCGGTTTTATTAAGTGCACAGTTTAAACCCATTATCTTTGCCTTCAGTACTGCTGAATCGTAAAGTTCAAGGATTCAAATATGAATCATTGAATTTTCAGGCTTCATACATTTCGACTGTGGAATTACAGGGAAGATCTCAATTTCCATCGACCACCGAGACTATCAGCGTGCAATTTCTGACTGTGTTTATTTCTTTACAGGGAATGTAATCGCCGTCATCAAGTTGTACCTGTCTTCGTCGAGTTCTATGCCGCTATTTACCTTCAAGTCTATCAAGTTTGGAAACATCAACACAAAACTATCACCGATTCAGGATTCGTGCTCAGGGAAGCGGAGAAACTCGCCAAAAAGCGACCGCGTGATCTGCTCAGAAACCTGGAACGAGTACTGGCAGATCGACAGAGCTTGATAAAAGTCGACGAGGACAATTTTTCTCCGAAAGCAAAACAGCCAGACATTTTGGACAGATTCGCGGGAGTGTGTGACTTGAAGGTGGATGAAGAGGAAGAGGTTCACTTGGTCTAGTGTTTTAGAAACGAAACGAAAATGATGACTGTTCTTGACAAAAGTTCCCAGCTTGTTTTGGGTGCACGATGGCCTATGTACATAATTTCAAATTTACACCCCAGAAGACTTTTAAGTTATTTGACAATTATTGTCTATAACGCTACCATGCAGGTGAGCTGATAGCAAGATATATAGGTGTCGTGAATAAAGTGGCCTTTCAGAAAGGCGTCCACTCTGATGATAGTAAACTTCGATTCTTTGTCTTACCCCTTTCCTAGTAGCATTTGTTTTAATTCTAATGCGGTCTGTCAGAATATATTAATTTCTCATTTTATCAAGCTTCACACAGCATTCTCTATTTTCACCTCTCGAAATATATAGGCAGAAACCTAGACTGCCTGCCGGTTAAAATTAAAGAAGAAAACGAGAAATAAAAGGTCGGAAAGCAAAAGAGAAGCTTTTTGTAGTTTAGGTGATACAGTAAAAATCAACGTGTAAGAACCTTCCGGTAGAAATTTACCATTAATAACCAGTATGTAAGAACCTGTTTAGCACATTAAGTGAAGCAGGATCCTAAATACGGGTTAAATTGAAATTATGCATGAACTCTCGTTATAGAGGCAACACTCCGTGTGCATGCATTCAGTAATCCGCACTTGCGTTAGGTTTAGCATAATACAGATTTAAATAAACTAGACGCCTTGCTGCGTGTACCCAGGCAGTCGTTATACTGAGAAGCACTAGCTATATTGCAATTGAGCTTAAATGTTCTGCATTTGAAAGCGTGCGAAACTCAATCGAATCGATGAGCTCAAGCTATTCTGCCTTCGATTGCATTTCTTGGATTCGATTAATGGGTTATTACTCGTACACAGACCTTTAGCACGTAAAATAAGTCAAGATCGTTACATCAGCCTATGAACGTTTCAGTTTATTTTCTTTAGCCTTTGTCGTTGTTGTCGTTTGTTTGTTTTTTTTTTCATTACTCAAACGAGAGAGACATTTTGAATTTCAGAGTTATGGCGGTGCGTGACATAGAGCCACCCTGGGCTCTGTAAATTTGTTCAAAATAATTCGAGGAATATCTCAGGTTTGGGAAAACGCAGATTTAAAAATTAGACAAGTGTAATTTTATTAATCTCTTATAACATCACAATTTCTTGACTTTATCCACTGAATGGTTTTAGAATAATTTTTTTATCGCTTCAGGATTGCGTGACAGTACAATCCAAGAGTTGATTTGCTGGGGTCAACTCATACATTAGTTTCTTTCATCTTAAATGTACAATAATTCACTACATGGGTTTCATTCTTGAGAAGACACATACCTCTGTTACAAGAAAATAACGAGAGAATATCCTTTAGTTCGAGATTTTAACTTAATTACACGTTACGAAGTTTCTCAGAGTGTTTTACTTAGGTGAACTCGAACAGATACATTCGTAAACAACAGAAACACATTCTCTAACCTTTCTGCTCTTGTTGCTCAGACGTTATGAGTTCGTGCTGGGATCCTACTTGGTTCACGATCACGCCTAAAATACGATGACACTTCTGAAGATGCTTTTTATCAAGGTGAAGAGTCGATAGCCCCGGTTGATAGCCAGCTCCTTTGGCATATTAAACATGATTCTTAATGAATTCACTCCAAACGTTCGCTCCTAAATTGTTGATCTTTCGTAAGCCTTGCAGACCGACCCTCTCCGAAAACGTTTAACGACCTTTAGTGTTGGTCCACAGCGAACGGTGTGTTCGTTTGTGGAATGGAATCCGACCTAGCATTTTTCACGACGGCAACTGCTGTAAACTCCATTTGTCGTACGCTGCATTGGTGACGCATGCGCTGTAGAGGGCAGACGGCGATTTGTGACTGAACGAGGAAAAAAAAAGAAAAAAAAAGCCGAAATTTAAACCCAGGCCTCACTGCCTTGGTAATAATGTATATTTATAGGACCAAATCCAAGTTTATTTATTTTTCTGGTAGTCGACAACTCTATCTTCTTCACAGAAATTAACAATCTACTAAGCTCAAATTCCCAACTAACCTAAAATGCAAGAAGTACCCGATTTTGTCATGCAGGCTTCAAGAAATGTAGACTCTTATAAGCAGGATTTTTACTGTGCTGAGCTATATCACCGAGTTATTCGAGTCAAATCATTCTTGTATTTCACAAGGTGAACTATTCAGCTAGTCAAGGTGAAGTGATATCGTGTACGTGTCTCTCGTCTGACTCGAATTAACAAAGCACTGGCCTTCCATGTGGCGAGTCCAAAACATGAATGAGATCTTTTGAGCAAGTATACTGAAGTGATTCGTTGGGTCATCGCAAGGTTCTTGCCAAATTACAGTGATGTTCTTTTGGAAACAATTTTTACAGAAGAAAACTTGGAAACTTTCGTGCAGAGGAAATTCACACATTTGGTATGCCGACAAGATTTAAATTATATTCGAGCAAAAGGAAACGTTCAAATATCTATAATGGGATAAAGTCCTTGAAATAGTGATATAACCATTTGTTTTGACAGTTTTGTCATTTCGGTGTAGCAACTTTGTTGTTTTGAGTGTTTCCTGCCCGGAACATGTATTTGTCGTTCAAGGCTGATATCACTAAGACATGCACGCAATCCATTACGTCGGAGAAATTCGAAAATAGAGTTTACACTGTGAAAGGTGCATCAAATGTTTTCCGTCCACAGTAAAACGCAAACGGCCGACATTTCAGTTTCCTCCGGCTTGTAGAGCGTTTTCGAAAAGCTCCGTTTTCGTAACGGATTGGTGTGGACGGCAGACCTAACCGTACAAATAAAGCTGCGTTTTTAGATTCGTCCGCGTACTATGGACGGGGCCCCATTCCCCAAAGGGGTACAAAGACTGGAGTGGACGAAACCCCGCCTTCGGGTTTATAGTCTGGAAAGATAGAATTAGGTGGTGGACATATCAAAATGTAGTTTAGGAATAAGTGGACAGCCTCCGACTGATAACTCCTTTGAGGGGCGGAGTGGCACTGGATCCAACATCCCCCACGCACCCGCCACCTCGATCCTTGTACGTGTGATTTGAAAATTATTTTTGTAGCGTGCATTGTCAGTTACGGCGAAACGTCAAAATAATACTTTCATTGATAAGACGAATAGATGCCACTAGTCAAAAAAATCATGAACTCAGTGTCGCATAATTTCGCAGAGAAACCTCCCAATGATGATAAATTCTTCACCGCTCTAGAAAATATGTTCATGTGCCAGCCGAATCATGTATTGTGCTTGGAACTGGGAAGTTCATGGCAAAGTCAAACAAGTTCAGGATTGAATACAATTTCCCCCTTTTTCAGTTTCTCAGTAACAAGAAAGTAGCTTGCATCAAATTGAAAGAAAACTGTACGAAACCACCACCTGTTCATTGAGAACAAAAATGTTAAAATTCGGTAATTCGCGATATTTTTCAGTTTTGTTTCTGGGTTACTTTTTAATTTCATTTTTGTCTTTATGTTTGTTTTGTTTTGTTCTGCGTTCCCTAGCTGTTCAAAGTAAAGCAACAACAATACCTGATTCCGTATTGAACGGTAACAATTTCGGGAGAAGGCAACAAGAGCCACCACTTGTAACTTATCTATCATTAAGCTTACTTACACCAATATTGTTTCTTCAAAAAAGTTTACGTAACACCTCGAAAGGAATCCATGTTGCTAGAGGTGACGACAATAAGATCGCGCGAAGGGGGCATTTTGCTTAGATGTTGAAAGATCTACCAAGTACGTAGTTTCAGATTGGGTTAAGGGTTTACTGCGGCTTTGGGGGGGGGGGGGGGGGGGTTTTGCTCTGACATTGCATCAAATGATTTCCGTCCACGCTACGTCGGAAGGATTTGAGAATCTGACAATCAACGGTCATTTTAGATTTGTGGTTGAGGCCGAAATACTCGTCCGTCTAAGGGAATTTAAGTCACATGATCATCGTGATGTAATTAATCTTTTTCGAAAAGCTCCGTTGTCAAAATGTCTCCGTTCACACGAAAACGGGAGGCCGGCGTTTTTTCAATTCCTCCGGTTTGAAGAGCGTTTTTGTAAAGCTCTGTTTTCGTGACGGATTAGTGTAAACGGTAGGCCCAACCGTAGAAATATAGCTGTGTTTTCTTCAAATTCCTCCCGGGTGGAGTGGACCAGGCAATGATTTTATGCGGCATAAGTGGAACTCCCATAATTTTATACATGTATAGAACTTAGTGCAATAAACTCAACTCAACAATTCTTGATAATCAGCCAATTTCGTCACTTGCTTTTAATTCAACGAGGCGCTAATGCACCAAGCGTCAGCGCTACTACTACTGTTAACATTAATGTCCGGCCATTCTGCGTCATGACGGCAGCAGTTAAATTACCTTTACTAACTTCAAGTTAAATTCTAACCTTTATTACACTTGAAACGGTGTTTATCATGATGGATTTGGAGTTCCTTCTCACTCATTTACTCTAGATTTGGGCGGCCTCCACACTACTCTGGCGGGAGGAATTTGAAAACGTCGCTAATCAGTCACGGAAACAGAGCTTTTCGAAAACGTCCTTTAAACGCAGCCTTTGATTTCTCTGACTGAGGTTTCCTCAGACACAAATCTAAAATGACTGATGATTTTGCGTTTTTAAATTCCTCATGCTTACTGTGGACCCAAAACGTATTTTATGCGTTTTTTAAAACGCATCCGTTGCATATTTAAATGTCAGTCGAAATGAGGCATAACCACAGATCCTTCACATCGCGGGCTTTTCATTTCCCAAGTCTCTTTCAAGATATCTGGGAACGGGAACGGGTGTGCATTTGCTATTCGCAAATATATCTATCACATTTTTCATTTATTAAGTCGGTAAAGTCATCAAGAATGGGAGGCGCGATGGTCTCATGGTCAGTGCGCTCGACCTCAGAGCAAGCGGTCCGGGTTCGAGCCCTCGTCGGGGACACTGTGTTTTTTTCTTGGGCAAGACACTTTACTCTCACAGTGCATCTCTCCACCCAGGTGTATAAATTGGTACCGGTGAATTTAATGCTGGGGGTAACCCTGCGATGGACTAGCATCCCATCCAGGGGGAGCAGAAATACTCTTTATGCTACAGAAACCGGGATAAGCTCCGACCTGCATGGTGGGCCACAATTGGCTCGTATGCAGACTTGACCTACCTTACCTAAAGCTGCCTGAGGTCATCAAGACATCGTACCAACTTATCCGCCATCAGTCATTTAGATTTGTTACCACGTGATCTGAAAATAAAACGCCAATCACGTGTCCTAGGAGCTATGCAATTCAGTCTCTGCGGTCCAGACAAGATAATAAAAAGTCTTTGTAGCGGAAAACAATTGAACAACATCAAATAAAATTAAAGGTACATATTTAGAACTTGTTAACTGAAAACTAAAATGAATTCCAAAAAAAGCCCTTTTTATAATTTACCCATCTTTCCATCGTGATTATTCACACAAAGATGTCGGCCGTCAGCCGATCGAGCCTTACAAAATAACGCACCACACTTCCTCAGAGAGGATTCGATGCTTCGTATGAAAACTCGTGTGGACGGGAATTTTTGCTGTTGAAGGTTCCTAAACACCTTAAAGCCACGTTGCATATTTAAATGTTTTTAATTACTTCTCCACTACAGAGAGGTCTTAGTTTTTCGAACTTTGAAATATGACTTTTGTTGGTAATAAAATGGCTGGTAAAGTGAGAAGGTTTTCCTAGGTTTTCTTTTCGTAAATTACCAACATAATAGTCTAAAATTATACGTTTCACCAAAAACTGAGTACGTAACAAATTTATGCAGCAAGCTTATAACAATATACATAATGACTGGCTCAGTTACAGCACTTCACTCTAAAAAATGAAAAGTATTTCCGCGACACGGATAGACAAGCCTAGCCTAACACGAATTCCTATTATTCAAACTATCTAAGAGTTTAAAATGTGCTTTACCGCTGATTTTGATCATCTTCAAACATAACCGGGTTTTTCTTGTATAGAAATTGAAATAATTAAGATAATGGCAGATCGGAAACACTTTGACCGACTTTTTATTTCTTGTCTCGAGCAATTACAAAAGATGCAATCTGATCACTTCCATCGTCATGGAAATAGAAAATAATTGCAGTCGATAAACACGTGTCGCCGATATCGGTTCTCGTTCTATCGGCTTTGCCTTTAACCCTTATCTTATGCTTGATTTGTTCACAATACGTTCCATATAGCAGTTAAAAAATGTTCATCAATACACGGTGTAAAGAACTTTCTACTGAATTGAATATCGCCGTTCTTAAAGCGCGAAGTCTCAATCGAACTTACAAACGAGTTAGCACTCTCCAAAAGCCGACCACTGTTAATTGAATAGAGCTCTTGAGTTCGTTCTTGTTATCTGGACGTTCACAGCTGCCTTTTAAGCCAACATGAAATTTCAAAGTATTTTGTCCGTTGCAGTGTTCTTTTTGGTTTGTTCCGCATATCGCTTAAACAGGCGTTTGGAAAGAGGAGATTCTGGAGATCATTGGGCAAACAAAGAAGATTCAGGAAGCGGCTTTCACAGTCACAAATTCGGGTAAGTACTTAAGAACAGTTTGCCCCTTAATTACTCTCTTGAAATTGTACGAGGCCTCATTCGGCGATCCTTTGGTTTCGTGAACTGACACCGATATATCAAACAAGCTCAATACCAGTGAAAAAAAAAAAACCTTGCTCCTTAGAACTCAACGATACTTTTAAAAAACGGCAAAATTTAACATCTAAAAACTCCTTTTTCAATAATCGACACGGTTAGTGAACAGCACATTATATTTTTAATAATCCTAATCTCATTTACCTTCAAATGAGAAGAAAGGAAGACTTTTAAACTGAAATGTCGAGTATTTATGACGTATCTCACTAAGCCCTGTGCAATCTTTATCCCGTTCAATTTCTACTACAATAACACTGTTTACGAATGCAAAATCTATTTGTTTTAGCCGCAGGAATTTGTTAAATCAGGTGTCGTATGCATATAATATTAATTTTCCAGAAATCACTGCGTTAAAGCGTTAACTGATCGGTGAAATGTCTCTCACGATTCTCTCATTCATGCATATTCTTTGTCGGCTAGCTCATTTGATAAAAAGCACTTTGTAGGTATGATCATCCTAATATTCTTTGCATGTGCTCCAAGGCATTGTAGAATGCGACGGATTACCTATCGCCTGAAAAGTGTTTAAAGTGACTCAATTCTGCTTAATTTTGCTTTGCAAACAACATAATTTGACTTCAGGCACTTAATCCAATAATTATTAGTTCGTATTAACGTTCAGCTGGCCAGTGCATGCGTTAAAAATTGTCACAGGCGTAGCCCAATCTATCATGTTGTGTAGTATTCAAGTCACTGCATGGCTGGACATCGATGCTTCAAACGTTGCCCACGTACAGCTGCAGTTTCCCACAGTTTCCCACAAAGTCGGTATTAAAAAAAAACTATATTAAAGAAGATTAACTTAAGGTGGCCTGACAGGCTAAAAAGGACCTACAAGTTTGTTTAAATATGGCGAAGAAAGAACAATTGTGTGCGATTGCACTCAAAACGGCTGCTTTGGCAACCAGCCACACCCTTTTGAGGTTTCAATTTAAAACATTGATAGCACTGACGTCAAAAATTCCTGCACTTTTACAAAACAATTAAAAGAAGATTTGACTTTCAAACAACATCTTGTAAGTTTCTGTTTTGGTCTGTACAATCAACCAAAGTTTTGGAAGTTAAGTCTTGTTTTCAGTGCCTTTTACATGCTTTATCTGGAAATAGCCTTATTTTTCACCAAACCGAGTGCAAAAATGTTCTTGGGTCACGAGACAGATGTTAAATATTACGATTGTTTTGCTTGCGAGCAATGAGTGCGTTAACATTTTTATCATTCAAATTGAATACACTGCAAACAAAAATCGTCAAACTTTGAGTCAGCCGAAGCTATGGTGTAATGACAGTGGTGTATTGAATTTACACCACGGCTATTACACTACGATAATGACGTGTCACGTGGTGCAAGTCAACCAATCAGGAAATCGGAATTCGTACAGTGTATGAAAGTTGAATAATAAAAACCTTACTGTAGTTGTAGGAAATATTACCTTTTCTAAGGGAAATGAATGAGCCTGTGATGACGATTCAGACAGGACTTTTCACACTCGATTACAATCAATGAGTTGTGCATGTCTTAACAGCTTTTCTACAAAGTACCGTTCATATTTCAAAATTACAATTAAATTTAAACACGAAGACTAATTTTAAATAAGGAAAGTAATGACAGTGAAAAAGTAAATGAAAATAAACAGACCTAGTTAAATCTGCTGGAGAAAAATATCCCCCCAAAAAATGTTTTGGTGGTGAACGTCATCATTTAGAACACAAAGTATATGTTACAAAATCCTCCGCGTTTACATCGAAACATTTTAAGAGTGGGCTTCCTGTGAAGTAGCTTTTCACCTAAGTGGAGTTGGCACCATAAATAAAAAATCACCATTACCATTACCTTTCCAGAGACGAGACTTATAATCGATCACCAAGTTGCCGAAAACTCTACTACTCAAACATAGAGTCGAATCTCTACTAAAAAACGGCCAGGCAACTCTCTGCAACGGCCAAGATGTCCGCTGTGGAGTGGTTCAGCTGTAATAACAATGTTAATAGTCAGACTAGACTCCTGCTGGCGCCCAGGCTAAAACGTAAGATTTATTTTTTTGATATGTATTTTGCAGGATTGTAAATGACAGTATTTTGGAGAATGCTGATCTCATCATTCTGCCTCGTCCTTATGTGAACCCAAACAAAGGCAAGTACAAGACGAAGACAAGCCCTACAACACGCCCTGATGAGGAAACGTCTGCATCTGAATCAGAAGATGACTAAAACGATGACGATTGCTTACTTCTGACGCGTGATTCCACGATGTGGCAAACATTGTTTTTATTAGCTTTATGGAGATTAAACCAGCATATATATGATAGACTACAATAACACTGAAATGACTAGATCCGACGCTTCATATTGCCTTTACATGTGAAGTGTGAAGTGCAAACAGTTGAATTATCCTCAGATTTTGTACTCTTATAGAGGCGGGGGGAAGAGGGGGGGGGGGGGGGGGGGGGGGAACCGTTGGGTGGGCAAAAATTCCATTCGCCGGGTAGTGGACATAATCCTAGTTGCTAAATGCTACGGAAAGTGAGCTAAGCCTCGATGGTACGCACCACATGGCTCAATGTACACGTTAACTGAGGTTACAATAGCTAATAATGCCCCCTTTTGTGTAGGCAATTATAGATTGTGCTAGCATAATTTTTGGCATAATTTGGGAAAACGAGCATGATTTTTGGTACTTTTTGTAAAAGTAGCACAGGTACATTATAGGCGGTGAATAAGAGTAAAACCACTAAAATCCACGTGAATCCGCGGTGTGACATCCACGTGTTGTCCGTGGCGCACTGCACTCTTGCAAAAAGCGGCGCAGTGCACTCTGGTTAAATGCATTGTATTCTGGTAAAAAGTGATGAATTCGAGAATTCGTACCCCCCTCTTTATATTCTTTTTAAATCGTGATTATGAGAAGCATAATTTTCGAAAACGAGCATAATTTGAGAAATTAAAATCAGGCAGTGCTTGTAGTATAATGCTACTTTACTTATCGTGTTCAGGTATTTTCCAGCCGGCTCAAATGGAGGTATAACTTATTGGTGGTCCACTTCACGCAAGTAAGCTTAATTATCACGCAAGTAAAAAATAAAATCGCTTATTAATCTATAAATTGAGTCAAGAAATTGAAATATCATAGAAGAGTAATAAATAAACAATGTGCCAAAGTTTCGGGGATATGTGATATTCCGAACTCGAGTTATTCGGCAAAGGGTATCACTGAAAATTATAGTGTTAAGTATGGAAACGCCACGTTGGAGCCCGTCTGAGGGACTCCAACATGGCGGCCGGAAACCAGTAGAAACATCTGGAGTTTACTTTGGCCCTCTCACAACATTTATTCTTTCTTTTAAGCTTGAAAACATTCGCATAGTCACTTCTCTCAAAAGTTTTATAGAAATTTGCTGCCACTGACTCGTGTTGTTCCGAGACAACCAGAGTCAGTGGCAACAAATTTCTATAGAACTTCTCTCAACATATTGGTTACTCAGAACTCGAAAACATAAGGCGAACCGATATTTTCGTGCACGTAACATGTTACCCAGAAACAATGCCGATGTCACGCATTGTGAAAAGACCGTGTTCTATTTTAAAAACAAAGCGGTTTACCGAACTGAAGACAGGCCAACAGATATATGTTTAAAAGTGACTCTTACCTGGTAAAGGTAAAAAATTGAAAATTTTAATAGAAAAAAAAATAGGAAAAAGAAACCCATGTATTGATTTTCTCAGAGTTATCATGGGCAGCGGTATTGCTCGTGGGCGCGTACGCACGACGACGGCGACGGAGTCGCGCAACATGGCGGCCATACTCCAAATAATTAATAGGTTGATAGAGACATGCATGCAGCCTTGGTTTACCGTGCACTTCTTTGATATTGGACATCCATGTTATGAGCAATTGACACCTGTCAAAACAAGGTATCTGCTGACCTGTATCACATGACCATATCGCAGGCTCTAGTCTACAACTCATCGAGGTCACGTGTTTTTAAGTTGGCCGCTGACCAAATGCTGGTTTTCGATTGGATCGCGGGCTCGCTCGCGCTCGAGCTAAAGCTAGCCTAGGATTAAAATTTATCCGAATTATAACGTTTTCTTTATACAAATGTTTTTTTCCTGCTTTGTTTTGTGTTTATAAAACTCAAAACAGAAAACCTTACCACAAAGGTACAGAACTCAAATCAAAATTGTACCTTTTCCTGGGTTAGCTTAATCGGGTTCTTAACAACGTGGCCAAGGAGATACGCTTTTTGGCTGGCCTAAATCTATATATTAGTTTTTTTGTGGCGTCATGTGAAAAGCAAGAATACGCATTGCTGTCCTATAATAATCTTGACGATGAAGATCACCACTTCCCTGGACTGCTAGTCACTTAGACGAGTCTTAAGCAATCGAGAACGAAAGGCAGCGGTATGACCGAGTAGGGAATAAGGCGAGTTTTTGTTCTCGTGTGTAGCGTTGCAGTTGTGTCCTGCGTGGCAGATATGTCTTAAACGTTTTGACCAATTGTATGTGTCGTTGTTTCTTCCAATGAAATTGCGTTGTTACAGTTACCAGTCTTATGGCTGCGTATTATTAGATAGAACCCATGATATGATTGGCTCAGTATATCCTATTACGTCAGAGGACATGTCTGCCATATAGGACATAACTGCAACGGTACACTCGTGCGTACCGTGCCCATATCTCGCCCCATTCCCCTTTGAGCTAAAACGTTTCACCTCATAAGCCGAGCTTAATTTCGAGAGAAAAACAAACATCCAGCAATCTAATCGCTTTCCATCGTATTCTACAAGTTGCATGAGAACTAGAGAGCTGAGTTTAGCAGGGTCTTTAAACCAAATAAACACCTGGTTAATTAAAGGCCAAATAATAATTTATTCTAGAAAAGCAAATAACAATAGGTCTAAAAAAATTAACCTTAAAACGCGAACGTACAACTTGGTTCAAATCAAAAAGACAATTGCGAAATACAGTATCCAACGAACAAACTCTGTTTTAAAGAAACGCATTAAGCGTTACCGAGAGTATATATTAAGGATTTACGGATTTAGCGCAATTTACACTTCTAAACATAAATATAGATTGAGAGTCGTTGCTAATTTGGCACTTGGCAAATCACGACTGTAAGTTCGCCTCGCATTTTCCGTTGACGCTGTCGAGTTTGAGTAGCTGTAAACCAAAATTAGCACTTAAAGCCGAGGTCAAAGTTGTAAGTCGCTGTTCAACCCTCTCTAGCTTTTCTCTCGACCATCCACAATAGCCCTGTTCACGGTTAGTTAGTCTCATTTGTATTACAATGTAATCCAACGTAGCTGCGAGGCAATTCACATACATGCTAGATTTCATTGTAATGGAAATGAGCAGAGTTAACCGTGAAAAGGCCTATTGAGAAGCGTTAGGTAAAAAACTGTTCAACGTCTACTCAACTTTCGTACGCCAGACCTTTCATTCGTAGGATAAAATCTATGAATGACTGGCTCCGTCCACATTACGCCGAAGGATTTTGAAAACGGAGTTTTCACTCTGAAATCGCATCAAATGTTCTCCTTCCACACTAAGCTGGAGGAATAAAAAAAACGCCATAACCACCGATCATTTTAGATTTGAATTTGAGGGAAACTTGAGCAGGGAAATCACGTGATTATCATGACGTCATCGTTTTCGCAAAGCTTCGTTTTCAAAATGTTTTCCGTCCACACGAAAACGAGAAGCCGACATTCCTCTGGTTTGAAAAGCGTTTTCGAAAAGATTTGCTTTCTTGACGGATTAGTGTGGACGGTAGACCTAACCGTAGAACTAAAGCTGCGTTTCCAAATTCCTCCGGTATAGCGTGAACGGAGCCTGTGTGATCAACGAATTCAATGACTTGGAAAACTGAAAAATGAGTGGTTGATACGTGAAGAATCTTTGGCTTGGTTGTAGTAAATTTACCCTCAGTACTGATTTTGGCCACAATGTGATAACTGACGGGTACAGAGCTTGTTCGTTCTATCGGCGTTTCAAGTTAAAATAAGTTAATTCTTATGAACTAGATGACTACCTTGTTCCTTTATGTTTGGGTTAAAAACTAAAACACAATTTGGTTTTGCGCTGAACATGTGTCTACTTGGATTTCACATCTTTCATCTCCATCAAAAAATAAATGCTAAAACGTTTTAGCGCTGCAAAGAAAAAAAAGCACCAAACAAAGTATTCGTTAACAGATCACTTGAATGGTACTGCGATATCATTTCACACGGAGAATTAAAAAGTTATGACTACATTGTATAGCATGATAAACAATATCACATGAAAGTACTGCTCAGTGACTGTCATTTAGATGTTTTCACGCTAGGGTTTCACCGGTACAGACAAAATTAGAACCTCCCTGTGCATATTATAAGCGGCGCCACACGAAATCACTGCTGGCTAGTTTCCATCGACTTTCAAAGTCAAAACTGCCTTTCACGGCATTCTAAACAATAACACATAAAATTACCGTATAAATTAAGTTAATAGTCGCCCATTAGGATTTCAGTTAGTGCCGTATTAAAGGATGTAACTCCAGAAAGCTTAGGTTTTTGTCTTCATCTCTAGCAAGTAAACAATCAGCTTTTCCACTCACCGAAGTTTCAGCATCTGAAGTGCCCGTTATCCTGAAGAAATTCGTCTAAAAAAATTCGATCGACTTCGGAGGCCGCCCTTTTGAAACTGTCTTGGTAGCCAGGTCATTTACGTGACGTCATTCGGTCCGACTCGAAGGCAAGGTGAAAAACCTGTAACTGGCTTAGCATCCTTCACAAGGTCGGCAAAATCGTTTTTTTTTTCCAAGCAATTTTCTACTTCGATATCTTCAATGCTATCATTTCGGAGACTGGAGCGTGCTTGGCTCAAATAATATGGCTCAAGAGCAGCCTGAAAGCAGCCATAACCGGCTCAGAGTGATAGTTAAAAGCCTCTTCGAACGACGGAATTACGTCGCAAAAAAGGTGGCCAGGCTGCTGAGTACTGTTTAAAATGGGGGCAACGATGTTCGAATTTTGGGCTTCTTTAGAGAATTTCACAAGGAAAACATCATCATCATTTTATCTGAATAATTTACATGCACTTTAATAGGCTGAAACTTCGGTGAGTGACTAAACGCGTTACAAAGTACTACTCAATAAATTAGTATTTTAGCACTGCTCAATAAATTATTACAAATTATTTTATTGGCTGCAAACTCCTCACCGCCTATACCTGATAGTCTTAATCTTTAATATATATTGAGGATATTACACGATGGCGAGAAGATATGAATTTTATGTTCGAGTGGCAAGAACAATATCTCACGAGTGAGCGAAGCGAACGAATATTGTTCTTGCCACGAGAACATAAAATTCATATCTTCTCGCCAACTTGTAATGTTCTTTTTATCATATGGAGGAGAGTGTTCAACAAAAGCAAAAGGCGGGAATCGTGACGACATTGAACGATACGACACTCACAAAGGTGACATACGGAAAATACGCCACTCGGGTCCCAGATAAAGTGGCGTATGGAATCTACGAGTGGTTTAGTTCCTCCATATAATAAATAACGCTATCATTCCGCTTTTCCTTCCTTTCCAGCAGCAATCTTTTTAAGCTCCTCTAGCCGAGGTTTTATGCTGGTTAAATGATCAATGCCGTCTTGCAATTTGTCCTTGACCCATTCCTTCACCACACTTTCATCGTAGACGGGACTAAAGACTTTATTTGCCTCCGACTTTAACGATGTTAGAATCTGTAACCCACTGAAAACAAGACAAGACAACAGTCCGGATGTAAGTCTCAAGAATATTGTGTGAACACTACCAACATTGTCACGGGTAGGTACGGCTAAATGCGGTTTGGCTCTACGCTTTGTCCTTCTAAGCGCTAAGACAGTCGAAAGTTTGCATTGGCGGGAATTGAAAGGTCGCGAGCGCTTGCAAAGCCCTGTGGGAGTAATGTAAGTAGCCGCCAAAAAGCGCGGGAATAGTAAAAGAGTGAGACGCGGTTAGTTTGAGCTTAAATTCTAATTGGACGAGAAAGTGGTTCGGAAGAGAAAGTGACATCTTTAAACCATCCCTGAGTGTTGCAACCAAACACCAAGTGAAAAACACTCTAGTTGGACGAAAGTGATTGATGGCATGACATAGCGGTACTTACTGGACAGTCTTGTTGTATGCGCTTTCCACTTGATAAAAACTTAAAAACTTGTTTTCCACTTCACGCTCCAACAGCCAGCCTTGCTCTCTGAAAGATGAGAGTTCAGACCAACACGTTAACGGCTTAAAGAGTATAATAGTGACAAACAACACCCTGAAAACGTCGACAATCGATGACAATCGTCGAGTTCCTCAATTATTTACTTGTTTACCTCAGTTAAATATGGCTTTTAAGATACTTTTTATACAATTTCATAACTTTGTTCCGGGTAAAAAAAAAATGGCTTAATAAAGTGCCCATAACGTCAAAATTTTTATTTTCCTATCTGATCCCATATTTCATGCAATGAACTCAGTTCTGCGAAAGAATTTTTCGACTTGGATGAAAAGCAATTTTGTTATGAATTTTAAAAAACCTGAAAATCCTACTTTCTTGCGGTCGACCAGTGCCGCTGATCACAAGATCGACATGCTCAGAGTTGACGTAGATTCAGGACCGTGTGACTTCAGGTCCAGCATTTTGTGTGGGCGACTAAGTTAAATTTACAGAGGTAAAACAAGCGAGATGGGTCAAGCCTGAAGTCACGTGTTTCTAAATCTACGTCACAACTCATTCCAAACCAAGGAGGGCAGACTGGTGCGAATGGTGGACCAAAATGGCGCCAAATTTGAACGCTTTCAAAACTTATAAGAAAAAATTATTTTATCTACTAAATCGAATTTTTTTCGCAGAAGTTCATTGCGTGATATATAGAATCAGATGAGAAAATGAAAACTTTTGCCGTTATGGGCACTCTTAATTACAGGACTGGACTGATTTTGTCCGCACCCAGCTTGCACGCGTGAGTCAAATTCTAAATCAGCATTGCTCCACGAAATCCACAGGCATACTGAGATGAAGAGCTAGCTATTACACTGAGGCAAGAACACTGACCTCGCGAGAAATTCAATACGTTGAATATTTCTCAAAAAGGTGACGTAGGAGCCCACGATTAAATGGTATTCACTGCTTGCAAGGGTTAGGAAAACCTACAGTCTGGACAAAATGGCTAACACAGAGCCGTTCTGTAGCACGACGCGCACGAGTAATTTTAAAGTGTCTTGTCAGCTGGGTAAGGAAATGCACGGTAAGATTCAAGTGTCTTGCCTAAGAACGCAACAGTGACCTGGGCCAGGACTCAACCCCTATAACAGCTCGATCAGGTCTCTAACAAGTTAAAGTAACTCACATATTTCTGACCCCTCTTGTATCATAAACCGCTTTCTCCAGGTGACCTACAAGATTGAAAATTCCATGTCCTAGAAACGTTCCGTCGGGCGGTTGATACCTGAAGGCAAGAAAAGAGAATGAAAAAAATAGCTCAAAATTGAAATAAGAAATAGTTTATCTCCTTCCAGTTCATTCTGCATTGAGTATCTTCTACACGAAATTAATGCAATTATCACAACGTTCAAGTAAGGATAGAGACATTGAATGAGATTTTCCGCGTTTGTGAAAGAGAGAACTGATTTGGTTTTTCCAGGTTTCTTGCAGAGAATGAGAATGTCTAAAAAATGAACAATGATGTACAAAGATCTTGAAGAATCACTGAAATTGTTCACTATAGCGTTTTGTTCAACTATGCACTACCTAAACATACTCACGTAGGAGGAAATCTGCCGACATTGATAGCAAACGTCGGAGGCAAGCCAAGTTCTTTAACTGTGGCGTCTATGTGTTCCTCGTCCAAATACCCTACGAACATGAAAGATATTGAAACCTAAACGAACGGATGAAAATATCTAATTGCAGGCTGACTTGGTTATATCTACAATCTATATGCAAATTGCGTCATTTTTATCTGACAATGATTGCATTTTGCAACTAGGAATTGAGACAATAAACCCATAAACAACTTATATCGCATTCTTTTCTTTTCATGATATCCAGAATAATTAATGGCAGGCGAAGCGAACGGCCAACGCTTAAACTTCTCTACTCGCCAAACCTGCCAGGTATTTTCTTTAAAAAAAACGCAAAACCCTTTTAATAAAATAATTACCTGCTGGTAATTTGACATTTCTGAATTTCTCCCGTACTAAGCACGCAGTTACAATAAATTTCTTAACTTCCATCAAAGTTAAAATTACTGCATTTTACGTTTGCCAAACCAGATGTTAATTTATGCTATTGAAAAAAAAAAACAAACAAAAAAACAAGATGTATACTGGCCAAGAGTTCGCTGATTGCAATCCGCTTAATGCATGAATCGAATACTATCCTTGTACTGTTTCGTTTAAGGACGTTCGCGCGAAAATATTCTAGTCAATAGAATTTTTTTTTACTGCAGGCAGATGAGTTACTTGCGCCAGAAATGCAAAAACAATTGGGGGTCACCGTCTTCGTTTAGAGATAAAGCGTGTGGTAAACTATACTGATTTCGAAAAATTGTCCCAAATAATTGAGCAAGGTCTACAGGGGTTTATAGTTAAAAAAAATGGAAGGTGAGTCAACGGAGGCAAACGATCTTAGTCATGTTTTGCAGAAGTGGGTCTGTTGCGTAAATAATCCTAAATGTTACGAAGGTTTTCACAAAATTTAAGCTTTTAAGAGGCATTTGAAACCGCCTCACAGATGCACGAAGAGCTACTAAGAACGCAATTCGATGGTGCATTTTGCCAAAAATTCAAACTTGTAGTCGATAGATTTTCTTCTTTTTTTTCCCTACACGTAGAAAATCAGTAGACAAAATTTTCCATCGAAAGAAACATTGGGGCCTTCGAACGTCCAAGATCGTTAAATCCAGTCAAAGCTCTAGAAATGGCCATCTGCCCTATCATTTGTTTATTTTATGACTTAGCGCGCGCACTCATGCATGACGTGGCATGCGAATTTGCGTGCGCAGTAAGGATGCGAGGAAACAATTAGCGCGAACGTCGCGCGCTAAGATGATTTGTTCCACGTTATTCAACCTTAACAATCTGTCTTATCAATAAGGTTCATTCCCTTTTAGCTAACTTGTTCATCACAAAACACGACCAAATTAAAGAAGCTCAGTCACGCTATTTTGATCACGTAAAAAAGTTACCTTCAAAGTAAAGGAAACCTGAAAATAGTATTTTAGTAAGATAGAAAAACCCCAAGGAGACATTAAGATATCATTAAGGAACAAGGATGGTAAAGGATGGAGAAGATTGACCCGGATTACACACGACGAACTTTACGAAAATTACGTTAAACGTTTCAATATATGCAAACCATGACGTATCCCATTGACTCGCTGAGCTTTTTGCCAAAAGCGCATTTTTGAACATTTTGGACATTTTCAGCCTGGATATCAAGTTTTTGGAATGACCTTCTACCGACCCTCCAATGGGCTTCCTTCCAGTTGAATTTTAGTTTTTAAGAAAGCATCATCAAGACGGGCCATTTTTTCCATGGAGTAGCCAACTGTAGTTGCAGGTAATTCTGCTGCGAGTTTTTCATTCAAATTTCTGATTATTTGCGTACATGTTTCAGGATCCATCGAGCCGAATACTCTGATCTGGGTATCAATGAAAAGATCTTTTCCTCCTGCACAACTTGAGTAAACAATTTTGATGCCAATTTTGGTCAAAGATGTTGACGTCAGAAGAGGAACAAAGGCCAACGCTGATCACGGCCGGTGAAGGGCGCCATGGGAGGAAATGGGTGAATTAACACACAACGACATAACTCAGTGAATGATAAGTTGCTCGTTATTTTTATTTTACCTGTGCGCAGGGCTTGTAAACAGTAAGCCAACGAAGGAAGGGCTGCTGGAAGGAGCTCGCACAAAGTAGCATAGTGGTCATACCTAATCAAGAAAATAAAATTACCAGAGGATGGTTTTGCATCTGAGATTTCAAGGCCTCCTCGCTGTCCTTTAGGTATTCTGTCATCCCATCTAAGATTGCTCCACAAAAACAGGATCTCTGGTCGAGAATGGGACGAAGAGAAAGCAGGAGAAGAGAGAGAGGACGGAAAGAGAGAGAGAGAGAGAGAGAGAGGAGGGGGGGGGGGGGGAGGAGGTGCCCAAAATCCCAACCATACCTCCCCCACCCACTTTAAATCTCAGCCAGTTCTTTCTCGGCATAGCCTCCCACGCAGACGCTCTCAAGGCTCGTCATGCGTTCCTCTCCACGAAGGAAGCCGCGACCAGCTCTAAAAGCGTATACGTGGGAGGCTATTCTCGGCTCTTCCAGCCCCCTCCAGGCCCTTCCAGCCAGAGTCTGTTCACAGACTATTTCCACAAGTGATAACTCTCTGCCTGCCCCGTTCTTTCAGTTTACTTGCTAGTTTACGAAGAAACCAACAAAAAATAATCAAGAAAGGTTTGTCAAGTGTGAAGTTAATAAAGCATCCTTCATTGCAACCTTGGCAGACATAATTAACTAGTACAGGTAAATTACTAACAATGTTAGTAAGTCAACGACCTCAGATATCTGGAACAACATTTTCTGAGATTTTCCAGTACGAGTCGAACTTAACGGAAATTTTCTCAGCATCAAAAGAGGGCCAGACTCCAGTTTCTTTCCGAGCAGCTTGAGTCACTTACTTATCTCGATTTCAAGGTCAACCATGCTTGGCTGACAACTACTCTACCTGCTCCACCCAGTCAGTGCAATACCATTAAATTCCAGAGTGCTTGGAACCTTAGCAATGATGTCCAGCCAGTTAAGATTGTTCTGCACATGAAAGCCAATGGGAACGAAGTTGCTCCACGGGAAGGTAGCACCTTAAAAACACATCAGCAATATCATCACCAAAACAGAAGATTAGAAACACATCATATAAAAGCACAAACATTTTTGGTATGAAAGGAGCTAAGATAAGATACAGTCAAACCTCTTCACAACAGCAACATTTGGGACAGAGCAAAGTGATTGATGTAGAGAGGCGACCTTTATGGGAAGGAAGGGGTGTAATATGACATCTGTTTTTTTTTGGAGGGGGTGAACTTTTAGAAAAAAAAACATTGCCTAATTTCAAACCGAAAGAACTAGGCAGGAAATAAATTAAGTAAATTAAGGGATAAGCAACTATTGATCCACATAGTCAGAAAGAGCACACTGAGATTCACAAAATCCCAAAGTTTGGTGTTAATCAGGCTAGTTTTGACTGAGATACAGTGATTCAAAAACACCAAAATTAAAAAAAGCAATGTATGGCCATCCGGACACTGTGTTCGGACAGTGTCTGGATGGCCATACACTTCTTTGTAAATTCTGACATTTTCAAATGGATGTATCTTGCTTACTACTGGGTCTATTTACATGAAACTTGGGGATTTTATAAAGCACTTTATGACTACGTGGATCAATAGTTGCTAATTCCATAATTTACAGACTCGTACCTAGTCATTCACGGTTTGAAATCAGGCAATAGTCAATCGATCAATAAAAATGTATTTAAAATTAAGATACCTTTAAAGGCACTTGCAGCCCAAATCTTGTCGAAAGCTTCACCGTATCTTTTCCACATGTCTTGAGAAATACAAGAAAGGAAAAATTATTAGTTGAAGCTGCATCCTAATCTTACATTCATGAGCAAGTGAAAAGCAGCAACCCCTACTGTTACTACTAACAATACAGCTGTAGTAATAATAATAACAACAACAACAACAGTTGTCATAACAGTAATAAAAAAATTAGAGCACCTACCAGAGGGATAATAGCCTGTCAGATCTGATCTGTAACCCCAGACCATCGGTTCAACAAGAGGACCCAGTTCTGTTGAAGAAAAGTACAATAACGTATTTGTACATATAATTATTTATTGAGTAACTAAAATATATCGAATACAAAACGTTTATTAATAAAGAATTAAAACATTTTCTACTTTCACAGGTGGTAACCAAGTTAAAATACCAACTAACACAAAAAAGCAACAACCATTGTGCATTGGATTAGTTTGGGTATTGCCCATTGGCTTCAAAGTGAGACACCCCTTGCAGGGCATACGAAACAATAATTATTACCACATATTAGAAGAAAGTGGAGGGGACAGGGGGGGAGCCCAGGACATTAGGGGGCGGGAGGGGTACGAGAGGCGGGAGAGGAAAGGGCGGGAAGCGGGAGTTCTAAGAGGGCGGGAAGCGGGAGAGAAATGCGATAACGCTAATTGTTTTTTAATTCAACAAAGCGTTAAACGAGCAAACGAAAATTTGCGCTTGGCCTGAACAACAGGCTTACTTTCAGTGGTTACGTAAGTCATGAAATGTACAAGCAGCACGAGTGCAAATGTGTCGCAAAAGCTGTCAAATATCAAAAAGGTCAGACAAGCAGGGGATCTCACATCAATGTCGTCCACGACAATTTTTTTCGGTGTGGCAGTGGAAAGGTCTGTGTATGGAAGACCTTCTTGGGAGCTTGCTCCATACGACAGTGAATCAGAACAGACCAAAGGTTTTATCGCGTGTTGTAGTGATGCCTCAACTGAATGCTGCTTTAATGAGTGCGCTTGAGAGTGTGGAGTGGTTCGTTTTATGTCCAAGTTTTTTGTTTTAGTCAAGTCGAAATCGATTTCAGACTGCCGAGGAGAACGTGGTATGTCGAGGCATGGAATCTGATGAAATTGGAGAAAATCACGAAATCTCTCTCGACTCGGAAGAGGAAAGAGACTTAATAGACCTAACGACCATTTGGAGCAGAAAGAGACCATTGCACCCACCTGTAGGCACATGGCATTCTTTTATATTTCCCGAAAAATAAATACGCATATCTGAAATCCTCCTGGGACGTTTTGCTGCAATTTCGTGAAATCCTACCTCCATGATTTCATTTTTGTTTGATCCCAGTAAACACCGGACTGCTTACTGGAAATGCATATACTTCCTTCATCCAAACACGAGACAATTTAGAATTAACTTTTGAGACCGTCGTCGCTGAAAATGGATTTCAGAAACAAATCTAAAGAGCCGATAGGGAATTCTAGCAATAAATTTTTATTTAGTTATTCTCGTTTTAAATCAAAAGCCACACTAGATGACCGTTCTTTTACCTGTGCTGCACCGAAACTTTGGAATGGGCTTTCATTTGACATACGTAGCGCCAACACGGTTAGTATTGTTAAAGCCAGGCTAAAAACTCACCTTTTCTGTCAAGCATTTTTATCATAGTTGTTTCTATTATTGTAAGTTCACTTTTAATTGTAATTTTAGCTCTTTAGCTTTTTTATTCCGTTTTTAATCTTGCCATGTGCATTCGAACATCTAATGAAATTTGCACATTATAAATGTTATTATTGTCATTACTATTGTTATTATTATATTATTGGGATGTACATGGAAATTTTCATTTTTTTCAGTTTATAGACAGTTTTCCATACCACCAAGAAATCTTTTTTAAACTATATTTGTACGTAATTCTTAATTGGAGAAGAGTTAATAAAGTTGTTTTTTCATTATCTAATAAAAAATTATTATTATTATTATTATTATTATTATTATGATGATGATGATGATGACGACGAAAATGGGCTGAAATGGAAGGAGATAAACAAATAGTCCAAAACTTCATTGAATTGAAACATACGACAGTGGATGTGTTTTGACTCTGCCAATTTAAAGGGGACGGGAGCAGCACGGAAAAGGGCGCGAGGCGGGAGATAAAGGTACGGGAAGCGGGAGACCAGGGTACCAGAGGCGGGAAGTTCTGACCACCCTGTCCCCACCCTCCCCGCTCCTCCCCTCCACTAGAAAACAGTCCTAAGAAAACAGGCACGCTCAACAATATTTTCTAGATGAGATATTGTATATTTTATCGGCTTTTTATTCTACACGATTGTTATCTTTTATTTTGTAGTAGTTTTTATTATTATCATGTAGTAGTCATTAATTACGCAGGGCTCCTATTGATACCAGCCTAGTGCTGAAAGGGCCACCCTGCCTAAATAAAGGTGGCTTTGACTTTGACGCTGATTGGTTGAAAATCGTTTTTGTATAACTCGACGGAGAAACAGAACTAGTACGAGCTGTTGACGAATGATGGCACAAGCAAAGAAAATTTACGCTTTGACAATCAAAGTTAACAAGTTGTTTTCCTAAGTTGTTTTTATTGCGGTGTTTTTTTTAAAAAGAAATAGAAAACATGCATGTTCTCCGTGTTTCTATCAAGTTATAGAAACAATCGTGAAAGTTTGGGAAACTCGAAAAAGCTGGTGATACACTCGCCTGCGGCTTGTGTCTTCACAGCATTTCGTTCTCCCGAACTTCCACTCGTGTTTCTATTTAACAATTAGATTATGAGCTCGAGATTTCTATCGCGTGATAGTTGACAGGGGTGCAGCCCGAGTCAACCATCACGCATAGAAATCGAGAGCGAATAATCTAATTGTTTTAGTATAAATCTACTACTAGTTCAAAATTTACTCTAAATCCTCTTTTACAGACGCTTCAAAAACACAAAGAAGCGGCCTTCAGCGCACCTAGTTACGCTACTCACTATCTATTACAGAATAGAATGTGAGTAGCGTAGCCAATTAGAGAACGCCATTCGTGATAGAACACTAGTAGATTTATACTAAAACTTGATATAAACATGGTACATGTTTTCTATTTCTTAAATGTAACATGTTCATGACCATCCAAAAGCTCTCATTTAAATGAATGGTCAAGTTTTGTATTCTGTTGTTTCACACACATAAAAAGGATGAGAAACGTTTACTTTTTGCAATCCTCATTCTCTCATGGATTTTCAATTTGTTTTTTGCATCTACAGACACAAACACTGATGCACAGATAGTAAATGATGAAACAGCATTGCCAATAAATTGACACAACTGTATTAAATCACATTTCCTTTGCATGCAACCCACACGTCCAACTAAGACACTGTTCACACAAGGGGATGTTTTGTGCAATTTGTCTGTTTAAATGCAAAACTAATTTTTAAGCAACTACACATCAACTCAAGGCATGTACAACCTTATACCTTTCAAGTATTCGACCGGCCAATGTCTCATCATATCATCCCACATGAGTGGTGTAACCTTCTTGCTTTGTAAATACTTGAGAATGGGAGTCATGTGATGGATAAACAACTGAGATTTATTACGTTCATCCTTCAGACAGACTGAGCATGTCATGAGGTTCCATACCTGGTATGCCAAAATAATTAAATCATGATTTACTTGGTCAAGCAATAACTGGTGAATGATCTAAAATGAGAGCTGACTGTTCCAGACATTCAGTTAGTTGGAGTAGCAAGAGAAGAAGTGAGAAAAATAGATAGGGGGCAGGAAGGGGTGGGGGTATTCATGTGTCCTCTAGACTAGTGTTCCCATGCTACACTCTTCCCTTATTTTTTGTCACTGCTTTAATTCCCTTGCTTCTACCTAACCAAATACCGATACTAAAAAAAGGTGAGGTTTACTTAAGTGTTTTAGTAAGACAGAGATCCATGTAGCCAATGATCTGATGCTAGTAAACATAATATTCCCCCAAATCTTAGCTACATGAATATTAGTCATAACATTATGCAGTTCCAGAAGAGTAGAGATGTTTTAAAATGCTACCTTTAAAAAAAAAAATATATATATATATATATATTTAGAAAACAGTCCCAAGAAAGCACGTGCACTGATTGGTTAAAAATCCTGTTTGTATAACTCGATGGAGACACAGAACTAGCGCGCACTGTTGACGCAGTGATGCCGCGAGCAAAGAGAATTTACATTTTGATAATCAAAGTTAACAAGTTGTTTTCCTTTTTCTCGTCGTGGTGTTTTCTAAAAGAAATAGAAAACATGTACTCCGTGTTTGTATCGAGTTATACAAACACTCGTGAAAGTTTGGGAGAACTCAAAAAAGCTGTGGAAACACTCGCCTGCGGCTCGTGTTCCCACAGCATTTCTCGTTCTCCCAAACTTCCACTTGTGTTTGTATAACTCGATACAAACACGGTACATGTTTTCTATTTCTCAAATACAGTATATATTAATAATAATATTTGGGGAACAGTTCTGTGATTGCCCAGGACTTGATGTTTGTTACACCAGAAATTTTTAAAACTTTCAAGTTCAAACTGGTTTAAACAACAGTTTGCATGCACTGCAGACCAACCATGCATTGTCTATAAAACTGGTCAATATACATGTACATGACTTTTTTATTTTGATGTTTCTTGCTACTGTACATGCCTTAACTTTTACAGGGTATTGCTCACTTCAATCATTTTATTTTTTTGTGAAAAAAATTTGTACACTGAAAAGTATGCATGAGAGGATAAAGTTAATGTGATATGAATATTTTTTTTATTAATATTTTATTACCAGCAGACACATCTTACCTCGTCACCTCCGATATGAAACCATTTAACACCAGGATGGAGTGCCAATACCTGGTCAATGAGCCCTGTCACCATGGGAATGGATTCTATAAAATACCACACCTGTTGTTAGCACAGAACACAGATGGCAGAATGCGGCAAATCATTATATTTTTTTCATTAGTTTACTTGTTGAGGTGTACCAAATAATGGAAAATTAGCCCTTCCTAAAATTTTTGTGTATCTTTAAAAGTTGTGTCAATTTACATGTAAGTTGTGGTAATTTTTTCGAGATGTGTCAAACCAACCTCCTAAGTGAGTATTCTAGCAGAGAAATAACAACAACATGATATTATGTAAATTCTAGGAGAAACGTAGATTCGGAAAAAATCCGAATCCCAGATGGGATTTGAACCCACGACCCTCCGTGATCTAGTCGGATGCTCTACCACTGAGCTACTGGAGACTCTGTGGTGAGCAAGGGTCAAATATGTTAATTTAATTCTGTGTTATTGATCGCATATGTGGAGCATTAATTTTGAGAAGGAATTTACTTACTGTACAAAAAGCATCGTTAAAGAGACATAAAAATTAACCTTACCTTTGTTATTTGGACAAAGTGAATTGGTGAAGTGTTCTGTTTCTCGAAGATGAGCAAATGCCTTGTGTTTCAAAACAAACTAAATCAATTGAACAAAATGCACAATTAGTAACTACATACAGGTTCAATTATGAATAAAAAAGCTTCAGGATAGGGTTTTAAATGTTAGGTGATATAATTACATATAATTATCATACGCAACACAATACCTACATGTACATCTGTATAAAGGTTGACCATCAAAGCAAAATTATAAAGGCACATGCTCTGTGATCTAACTAGTAATTTCTATGGAGGATGCTAATTAAAAAAAAAAATATCACATCTAATATCTACCTCCAGATGGCCAAATGTCTGTACAAGTGGAATCACAATCAGGTCAATTGCAGTGGCTTCTCTCAGAAAATGTTTTATTTCATCTTCACTGGAAATTTGAATCAAAAAATAAAAAAAATATGAATTCCAATCAAATTACTTTCTTTATTTATACAGAACTAAATGTGGTTACAGGTATTGAAACCGATGATACACATTTATTGTACATAAACTCATTTGCATAATACTTGAATGTATGTTCACAGACATGATATTATATACAGTGTACCTGTATGAATTCTTGGCACGTAGGACCTCATATTTTTCTTTGTAAGGAAACACATCCTCATATTCCACCAGTAATCCAGTTGCTCCCCATTTCTTAAACTCTGGAAGCATCTACATTACCAAATAAATGTCAGTCAAATATCACACTAATCTTGTAGATAACAATAAAATTGTTTACTATTTCAACAAAAATATGCAATATCTGCATGTTAAATAAATGAACTGATTTTTGTTACCCAAAAACATATTGTAGATAAAGCAGGACTTGAAAAAGTGTCATCTGGTCATCTGGGACAAGTAAACTCTCCTTCTGGGCAAGTTACATAATGATTGTATTTTTTACTCACACTCGCCTGATGGCCAGGAAATCAGGCAAGTTGTTTGCCAACCAAATCATTAATTAAAAAGAGCAAAATAAGACTTGCCACAGGGCACTGAATCAATATTTGAAAGCTACTTGTCCGATGGGCAAGCAGGAATTCAAGTTTTTCTCAGGTCCTGTAAAGATGAGGAGATCCTGTGGCAAGACCATGGAAAATTTAATTGGTAAACACTTTTCGGTAGTGCTGAATACACCTCAGGGTACATGCACACAAGAATCTATAGCCCTGTCAATAAAAATACATCACTTGTCAATTTTCCTCGGTCCTCAAAAACTTGTAAAATCACAAATTTGTAAGACAGTAATTTAAACATTTTTTATGTACATTGCCAAGTACCTTTATCAGATATTCCATTTTTGGTGGTGCCCCCTTGAGATCCAAATGAACAAGTTTGTGGCCATTAAATCTAGAGAAACATGTGACAAAAGATGGTTGTAGCATTCACAACAAATTTAATAATAGAAGAGAGTAGTAACTAAAATGTTTCCTGATGGAAGTATTTATCTTAGGCTCGATTACCAACCGCTGTTTGGGAAAGGAGCTCACGCTCCTCCCCTGAAAACACGGCTGGACTTGTGAGGATTCCATTTGTTATTATTAACCAATCTGATAACTGCCTGCAGAGTTTTGTCAGCCATAAATTATCTTGTTGACCAGTTTGGATTGCGGGCCCATGATGGCAGATGATGTGGAATTGATAAATGGCATACAAGAGAACTCCAGAGACAATTAAGATTGAAAGTTTAAAAATTCACAAGGGGAAATGCTTGAAAGGTTTGTCAATGGCCAAGATGGGTTCCTATTCCAACCAACAGGGTCAGGAAAATTTGAAACTTTGGGTTCCAGAACATCAGCTGACAAAGTCAACAAAGAGTTGAGCTCAAGAGACAAAACAGTCAGGCAAATAGAAGTATTATGTCTTATAAGGATAGCAACACGGCAGTCTCTGGCAAACTTAAGCAAACTGAACTACATATAGCAAAACATACACAACAAATTGCAGGGTATAAACTTATTAAACAGTGGAAACCATGCCAACCAACATGCCATCTTTGACTGATCTTGATATGCATGACCAGTTTGCCAAACCAAAGTGAAATGGCGCTGCTCTACTTAAAAAATGAAAGTCTTCCACAGAAGAGTTATTTATAGAAGAGTTATTCATGCGATCTATTCATGCATACATCGCTGTTCCACAGCAATAATGTGAAACAAAATAAGTTGGAAAAGCAAAATTTAAAAAAAAGAGAAAGGCAAATGTGCAAATGTTTAGAGCCATAGGTTGAAATCAGTTAACATTTCTGGCTACCAGGAGTACTTGAATGAAAAGGACACTAAAATGGAATGAGGGTAAACTTGACTGTAAGGGTGTATTATGTCCAACTGTCTGAAGCTTGGAGGTTAAAGCTTGTTAATACAATCCATCAATTTTTTTTCCATAATATTTTAGAAGACTACAATTTATTTAATTTAAACTTTTAAATAACCATTGAAAAGAACATTTCATTTCTATGATTGACAGCATTACAAGACAGGGTTGTGCAAGAAATACTCACCTCCAGGACACATTCGCATGGTTTTTTGAACTTGTAATCTCCAAGGATTTTACCCACAGTTCATGTCAACTATTCTTTGGTGTGACCAGTGAGGTGTTTTACTCTCAGTCAAAATCAATTTTATTTAGTGTATTCTAAATTAATTTTTCATTGAAATTAACAGGCTGAAGAATTTCCAACTCATTTACATATTCACAGAGTGCAACTGATATTTGACCCAATGAATGTATTAACAAAAACATGTTTATTCTCTTTTACTGTACCTTTTTTTATCCATCCTGTTTTCCTTTAATGGTATGCTCTTGGCCTCTTGAAGCTTACTTCTGAGATGTTCTATAGTTTCTTGAGCCTTTTGCAGTTTCAGTTCCAGTAAGCTTCCAGTTGCGTCTTTGACTAATGACTGTAGTACTATTCAACAGATCATAAATTAGACTAATTGACATTCAAATGCAGTAATGCCTACACTGTATCTATCAAAATTCAATAGCTCTATACAAGAGAAGGTAAATTACTCTCCAGTTTTGATTGGTTCTTGTATAATTAATATGATTATGTCGTCATCTGTCTGTTCAGTAATACATGTAGATCAAAGAAGATATCACATGTGGTAAGAATGCAAGTGACACGAACGCCTACTTTTTTGGTTATTACCACTGACACTGTGACATCATTGTCATCGTCACCGTCAGCATCAGCGCCATCGTCACCGTCAGTCCTTGCTCTCCTTCAGGAGAATACTAGGACCATATCTGTGATCTGTTACATGGCAGATCACACGGCAGCACAGACTTTAAATTCCCATGGAACAGATTGGAAAAACATTCTAGCACCACCTGATGCTGAAAATAAATTATTTACAAAGAAAGCTTCCTAGAGCTTCAGAACTTGCCCGGGCCCCTTCCTCTCAAAATCAAGTTAATAAAAATAATAATAAGAGTCAAAACAAGGGTCACAGTGTATCAAATATATATGATTTAATCAATAAAATTATTTTTAACTACTTATTAACAAAAGTGAGAATGAGGTCTTTACGGGAAAACCTCAAACTGAGACCTTACTGTATTGAATGAGCGATAGTGAGGTTAATACCAGAAGACCAAGGCCCGTGGACAATATGGCACATGCCTACTTGTTTCTGGATGATGAGTATATTAAATGAGCTTCATTTCCTTACAGCTAATTAGCTATGCCCGCATCTGAAACAGTTTTGTGTTTGTTTGGACTTGCCAAAATGGTCAGGTCCAGGTTGTTCAAAATGTGGATATCAATATCCAGCAAATAGTGTGTGTTTTTGCTTATAATTTATCTACTGGATAAGGATTTATCTGTTGGATAGCATTCAATTCAACCTTTGAAAAACTGGGGCCAGCTTAAATTTCACTCACCTGGAATCGCTCAATGTTTACATTCGGGGCGTTACAAATTGGTAGTTTTGATGCTCAATAAAATCGATTTTAATCAATAACTTTCGATACTAATTAGTCAAAAATCAATAATAATCAATAGCAGAGAATTTTGTATTATCGATTTTGATTGATTTTATCATGTTGGTACATGTACATAATTACTGTTCCATTTTATCAGAGGAACTAAGGCGAAGAAGAAGACAGAGACTACAAGCAAGGAACAAATGACTAATGGATATCCTATGGCCAAAAAATAGGAATTTGTATCTTTAAAAATATATATTTTCTTCCAAGCAAAAGACACTAAACCTTCAATCTGTATAAAACAATTTTAATAAACTGATCCAACAAACTGCAGAGGTTTTTAAAATATAACAAAAATGTTCTTGCCACTAGAAACAACAAAATTAATGTAACCTTAATGGCATCAATCATCTTTAATTAGCAAATCGATTAACAGTACTGTTATTGAGCATTATCAAGTAATACCAAGTAATCGTATCCATAACAAAATTCTTGATAGTGATTGGTTCTCTGCATGCCTATTTATAATGGTAATAGGACTGAGTGGAGTCCAATTCAGTCTGTAATCATACAAGTGATATACACAATTGGACCACCCTGAAGCGGGAGTCGGATTTGTTGATCACCAGTACGACTAGAGACTGAATTGGATGACACGATGTCCTGTTACCAATTAATCATAACAATAATTACAATTTCCCATAAAAGTAAAAGTTTCATTTGAAGAAGGGTTTTTCATAGTCATTTTAAAATACAGTTGAAAATGTGGAGGATAGCTTGCAAAATGGCTTTTAAAACTAAACCTACATAATTTTACAAAGTCAGTCTCTTGAACTGGATACTATAGTGACTATAATCAATCTTACGATTGGTAGTAGTCAGACCTGAGTTATAAGTTTTTCAAGTTATAAATGCTGTAATAGTCCCGTTTATTATTCATTATATCGGTCAGACCTAAATAAGTTACAAATGCTGTAAATAGTTATTAATATTTAGTACTTATTATATCTGTCTGTTACCTTTTCTTCAGTGAGCCTTATTTTTATGAATTTACATGTATTTCCTCCTCTTGTAACTGCACTGTGGTAGTGGCCAACTCAAAAGCTTTGCTCCTTTGGCCACTACACAATTTCCTCTAAGAATAGTTAACTTCGCATTATTGCTCTGTTAATTTTTTTTTCTTTCTCTCTCTCTTTTTTCTGTACAGTACTTTTTACAACTGCTTATAATTTAATTGTAAAGAAATAAGTGTGAATAAAAATGATGATGACGATGATGATGATGATGATGATGATGATGTGGATTTAGTGGAGAGGACCTAAAGTGATTGCCTCATATAACTGTCCAATTACAGGTGTGCAATTATAGCCAACTGTCCAACTACAACTTTGCAGAATAGAGCGAAATGCAGCAGTTTATGCACCAATCACATTTGAGGAAATTGTTGTTATGATTTCTCCATGAATTATACTCCACTTGGTCCAATCACTATGACTAATCATAAAAATTACAATTTCCTCAATTGTGATTGGTTTAAAAAACTCCTATTTTTCCACTAATTATTCACTTGCCAAGTTGTTATCGGACAGTTTGTTATTCACTTTGTTATTGGGCAGTTTGTTATTGGACAGTTCAATAGGCCAATCACATTCGAAGTTGTAGTTTAAATCAACCAACCACATTCAAAGTTGTAATGATGTGCGTGCGTGCACCCGCTTGCTTTTGTGTTTTTGGCGCCTAATTACCTGTAGGAGGTTTTTCATCTCCTCTCTAGATATTTTAATGCGAATTTTCCCCTTCTTTCATAACTTGGCTATTCTTACTTTTCTTGAAAATTGCAATTTTTATGATTAATTGGTAACAAGACTTTGTGTCGTCCAATGCAGTCTGTAATCATACTCGTGATGAACAAATCAGACTCCTGCTTAGCGGTCGTCCAATTTTGTTATCACTCGTATGATTACAGACCGAATTGGACTCCACTCAGTCCTATTACCATTACTAATCATTTAGTTTCCGATGATACATTTCTCTCGACTTGTGGTTCGCCCTGTTAGAAGTACATGTACATGTAAACCTTGTACTCAAGTATTCAGCATTCATTCTGTAAATGTGCAAACGGGTTACAGCCTTTTTCATTAACATCCCGATGTTCGAGTCTTGTCCTAGTCTATAATATTAAGACTGAAGCTAAAATTATAGCAAAAATGTATAAGCTTAATCGATTTAATAACCAAACTAAGCTTGCTTCTATTGGTAGCATAGTACCTGTACATTGGTCGTTTTCATGACAAATGTTTTTCTTATTTTAAAAGATTTCTGAACATTCAGGAAAAAAATTATCTAAAAAAAGGAAAATCTACTTTTTTAAAAAGAAAACTAAAGCATGATTATTCACACATACAGTATTTATTTAGTACCTGTTGTTTTTTCTGTCCCCTGTGCGTCTTGATGCGTGACAGCTTGCGACTCACTCAGCTGGGACAATTTGAAGAAGATAAAGCAGGCAACCAAGAGCGCAATAGCTATTCCTACATTTGTGTAGTTAACTCGCATGATCTTCATACGAGCAAGGAGCTTAGGCTTGAGATGAATTAACCTGCAGGTAGTTACCCAACCGAATATCTCTGCTAACTCTTGGAACACCACCACTATAAACAGAAGTGGTAAGACTCACGCTCCACTCGCGCAGTTTTCACGCAGTGTTTTATAGGGCTCTGGGAACGAGTTATTGGATGCAGGGCACTATGGGTAGTGTCAGGGCCCATGGTTTTCAGGCTGAACTCTGGGCTGCACTTGAAATGTATACTAGTAAGAGTACTTAGTGGAGACCAGCGCCGTTTGTAATCACGATACACATCAAACGAAAGCATGGAGACAACGCTTCTTTTGAGGTTCTCGCGCAATCTTTGCTTTCTCTCTTTCGCCTTCCGCCCTTACGCGCTTGCCTTCCAAAAAGTGTTTGGATGACACAAGGCTGACAAGGTCCCGTTTCCTTTTTACAGGAAGAGATACTTTATTCCTAAGGTTTTTTAACCTAAATGTTGTTTCAGTCGAGCCTCTCCTCAGCGATCAGTTTCGAAAAATACCAAACGTTTCCAAGTCAAATCAAGATACCTTATTCGTACTAATTTTCGCGAGCACTTAATTTCGCGAATTTGGAACACGAATATTTCGCGAGCATTAATTTTCCCGATTTTGCAAAAAATGATAAATTTAGGGCAAATGACAATAGACAGACTTAGAAAACCGCGGGTTTTTTAATTATTACTGACAAATACAAAGATAATTGACAAATATAAAGAGCTTGTGTTGGCCTAATTATAAAGAGCCTGACCTAAATGGACATTTTAATGACTGCTCAAAAGATGTTTTAAAAGAGCAAAAGGTACAAGAAGAAGAAATGAGTGATTCGTATGAAGAAAGCGCTGAAGTAGAAGAGAAATAGACTGATGACAATTACCATGTAGCTATAAACGTAGGTAATCATTGATTAAAGCAATTATAGAAGTGTGTCAATTTTCGCGTCTTTAATTTTCGCGGATCCTAATTTTAGCGTGTCTTTAATTTCGCGATTTTTTACAACTTGCGAAAATCGCGAAATTAAAGCCTCGCGAAAATTAGTACGAATAAGGTATTTGGAACCTCTTGTAAGCTACCACCTCTCGTAAGCGACCGCGACGCAGTTCTAAGTTTCGTAAACGGTCGATGCCGTTTTCGTGAAAGTTTTTCTCTACCTAATTAAAGAAAAAGGAAAATATGTAAGTAACCCCTCAGTATTGAACCTCATATCCTCTGTTTCTTAACGTCCCGCTTTTACCAGCTGTACACTACCAGGTTGATCAGCCAAATTTCCGGAAGATACAATTATAAAACGAGACTTTTCTTAGATATGAATTATGAGGTTGCCCCAACCAACAAATAAAAGCTAAGCTAGCTGCAAGCCTGAATCAGTGTGAACACGAACAATTAGATAGATAGATCGTTTTTTCAGATTAAAATCGCAGCCAAAAGCTGAATTAGATTAATCGTTACAACAATGAAATGTAATAAAAATATAATAAAAATGTACCTTTATGTAGCTAAAAATTTAATTACAACTGTTATTTAACAAAGTGTTCTTAAGTCTCTTCGTCTTAGCCAGGGGGACATTAATTGAGCATTTGGAGAGTGCGTTTTGCTCCATCAACAAATTATTGCCTGATTCTACCCTGTCCAGACCTAAGCTATAGCAGAGATGGCATCGTCCATTCTGAAAGGCCTGGTTACCAATTATGGCATCGACCATGCGAGCAGTTGGTTTCTCCTACGCCAAACGAGAGAGAAACCACTGCGAGCAGCAGTTCGTCCCTTTGAGCTAACCGCCGTCCAGCACCAGGGACGAATAGTCCAGTTTCGAATTCGCCTTGACCGCTGATTAAAAGCACTGAGAACGCATTTGTACAGGGTTAACCTCGACTTAAAGTAAAATATTCACAAATTCCAGCGAGAAAATGACCTGTTTACAGCTCTGTGTATTGTTTAATATTCAAATTTGTGTCACCTTCCCGCTGGTATTTATGAATATTTTTTTAAGGTCGAGGCTAACCCTGTAGAAATGCGTTGTCAGTGCTTTTATTCAGCGGTAATGGCGAATTCGAAACTGGACTATTAAGTAACTTCGAACTGGTCAAACTAGTTTAAAAGCCGGTTTAGGCTCGCACGCATGTGCTCAACTGCACAACTGCTGCGTTTAAGCGAGCTCACCGCTCACCAGTCGCTAGTCGTTGGATGAATGATGCAAAATTAAAATCAAGCCTGATTTCAAAACTCGAAATTTGATTGGATTATTGCTCACTTTTGGTGCCAGGCTGGCGTGAGAACTTGACAGGTGTATCAATTTGCATAATCTGCCAAGGTCGCTAACAAGCGTGATTTGCCTTTCCTTTTAAATTCATTTCTCTGTCCAATCTTTGGAATTCGAAAATATAAATTGCCTCAAGTTTGAGGATACTGGTAAGATTACAGAAAGGTAATGTTGCCAGAGTGAAAAGAAATGACCGTTGTTTGACAGATCATGACAGATTATGCAAATCAGTAAACCCGTGAAATTCTCACGCCGGCCTGGCACCGGAAGCCAGAAATATTCCAAACGAAATTCAAGTTTGATCTGACATGAAAATTGACATCAAATGAATCACGTGGGGCGTGACGAACTCGTGCATGCTCGAAGGAAAAGCAGACGGTTGCTCGCAGTGGTTTCTCTCTCGTTTGGCGTAGAAGAAACCAACTGCTCGCAGGGTAGCATCGACCTTTTACGAGACGGAAATTAATGGCCGCCACCACTTTTAGAGCTAGAAGTTTGAAATTTTCTATTGTTCTTAACCTCTCGCAAACAACCACTTGACAGACAATAGAGCGAACAATGAATTATCGTATTCCTGTCTCGAGACAGCTTTAACGTCCTAGACGACATTAGCGTCCCTAGCATAAACACGGCCAATTTTGACCCATTATGGTCTAAACTCTCGTGAGTTCAGGCGACTACCTCCCGATTTAAGATTGTGAAACCGTAATTAAAAAAATTTGCAGCTCTCAAATTGCTAATCTAGTCAATAAAAAATTAAATTCTCGTTTTCATAATCAGGTTCTTTCAAAATGAATTTTTGTCCTTATTAAACAGATTAATTCAATTTAATGAGATATTATCCAATTCGTAACACAGATATTAAAATAGGTAAGACAAAACAACCCGTCTTTTTATGAACACCTGTTAAGCTAGAACATAAAATCTATTAACTTTCGTGTTGTGTTGAGCTTTTAAAATTAATATTGAGAATCAAAGGAAGGTGAAAATGAAGAGTGAATATCGCAGTAAATTTTCCAATCTAAGCAACGGGAATAAAAAAAGCCTGAAAATATCAGGGCTTTAACGGGATTCGAACCCTTGACCTTCTCGCTCCCAATGTGTGGCTTCATAGTTCAGTTGGTAGAGCATCGCACCAGTATCGCAGAGGTCACGGGTTCGAATCCCGTTGAAGCCCTGAGTTTTTCAGGCTTCTTCTTTCCAGTTGCTTAAATTGGAAAATTTACTGCAATGATCACTCTTCACTTTCATCTACAACCGCAGTACAAATATGAATTATTTCATATATACTTCACATTGAGAATCAATTTGTCGTACGCATTGATTGCTTCCATGCGTGTTGATACAAAAAACAAAAAACTTAATTTTCTGTTTCGCCCACTGTACTGTAGATTCGTGGATAGTTTAGTTCAAGCGCCAATTTTAAGATTTACTGGTATATATGGGAAATATATTCTTTAGTAAGACACCATTTCATTTTATTAAACGTATTCTCAGCTGATAAAAGACCGTTGCTCGCAACCGTGCTTTATATAACAGTTATTTTGCAAGCGCGCGTTGGATATAAGATCATGGCTCAGAGTAATCAACTTGTATCTAACGAGCGCGAGTAGAATAATTGTCTTATAAAAAAACGCCCCCAAAATATATAAAAAACTAAAATATATAAAAAAAACTGAAATGAAATATAAACATTAACGCCTCCCAAAAATACCCCCACGCACAATATCACATTTAAGGACGTTCGTGCTAATTGTTACTGCGCATCCTTACTGCGCACGCAAATCCAAATATCGAGCGCGCGCGCTAAGTACTAAACTCAATAATGATAGGGCAGATCGATGGCCATTGCTATGGCTAATGAAGCCCGATTTACTCAGATTTAGGTGTTCTTCCGGGCATGTTCTCTCCAAAACGAAATCGGTGACCCCCCAATTTTTTTACATTTCTGACATCGCTAACTCATCATCTTTCAATGGTAAAATTTTCAGAAAAAAATTAATGTTAGAAAATTTCGCGCGAACGTCTTTAATTGTAGAGCACGGTGTAATGGCTCATATACCGCGATGGCTAAGCCAATGAAAACTCGTAGATCGCATTATCCTATGATCGAGTTTTTAATTATAACTATTAACTATCTTTCTTGATTTTCGGAAAATGTTACGTTGGTACAAACGCTGCCGGCTGAATTATATTTTATACGAAAATGTCTGAGGGTAGCATAATTAGCAATAAATTCATGGCTTTCACCAAGTTTCATTGTCACTTCCAAAAGAGTCTTTTCGATTATTTCTTACAAAATGGAAATTTCCACCTTAAAATAATGTTTAATCTAGTTTAGAAGTAAAGGATTACATATTAGTTAAGCGCTGAGTGACAAATTTTATTCGAATAAACGAGTCGAACAAGGTCAAATTCAGCAATTTTTCAACAAGAAAGGTTTTAAGAGGAAGAGATATACCGCAGAATGAAGTTTGGAATAAATATGTTTCGCAGCGAATTCAAGCTTTACCATAATCATCTCCCAACCGACTCCGCTGAAATGACAGTATCATGGTATATGTCCAGAGGTGACGATATAAAAATTAGAAGGAAAGTCAGTCCTTTTTTCGTTCTTTTACCCTTTTATCTTCCTCTCATTGCCGTCCTTTTTCTATTTTTTGCGGCCTAAAAGTTGAGTGAAATCAAGATAAAATAAGGATAACAGGGGTGGAAAACGTTAGCACCGTTTTCATAAATCCAGATATATGACAAAGAGAAGAATTTTTACAACACTTACCAGATAAAACAAATATAGTGCCGGTCAAACGGAAATACTGGATTTGTTCCAATGGTCTCACACCAGCGTTTCATTCACAGAGTAGGACAACCATGCAGTAAACTATACATTGTACGCCTGGTGTGAACAGCTCTGTTTTAACTTAAGAAATTTCGCGTGAAAATTTTCAAGTGGAAAGGTTTTTTTTTTTATTTTTACTGCAGTCAGGGGTCTACCGACTTTGTTTCAGAGCATGATAAAGCGTGTGGAAAACTACCCTGATTTTGAAAAATTGGCGCTCGTAATTCAGCATGGTCTATAGGGTTCTATAGTTAAAAATATCGAAAGTTAGTCGACGGAGGCAAATGATCGCAGTCACACTTTCGCAGAAGTGATTCCAATATAATTTCAATGTTTCCAACGTTTTCACAAAACTTAACCCTTCAAGAGGCATTTGAAATCACCAAACAGATAAAAAAAGAGCTAAAAAGAAAGCTCGGAACGTCCTTAATTTTCATCCCGTAAGGCGGTTTAGAATTACGGAAAAACGCTTAGAATTTGCATTCGAAACATCTGATAACGTTAATGCTTACTAATATTATTTGACGAAACAATGAAAAAACTAGCTCAGAAAAGATAGTACGAGATTGCTCAGATGGAAACAGCAACTGTTTCATGGTTTAGTAAAGGTGATGCTTGACTCTCTGTGGCAAACCGAGTAAAATTGACAATGAGATAATTTCTTTACAGTTCCCTCACCCTCCTAAGAGCAAATGTGCTTGTCTTGCTCTTATTAAAAGCAAACATCATGTTCGAAAAAATCGATTGTTTTAAGTGGGCTTTTTTCGCCGTCGCAAACAAATCGGTTCGGCACTACTTTAATTTCGAATTGAAAGCAAATATGTTTAAACAAGACTGAACAGATTAAAACCGATACAATATTTTGGAACTGGCTTTTAATCTTGTTGTGAACCATAATGTCCAACGTAATCGATTTTAAATGTTTAAATTAAACATTGAACGTGTTGAAAACAAAGACAAACGCCTTTGTGCGCAAACAACATGCCTTTTAAAATACTGAAGCTATATT
>CM042751.1:6693681-6736789 GCA_022496165.2 Catalaphyllia jardinei
ATTTGCCTCGAAATTTCTATTTTTCATGTAAATGAGCAGAGTGAAAAGGGCTATGAAATAAATGAATAAATAACTAGATTACAATAGCTCAAAGCCACATGAGCCTTGGCTGGTTTTCAAATGCGTCGTCTTTCCTTGTCGCATTGGAATTCGGAGTGTTGGTTTTTGCATAGAGAGGAAAACAGCAGTACCAAGAGAAAAAGCAAGGCAGCGAGCAGCGACAAACCTGGCACTGAGGCTCACCATCAAAGGACTCTAGTCAGATTCAGCCATTTTTGATGCCATCAAAATTATTGCAATACATGTAATTTGCATGGTGAGGAAAAATCTTAATAATGCTTTACTGTAAGTTGTGTTCCTGATAGTATGTTTAATTATCTTTAGTAGTTTCACGTAATATATCAAACACGAGAGACAGATCGAGACAGGCGGAGTATTTTTAACGAAATTCGAGGTGTTTGGATAGCCGATGAAACACTGTCTCGAGTGTTCGATAAATCTTCTCAATCGAAACAAAAACTAAGTAGTAAACAGGCTTTTCAAACCTCCTTCACAGTTGTTATTTTTTTTTTGTTTTAACTTGATGAATTATTAATGAGTTAGAGAAAGTGATTTCCTTTGTTTCAGCATGCTGCAAATAAAATATCATAGCCAACAGACCAATTTCGATATATTAAAATTCAGTCTAAAACAATAGACCTCACTACGAGGCTCTGGGAAATTTCTTGTGAGCACTCACTTTAATTTGTTAACTTGAGCATGGTATCATAAGTTAGTTAAAGTTCAGCTCAATTAAACTCTTTATTTTGAGCTCCAAAGAAAACTCGAAGCTGGACGAGAAAGACTGTGAGCTGATTAGTTCACTTTCGTGAAAGAGAACTCAAATCTCTGTCTGTCCTGTTTCGCAGGGTATAGATTTCGGAAATCGAACCCGCAAAAACAAAATGTGTGCGATCGATTTCGTTTGATTTTTGGGCAACTCGAGATTAATCGTTTCATTTAGTTTGATTAGCCCAGTGGATATTTTCGTTTCATGTAAGCTTAATAGCTGCTTTCTGTAAGAATTCCTGTACAACCGCTGTGAAGACCCCTACATTTTTCGAAACTTTGGCTTATTCGAAACAAAACTACTTTTCCTGGAGCAACTTCAGAATACCCGTCCACTAATTCATTTGCATATGTCGGTGTGCTTTCAAGAACGAGGTATACAGTATGGGATCCAGTTCTCGGCCACAAAAAAACATAGACTTGTATTTCTTACCATGGAATAGCCGTAAGGACTTAAAGTTCAACAACTAGATTCAGCATTCAGTTTACACGTGTAAAGTTATCGACTGCTCAATGTCGTTTTCCCCCGAGTAATAACGAAAAATGGAGGCTTCGTTCGTGGGCCCACGCCAGTTATCGGTCAGTGGGCCCAGTTCTCGACCACAAAAGAATGTGCGCGATTCCTCAGAATAAACAACGCTATATTACCATTTTTTGGTAATATAGGCTTGTGTTTTGATATTTCCATCACAAAGTATCCTTAGAGAGCTTTTTTTCATGTTAGAAAAGGAACTTTTTTCCACACCTAGTTTTCCTCTTAAGTGCAGTCAAGCAAGACTAAGACTAAGAAAACTATGAAGACGTCGTTTGATACATTGCCTGCATACATTTACTTGATCTATAATTAGTTTGTAGATGATAATTTTTGAAATGACCTTTTCAAAGCTTTTTTAAAAGCTCATTCCAGTAGTACATGTGCAGTGTGACTTGGCAAAAGAATCAAATTAAAGACTTTTTATACAGACTGTTTATAAATTTTAAAATGGAATATATTAAAGAATTTTCATTTGCATTGGAAAAGAGTGTCAATTGATGTTTACAGTCTGTTGCACCAGGAAGCCACTAAATGAGAGTTCGCTAAAATCACCAGTCCCAAATTGACACTGAATCAGAGTTGTTGGTTATAATGTGTGAAATATTAGTCAGTCAGCAGTGCATTTTGGGTGAAGATAATTTTTGTTGTGGTGCTTTTTTAAGTTAACATTCGAGTGTTTCATTATGAAAAGGCTGTATTGCAGTTATGCAGAAAATATGTCACATACTTCTGACATTTATAATTTATTTTAAGACGATCAGTTTGAGAATCCCAAGAATATTTTTTCACAATTTTTTCTTTAGTGGGACACAGATATTATGAGGTATCTACTGTAGTTTGTTAGGCTGTAGTTGTCTCCCTGCCTGATAACAAAAATTTTATGTATACAAGTATTTTGATTACTTAAGCAAAGTTGAATAAATAAATAAATAAATAAATAAAACAAATTGCAAACATGATCAATATGATTTTAGCTAGTGAATGGGAATTGAGGCAAAAGTACTTCTGTAAATATTGTCCTGTATAAGAATCATTTTAAACAGTTTTCAGCATCCTTCCCAGGAAAGGCTACTTGAAAAAGTTTGGCTGAAAATGATACTCTGCCATAAAATCCCTGCTACATCTTCAGTGTACCAAGAAATTTCAATTTTGTTTTTGAATTTGAGCCCAAAGTGAAGGGGATGTTTTTTATTTACAGTTGTATTAGTTTTCTCCACGTAACTGCTCCCAGGGTCAATATTCTTTCCCTTTTGCATGGTGTTTTTATTTCAGAAAAGGGTTACTCTTTCATATACACTGTACATGTAGCTTTAAGATTGAAACCCCTTTCCTATATCCACAGTAAACCCATTACTTCTTTTTTTTGTGGATAAATTAGCAATGGATGTTCAAAATCCCTGCATTTATGTGGTAAGTCCAACCAGATAAAAAGTGCAACGTGAGTCAACCGTTGGAGTTTTCTCAGCTTGATGCCACATACAAATTTAAAAGGTATTGCAGATTGTAATGTACAGAATAAAAAATAAGCACAGTTTTCTTTCTTGGAAGTGGAATATACAATATTATATTCCGATCTTGGCAATTGTTTGCGTTCATTTCACTAGCAATGCAGAAATATTCAAAACGATTGTCGACAGATACAATTAATATGTAGTTTTTATTCCAGTTATTTACACATCTCCTTTCTAGAAAAAAGGATTATACATCACCAGCCACTATTCCTGTTTGACATGACTTATGTTTGACAGGACTGGACAGCAAATCTCTGCAGCAAAAAGTAAATCTACACAGTCTCTTGAAAGCTAATTTATCTATCCATCACTCAAATATTAAGGCATGTTAACTCGATCGTGGATGCTGGCTTGTATACTATTCATTAGGAAAATGCTCACTCTGATCGAACTGCATAGAGTACAGAAGAAATGTAGTGTGAAGGGCAACAAAATTAAAAGATTAGGCAATTTGAATTTTTTGGAAATCACGGGTACGAGCACCAATACAATTTCAATGTGTACATATTACAATATAGTACAGACACAGGCTACCTTAGGCTTACCTTGGACTCTACAAGAAGAGAAAATTACAATATTAGCCACATCTAGTACGTAAGCACGATCTAACTTCCTGACTTTGACTTGTATCAATTCTTTGACCTCGCCGGCTACGCCGTTGTGACCCGGCGATACATGACCACAGCCATAAATAACTCTCTCAGTTTTCATCTACGTTTGAACAAAAGTGCTAGGCAAATTACTACATAAAACACAAGAACCAAAATGGCCGCTCTCAACATGGAGGTCTTAAAGAAAACTCGTACCCAGCCTCTCATTAATGAGGACCTATAGATTGGAGGACGCATAAGGTTTCGAGGCCGACATTTTTCGAAGTGCGCGTGCTCAGAACAGAAAACTCGTACTCGTAGTTGTCCTCGTCCTCCGATCTAAAGGTCCCTAATTACGGCCAAAAGTTCACCTCTGAGTGAGTGATACATTTACATATTCTGCCACCCTTAACAATTTGTCGTTTCTACGCTTCGCGTATCCACGACTAAAAATGATTGCTGCAGAGCGAACGTAGCAGCATTTCATGATCTAAATATAACAGAAAGGTATGAAAATTTGAGATTTCTCTTAGTAGTATGATAGGTGCCAAATTAGCCGGATCGCCCCTGGCAAGCTGGTGCAAGGAGGGTAAAGGTCGGTGATGAAGCTAAGGTGATGCAAGTGGGCGGGAAATAAAGGGCTCAAAATTGGCCGCCAATAAAAGTTCGAGAAACCGTGACGTCACCGACAACCAGCGAGGTGGTGCAAGGAGGGTAAAGTTCGCTGATAGAGCTAAGGTGGTGCAAGTGTGTGGGAAATAAAGGGATTCGAAATGGCCGCCAACAAAAGGTCGAGAAAATTGTACACTAAATTGGGTCTTAAAGTGGGTCATCGTGAAAAGTGGGAGCAACGGAAAAGTGTGGATGGCTGTCGTCATAAAAGGGGGATACCCCCCTTTGTGGGCTGACGTCATGATAAGGGGAATACCCCGCTCTGTTGACTGACGTCATAAAAGGAGAGACCGCTCTGGCGAGGGTATAGAAAACGTCCCTTCCATACGAACGAATAGGATTGTTTAACAATGTCTCAAGGTCAGTGTTCTTGGACTTCATGAAAATCGCAAAGGAAAAAAATCCTCTATTTATAAAAAATATCGCATCTGCTTTCCCTCACCAGAGGGGGTCTCCCATTTTATCACGTCAGCCTACAGAGGGAGATACCCCCTTATCATGACGTCAGCCCACAAAGGGGGGTTCCCCCTTTTATAACAACAGCCATCCACGTGACTCCACTTTTCGTTGCCCCCACTTTTCACAATGACCCAGTTTTAAGCCCCACTTTAGTGTACAATTTTCTCGAACTTTTGTAGGCGGCCAATTTTGAGCCCTTTATTTCCCGCCCACTTGCATCACCTTAGCTTCATCACCGAACTTTACCCTTCTTGCACCAGCTGGTTGGTGGCCGGTGACGTCACGGTTTCTCGAACTTTTATTAGCAGCCATCTTCAATAAATTAAAAGGGCGATCCGGCTAATTTGGCATCTATACTACGCAACTATTTCTTTTTTTATAGCCGATGCACGACGGCAAATTTGATTGACAGCTGAAACTATTTTTATTTCCAAACATTTCCGATTCTGCGATTCTTGCAGGGACTGTAATTTTCAAGCATTGTGCGATTCTGGCAAGGAACAATCTGCGATTCTGCGATTCTGGTATGGAGAGGAAATACGTGCTAAACGCTTAGTCTAAACAAGAAGTTTGAAGCAACTTCGACATAAGATATTCATCGCATCAGTGTATTCACAAATCAAGGAGTCCATCACGGAAAACATTAACACCAATCATTTCAAAAATTGGCTCAAGTACCTGTTGGTTTGCAATTGAAGATCTTTAAGCCTCGGTAGTTTTACTCTATCAAAATTTTCGCAGTTCAATCCATGAGTCGACAAACATGCTACGTGATGTGTAAAGTTTTGTGTATTCTTGGTGATATTGAGCTTACCTGTTTACCAAAACGCACATGTAAATAGTGTTTGCGAGAAGGTTTATTCCACTGGATGTTTATTTTATTTTCAGTGTTCCACTATTGACATTTTTTTTAATTGGGGGGGGGGGGGGGGCGGTGGCCTCCTGGTTAGTGCGCTCGACTAGAGAGAGAGAGGTCCGGGTTCGAGTCCCGGCCGGGGACATTGTGTTGTGTTCTTGGGCAAGTCACTTTACTCTCACGCGTAGTGTGTAAATGGGTACCAGAGAATTGAATGCTGGGGGTAACCCTGCGATGGACTAGCATCCCATCCAGGGGGGAGTAGAAATACACCTAGTCGCTTCATGCTACAGAAATCGGGATAAGCTCCGGTCCGGCCTGGTGGGCCACATTGGCCTGCATGCTTCTGATCGAAGCTTTAATCTTTTCGCTATCTTGAATAAACAAGCACACATTATCAATGGGAATACACCAGTTGCGTTACGGTGCGTTACATTTTTCTCTCACACAAGTGAGCCTACTTCAGTTCTTCTCTCGTACAAAAGAGCTTCTAATTATATAACAGACAATCAGTATTTTAGCCTCTTAATGCTATGGCAGAGTCGTTACGTTCATTAACGGCGATACAGCCCTTCACAATATTTTAGTCTTCAAATAATTGCGTTACCATTCATGTCTTATTTTTCTGGCAGTTCTCGCGATCTCAACGTAACAGATATGACCTTAAAACAAATTCCATTTTTCACGTTGCAATACTACTTCTGCCAGTTTTGAAGCTATTTCTAAACACTGTGTGGCACCTTCTCGTTCCATCTTGTAAATCACCCAGAAAGAGGAAATAGCAGCCGGGGAATTGAAGGAAACTCTGCTCGCACCGCAATTTTCCGCCAGCCTACGCTATTTTCCACTACAAGCACAGTAACAACACTTTCCTTAGTAATTTATGGCCGATCTAACTGATTAATCGTGCACTTAACTTAACTTTACAATTCATTCCAATGCTACGCTCTCTAGCGCAAGCATCCCACGGAATGGCCTTTTGGCGTCTTGTTCAGATTCACTTGTGGCGCAAAAAATAAACGTTGACCAAAAAGTGGCCGAGAACTGTCCTCTATTGCCTGATTTCAAACCGTAAAGGACTAGGTATGAGTCTGTAAATTATGGGAAAATAGCTCTTTTCACGGTTAACTTCGCTCATTTACGTTACAATAAAATCTGGCACATATGCGAGGCAATTTCGGGCTAGTTTGTAATGTAAGCGTCCGGATGGCCATTCAATTCCTTTGTAAATTTTGACATTTTCAAATGCCTGTATCTTGCTTAATACTGGGTATGTTTACTTGCGGATTTTGTAAAGCTTGGTGCACACTTTATGACTATGTGGATCAATAGTTGCTAATCCCATAATTTAAATACTCGTACCTACTCCTTCACGGTTTTAAATCAGGCAATACTGTACGTCTTGATACGTTACAGCTTGGTACTGACTCTGCTGGGACAGTTTGAAGAAGATGAAGCGGGCAACCAAGAACGCAATAGCTATTCCTACCTTTGTGTAGTTAACTCGCATGGTATTTATACGAGTAGGGAGCTTAGGTTTGTGACGGGTTAGGCTGCAGGTTGTAAACTATCCGAATCTTGGAACACCACCATGAGAACACAGGTAGAACTACAAATGGGACGCAGGACTCTGAGAGCGACTTTTTGGCTTGCAGGGCACTATGGATAGTTCCAGGGCCCATGATTTTTCAATCTTTTCCTTCAGTTATTTTTTTGCCTTTTCAGTTAGTTATTGTCTTTTTTTCTTTATAGACGGTTTGAAATGATAAAATAATCATAAAGCGGATCTTTCTCATTTTTTTTTAGTTTTTATTTTCAATTGGTTAATGACTTGCATTTACTATGGTAAAGTGGCCGCAAAATGTTTCAGTCGCCTTTCCACGGCCACACAGCGCATCAGTTAATAAAACGAAAAGTGGGATCTGATACCTTAACGCCTGATGACCACCCGTGGCTTCCAAACGAACGCATGGGGACAACACTTCTTTTGATATCGTCGAACAATATTTGCTTTCTCTCTTCTGCCTCCCCCGCTCCCCCTCCTTCTGCCGCCCGCTTCCCCTCTAAATAGTGGGGTTGGACGAAACAAAGGCCCTTTTCCCTTTTACAGGAGAAGATACTTTATTCCTATAGCTTTTTTAACCTAAATGTTATTGCAGTCGAACCTCTCCTCAGCTACCAGTTTTTCAAAATACCAAAATGTTTCCGTGTCCAATCAGTATATTCCAAACCTCTTTAAGTGACCATCTCTCATAAGCGGCCGCAACCACTTTTAGAGCTAAACATTGGAAATTTTCTATTGCTTTTTAACATCCCGTCTGCGACCACTTGACAGATGATGGAACGAAAATGGATAATAACGTGTTGTAAGATTATCGTATTCCTGTCTAGTCCAAGAAACGGAAATTTCTCAATGGAGAGAACTGATTTTTTTCCTCGAAATTGACTTCACATGACATTTGCGCACGGCTCAAGTCTCAGCAGTCACTATATCCCAGTGAGGAAAATTTTTGACTTTTTCAGCCGTGAAGGCAATAAACTTTAAGTTTGCTTTGATCAGCTTTCAGTGGTCTTTGAAATGCTTTTATAGCAATGTCGTCGGAGATAACCAAGTATGCACCGGCTCGCTTTTGTTTTCTTCCCTAAATCGTTGAACACACATTACCATATTTTACTGAGCGATTTAAGGGCGCGTTCGTTTGGGATCAATCCAGAATAAGAATAATTGGAATAATGCGAGTAAGCGTTTGTTTGGGAGCTATTCTCATTCCGGAATACCTGGATTTCCATTCCAGCTATTCTACTCCCAGGAGCAGAATAGCCGGAATATATTCCGGAATATATTCTTATTCCGGAATATCCCAAACGAACGCGCCCTAAGATTACGAAACCGTAATTAAAAAATTTTGTAGCTCTCAAATTGCTAAGCTAGTCAATAAATATTAAATTCTCATTTTCATAATGAGGTTCTTTCAAATTTAATTTTCGTCCTAATTACACAGATTAATTCACTTTAATGAGATATTATCCAATTCGTAAAACAGTAGGTAGTAAGACAAAAACAACCCGTCTTTTTATGAAGACATGTAAAGCTTTTTAATTTAATTTTGAGAATCAATTTGTCATACGCAATGCCGGATTGCTTCGACGTGTGTTGATACAATACTCAAAAGACTCTCTTAATTTCCTGTTTTACCCAGTGTAGATTCATGGATAGTTTATTTCAAGCGGTCAATTTAAAGATCTAAAGATATACTTACTACCCTTCTTTAGCATGACATTTCATTTTATACAACGTACTGTCAGCTGATAAAAGACCGCAGTTCGCAACCGTGCTTTATTTAACAGTCATTTCGAGAGGACGCGTTGGATACGAGATGGCTGCAATCATCTCATATCCAACGAGCGCGAGTGGAATAATTGTTTTATAAAAAACGCCCCCAAAATACATAAAAAGGTAAAATAAATACAGACATAAACGCCTCCCAAAAAATACGCCCACGCTTAAACAATGTCATATTTGTAAAGCGTGGTATAATGGGTCATATACCGTGATGGCTAAACCAATGAAATCTCGTAAACCGCATTATCCGATGATCAAGTTTTTAATCATAAGTATTAACTATCTTTCTCGATTTTCGGTAAATACATTACGTTGGTACAAACGCTGCCGGCTGAATTATATTTCGCGACAATGCAATTTTATACGAAAATGTTTCAGGGTAGCACAATTAGCGGTAAATTCATAGCTTTCAGCGAGTTTCTTTGTCACTTCCAAAAGAGACTTTTCGATTATTTCTTTCAAAATGGAAATTTCCACCTTGAAATAATGTTTAATCTAGCCTAGAAGCAATGGACCTCATATTGGTTTAGCGCTGAGTGACAAATTTCAATTGAATAACGATTCGAACAAGTTAAATTTATTAAAAATGATACGACGGCAGAGAGAACGATTGTTTCAACAGAAAAGGTTTTGAAAGGAAAAGATCTTCCTCAAAATGAAGTTCGGAATTGATATGCTTCACAGGACAACCATGCAGTAAATTATATACTGTATACCTCGTGTGAATAGCTCTGTTTTAACTTAAGGAATTTGCCTTGAAAATTTTCCAGTCGATAGTTGTTTTTTTTTTAATTTTTAGTACAGTAAGACTGTGAGTTACTTGCGCCAGAAATGCAAAAATAATTGGGGTCGCCGACTTCGTTTCAGAGCACGATAAAGCGTGTGGAAAACTACCCTGATTTTGAAAACTTGGCGCACGTAATTAAGCATGGTCTACAGGAGTTTGTAGTGAAAAATATCGAGGGTGAGCGACGGAGGCAAATGATCTCAGTCACATTTTGTAGAAGTAGGTCCAATGTAATTCCAATGTTTCCAATGTTTTCACAAAACTTAAGGTTATCGTATACCTACAGATGGCCAATTTTCTTCAAATGTCAATTTTTCGGTTTAAGTAATGGTCGAAATAATGGCGGTTTTAAGTTTTGGCCGGAAGTGAAAATTATCCGTTTGATTGACATATTTAGCGCTGTTTTCTCGAGTCAATTTTCTCACTTTAAGCGGGTACTGTAAAGAGCTAAAACTTATAGGGAATTTGTCCGATTTTCCCCCAAATTTTGACAGTAGGTAATTAACACAATTAACTAAAACGTGTCTGCGAATTTTTTCTTTCGAAATATTTTTTCAATAAGAGCGATTTTTGTACAAATACTTCACACTTTTCTAATACTATTTTGAAAACAATCCTTAACTTTTCGCTGTAACTGAGTATGGCAAAACGCAGTCACGTTTTTTAGAGCTTGGGGTCCGGAAAATGAGGATCAAATTAAATTAACGAAACACAGAATTCGCTTGACTTGCAGCTTTGAAAGGTGATTCGGACGCTCGCATGTAGAAGTCGTGAAAAATTCGACAGTTTATTTTATTCCAAAATTATTGGTATAGTTGGATAGCCAGCTCTGTAGGCTTTAATTTTATATAAAGGTTTAGGTATCTACAGTTTAAACTTGACGCGCTACATTGCTTAGACGCGAGACACCCCTAAAGGTATACGGTAACCTTAACATTTCAATTCTTGGTTTTCACGTGACGACAGAAAAAGACTAAAATTAAAAATTTTAAGCTTTAAACTTTATCAGGTAAAAGTCATTTTTAAACATATATCTGTTGGCCTGTATTCAGCTCGGTAGACCCTTTTGTTTTGAAAATAGAACACAGTTTTTTCACAATGCGTGATATCAGCATTTTTTTCTGGATAACATGTTACGTGCACGAAAATATCGATTCGCCATATGTTTTCGAGTTCTGAGTAACCAATATGTTGAGTGAAGTCCCTGTATGAATGTTTCAAGTTTAACAGAGAGAATAAACGTTTTGGGAGAGCCAAAGTTAACTCCAGATGTTTTCACTGGTTTCTGGTCGCCATGTTGGAACCCCTCAGACGGGCTCCAACATGGCGTCTAAACACTATAATTTTAAGTGATACCTTTTGCCAAATAACTCTAGCTCGGAATATCGCACATCCCCGAAACTTTGACACGTTCTTTGTTTATTACTCTTCTACGATATTCCAATTTCCTGACTCAATTTATTGAAGGGTAGCGATTGCGTGACGTGAAAACCACCAATAGGCGTTTGAAATCGCTAAACAGAGAAAAGAAGAGCTAAAAAGAAAGGAATTCGATTATGCATTTTTCACTAAAAAAACAAATCAAACTTCTAACCTATTGTTGTTCTTTATTTTTTGGCTAAACGTAGAAAATAGGTTAAGAAAATGATCCATCAAAAGAAAGATAGGGGCTACCGAACGTCCAAAATCGTTAAATTCAGGCAAAGCTATAGCATTGCCTTATCATTTTCACTTACTGCGCGCGCTGGCTGCATGACGTAAAAAAAGTTAGCGCAAACATCCTTATCAATTTTCATCCCTTAAGGAGGTTTCGAATTACGAGAAAACGCTTAGAATTTGCGTTCGAAATATCTGATATGATTAATGCTTACTAATATTATTTGATGAAACAAATGGGGAAAGAAGCTTAAAAAAGATAGTACGAGATTACTCAGATGGAAACAGAAACTGTTTCATAGTGTAATAATGGTGATGCTTGACTCTGTGTGGCGAATCGAGTAAAAACTATGAGGTAATATCACCACAGTTCCCCCACCCTCCTAAGAGCAGATGTGTTTGGATTGCTCTTATTAAAAGCTAACATTTCGAAAAAAATTGTTTTCAATGGGGCACTCTTCGCCATCGCAAACAAATTAAATCGGCTCGGCAATACTTTAATTTCGAATCGAAAGCAAATATATTTAAACAAGACTCTTGAACAGATTAAAACCGATACAACATTTTGGGACTGGTTTTTAATCTTGTTTCGAACCATAATGTCCATCGTAATCGATTTCAGATGTTTAAATTAAACATTGAACGTGTTGAAAACAAAGATAAACGCCTTTGCGTGTAAACAATGTGCCGTTTAAAATACTGAAGCTGTATTTACAGCGGTCACATTCCTTTAGCGCACGAGTAAGAGAGGGAAGACCTCAGAGAAGAAACTAGGTAAGTTGTAGATTATTTTTTAATTTTCCGTATATTTCAGTGACTGCAACATGTTAAGATTATATTTTAGTGTCCATTTTATATGACCTGAGCCTAAGTTCGTTTATTCCCTACCCTGCGAGCAGAGGTCTCTTCGATCTTCCTAGAAAAGTCGGGAAGAGGAAGAGACTCTTCCTCTTCCCGACTTTTCTAGGAAGATCGAAGAGACCTCTGCTCGCAGGGTATTTATTCCCTCGCTAGGCAGTAGATATTTGGGTCAAAGAGACTGTTTGTTCTAAATGTATTCTATGCTGAGATAACTTCAAGTATGAACAATTATCCACAAGTCTTTCGCTTAACTCAAGACGAACGAATGTAATAGTCGCTGAGATATATTTAGTTTTAAACGCCCTTTTTGCAAACATTACAACGGTCATAGAAAACTTGATAGTTACGGTAGTTTACTTTGAGCTATTTTATGTGGTTTTAATTTTTGTTCAAAATCCGGTTTTCGCATTGCAGACTTAAAGCTTAGTTGTTTTCAGCTACTACATCCAGGTGATCTGGTGACGTAATGAAGAGGCCTGGGCACAAAAATTTTAATGCCGTATCCCACAGCCGCTCGCGGTCTGAGGTGTTGTTTTTGAATTTAACATGGCAAATTTTACTCTTTGCATTCAGTAACAGGAAATTTGGGAGACACGGAAAACGATCTGTTACATTTTGGCAATGGGAAAACAACACCTAGGGCCGCACGTGGTTGTGGGATACGGCATTAAAATTTTTTGGCCGAACCTTTTCATTACGTCACCAGACGTCAACACTAATGCCGTTCTCTGATTGGCTACGCTACTCACTATCTATTATGTGATAGATAGTGAGTAGCGTAGCAGTGTAGCGTAGCAGCAAAATGAAGGCCGTTTCTTGGCGTTTTCGAAGTGCCTGTGAACAGGATTTAGATAAAGTTTTGAACGACTAGTAGATTTATACTAAAACAATTAGATTATTCACTCTCGATTTCTATGCGTGATAGTTGCGCCCTCGTCAACTATCACGCGTTATATAATAACCCAAGTTATTCTGGCATTTTGATTGGTTCTCTCCTATGATCTATTAGAGGACAGATGCACGATTGACGTCATCATTACAAAGGTTTTCCCTCTGCCGTTTCAAAATGGCGGAAAGTTTTGAGCATTAGGATAATATTTTACGTGACTGGGCAAAAGACAAGGTACACAAAAGTCTTGCCGAGGCATTGAACAGGTTCGAGAAGCCAGAAAACAAAATATAAAGCCGTTTCTTTTAGAAAATGATACAGATATAATTGTCTAGCAACCTCAGTCGGAAGTCGAGCGAGACTAAACCACGCACAAACTTGGTGTTGGTAAGCGGGAGAACCATCGCTTTATCTCGAATTTAACAAATCCAATAAACAAAATGTTTCTGAGATTAATTTATTTAAAAAATTCAACTTTTCCCAAGTGTGAAAACAACTGTTGACACACTGATTGATGTCAGGAATGAAACATCAAAACATCACTTCTTAAAATAGGTAAAATAAAATAACTTACATGACCTTGCTTTCCGATGCGAATGTTCCTGTCCGTTTCAGGGCACAGCACCGAGCTAAGTATAACTAACCACAGCTGGTCAACAGTATCGTAGCTAAAATGTGTCTCCGACACTATATCAAGCTGATTTGAGAATCACCAACCTCAAAAGACAAAAATCTCCACCGTCATTTACGCTCCTTCCATTCAAAATTCGAATCAAATGGCCTCTAGGTTGACCGCAACCACAAGTTTTCCCAGAGTATTTTTTCAACTTCTGTAATTTTCAACGCAACGTCCAAGCTTTTCGGCTCACAGGGCTGCTCCGATGACAAAAACTGACTTGATTTTCCAGCATTTTCTTCAAGATTTGTAGATTTCGCAGTTCAATTCTGCTTTCGCTGTAAGTTTTCATTCAGCGAGGAGCGACGCTCGAGTCGCGTTTGACAGTGGCGTGATTTTTCTCGACCAATTACAATTCTTTGCTACGCATAGCAACCAATGAAATTGCTTCATTTTGTATATCACAGGTCACGTCAAATGGTCATTTCGTGCAAAGGCGGGGCAAAGGCGGCGCAAAAGGCCGGCTTTCGCGTTTTGTTGAAATATTTAGAAACAAAAAAGGCTTTTCGTTGTTATATAAAACAAATAGAATCCATGTTGCCGTGCGTCTGATTCAGTAATAGATCACAGAAGACGTCAAAATGTGGTAAGAACATCAGTGACACACTCGGCTGCGCCTCGTGTGCCACTTTTTTGTTCTTACCACCTTTTAACGTCATTTGTGATCTATTACTGACAGACGCACGGCAACATGGAATCTATTTGTTAAATAGAAATCTAATTGTTAAATACACCGAAGGTAGTCTCTCCGAAGGGAGATTAATTAAGGACAAAGTAGTTTCTACCCAGTTGAGTCATTTTTCCATGATTAAGTGAAATTTCCTTTTTTATTACGTTTGTCGGGTTCTTTGAAAGGTAGTCTGGCAGGATATGAGTTGCATTATTAAAAAAAATAACACACACACTTGTACCCAGTTCTTTCGCGGCTGTTACTCGCGCGATGCGTCGATTTTCTCGAAACTTCTCACGGCTTGGGAGGAAATGACTGAGAATGTGGTAAAAAATAGCTTTCTCTGTTTTCAAAAACGGTTCATAGCACAGGCGTTCTTTTTTTGCACTTTCAGTAGTCTTTTTTTGTTTGACTGGGCTGTCGTTTTCTTTGCGCTCGTTTGGTATTTCGTTACTCTGTCGTTCATTGGGTAAAATTTTTTAGCAAACCAGAAAGGCAACGGCAACGAGTGCATGCAATGGCCGTGTACGCGTGCATTATAGGATTCTTTGTTCATTTTTTTACCGTTCTCTACATAACAGCAACTAAAATGACCAGACTGACGCGTATTCTAGAGAAAGTGAATTATTCACGAGGGACAATTCTTAAAATTTCTTTTTCAAATTTTGACGCTGTCTTACATATTTAGTTTCGAATAGCTGTGATAGTGAAAGATAAACTGAATGAATCTCTTAAATTATTGCGAGGTTCGTACGTTGAATGGTGATTCCTCAGTGTTACAAAACCATTACTTTGGGATACAAATTATGACCACGAAAGCAACGACTATATCATGAACGTTTTACGTCCACGTCGTTTTAAATAGTGTAAGTTTTCGACAAATTTTATATGGTATTGTTCCACATGCTCGACATCTTCTACCTATTAAGTTATTTTTTCCCGAAAGATTAGTTTATAAACTATGCATCCAGCTACAGCAAAATGTAACGTGGACCGATGAATAACGCGCGTGATTAGCAAGAATACAGGTATAAATGCGATAAGATTGGCCCATCACATCTCTTAAGCGAGCACGCTGACCTATTTTTTTTATTGTTTTTCTTTTCGAAACAGTGCTTGGTAGGGAACATTCAGGGTAAAGGTTTCAAAAAATTCATCGGGAACTTTTATTTCTAAGGAATCACTTTAAACTCCTTTTAGTCATGTTTAGTGGGGGAGAGTCTATCTGCGCTTTCGACCATCTGTTTGTTCGGTTGCGTTGTGTTCGGTCATTCGTTTGCTTTGCTCTCGTTCTCGTTTTCATGCTCATTTCTCTGCCGTTCATTCAGATTCTAATGTGGAGGGGACATCTGACTCTTATTTAAACTCCTTTTCAGGTTTCGAAATTAATGTACTGTAAAACATAACGAAGTCCGAGGCTCTGGCTTTATTTTGTTTTGTTTTTTTTCGTTTTTTAAGAGGGTATCTCCACGCCGTTTAAAGCTTTCCATTCGTTTTGTGTCCTTTTATCCCCAGTGTAAAAAAGAGAAAAATCATCCACGAATACATCCATGTCTAAAAATAATTTTAGAGAGATTACCTTGGGTATAAGGCCTTTATGGGGGATTTACTCTTTTACCTTGATAATCTCTTGGTAGCTGTGTTCTGTGTATGACGGTTTCCAAATATTTAGACTTGAATATTTAAAAATATAAAACGTTGTCTATGGAAACCAGCAGATACGATTTGCGGTTATTTATAGGGCTTTATAGGGCTACGTATCATATTATTCTCTCCACCATAAAATGACGATTTCTTCCATCAAACGATCAAAATCAGCTATTTCTTAAAGCAGTGCAAGTAAGTACAGCATTAATACATGTAATACAAATTGGTTCCTATTTATCTTTTAGCAGATTCCTCGACTAAGGCCAAGATGTGGTTTCCTCTTCTCTTGGTTTTTCTCGACATCTTTCTTGTCCAAGGACAAAGGGGTTTGTAAACATTTGCCATTTTCGCATGTCAATGATCACTCGATTATTTCACTGTGACTATTCATAGGTGTTTTGAGTTCATTATTCGCAGAGGATAGGAAAGGGTTTACGCATGACACGTACCCTGACGAAGGCAAGTTTGTGGCGCGCCTGAGAAAACCAAAAGGCATTCTTGAACCAACCAAAAGGCATTCTTGATTGGTGCAGCTATGATCATGAAAAGAGTACCGCTAACTGCAGCTAAACTTACATGTGACGCGTGAATTTCTTGGCATTCGTGAACCAGAAGAGCCCCTCCCCGACCCTTTCCTTCTCCTCTTCGAATCGATCGATAGCTTCCATTCCTTTAGTTCAATTCAATCCTAACCTTCCAAAGGCCTGGTTACAACATTTACATTACATTTACATCTACATAATTTATTTGCAAAATCCTGTCAGGGGGTGGGGGTTGGGGGGGAGGGGGGGCGGTAAATTCTAGAAAGAGAAAATCATTTGCTACTAAACTTTACGGTTCCAGAGTGGAGCGGGTGATACTGTGATGGGGTAGCCTCGCAGCCCCCACAAGCTCTAAATTTCATTAGCGAGGATAGAGTCGCAGCCCTTTTGTTTTTAGTGCTAGGGTCCATTGTTTCTGTTGTGTGTTCTTTTGTCAAGCCTCAAGGGCGGTCTCCAATGAGGTGAGACCTTGTAAGAGCTGCGAGGTGACCCCTGTGATCGGGATGATCAGCTAACAAATCGGTGCAGCTTAAGGACCCGTTTACACGGGTTAAGACAAATCTTTGCACGGTTCCACCTTGCAAAAGCCCGGGACCGTTGGAACTGAACGAAATTTTAAACGGCTAAGTGTGCAAGCTCGGGACAAAGAGTGTAGCAGGTGATTCTTTGGTGATCAGTTTACAAATAGGTGCAGCTCAGAGATTCCTGCTCGTAATCGTATCTCCGAAACAGGGAAAATAATTCAGATATCTAGATACATTTTCCTTTATTTATATTCAGTTTCTTGCCATAATAGCACAAAGGGCTTACCAAAAGACTGCTTCTGCACTCTGCAGTCACTTTGAAGAGGCACTGTCGACGTAGCCTTCAAACGGACAAGGAGGGAAGGGTCAGGGATGGTGAAGGATGTAATATTAAACGCTAAAGGAATTTTGCCTTTTAAAGATGTTTAGGTGTATATTTCTTGCTTTTGATATTTCTAAGATGGGAGGGAAGGTTATATACAGTGAATTGCTTTTTCTTAAAGGTAAGTACCCCTACCCCCGACCTCATCCCTGCTGTCCTGGCTGCTAATTTCATTTGGCTTTTATTCAGATCCAAATACCCTCCCTCATACAAAGTGTGACCGTACATGGGAAAAAGTAGGATGCTTCAACGAAAACATAAATAAAGGGAAGCGAGCCCTTCCAGTGCTCTTAGTAAATGACAGAGATCCAGAAAGCAAAGCATATGATGGACACAGGCTTGATTGGCATGTATGGGAGGAGTCAATGCTCAGGTATATTCGCCTGCTTCGGGTTACATGTATTTTTTTGATATAATTTTTTTCAGCTTAGGGGGTGGTGAATGGTAAATGCGAGACTTTAAGAGATGGTGAGACTAGATTTTTTCTTTGTTGACGTTTTAGATTGCACGATTGAGACTTCAAAGTGTTTTGAGTGCGAGTTTGAGGCATCCAGACTCTTAAAATGGGAGTCCCAGCTTTAGTTGAGAGCAATAAGAATGAGCTACAATGAGTCTTACACAGCTCCTCACTAGACTACGAGCAGCCTCTTTCTTTTCCTAGCCCGCAAGGAGTTACTGCGTTCTTCTCCTAGGGTGCTAAAGTTACTGGAGCATGCGATCGAGAGACGAGCCGCGAGAAGCGCGGGCGCAGAGGAAAAGGAAAAAGAAAGAGACTGTGATGGTATTTTGATCTTTTCGATATGCCGCCTTTGACACATGTTTGATTGATGGTTCCACCCAGTTTGAAAACCGATACCATTTTGCGGCAAAGTTATTGTTGCGTAATTGATCTTGCACCGCTGTAAACAATTTGAGTTTAGAAGTGTTCGCTGGAATCTTCATAGTGTCTCAAAAACTATGACCTAAGACCCAAGACTTAAGAGCCTCTCTAAATCTCAAAAACTAAGACCTAAGATCCCCTCTGAATCTCAAAAACTAAGGCCTAAGACCCACTCCAAATCTCAAAAACTAAGACCTAAGACCCCCTCTGAATCTCAAAAACTAATACCTAAGACCCTCTGGAAATCTCAAAACCTAAGTAATATTACTAGTACAGAAGTAAAGTTAGTCACTAGTTCTAGTACAAATCTACTAGGCCTTACAGTAGCGAACGATCTAACATGGGAGTTCCAAAACAAGATCTAGCACTGTTTTATGTATCGCCCTTGAGGTCTGTTATAGATTATGCAGCACCTGTCTTATTCAACGGTCTCATCCAGTACTTAAAGAACGAGTTGTCACGGCTCGAGAAAAAAGCAATATTAATTTTATAGTAACCTCAGGAAAGTGCAACTTGGCTATAGAGGTGGGGGTAACACTCATTTTGGAGCGTCATTACGTACTATCCAGCAAGCTTTTTGTGTGGCTTACACGAAGTGTAATGCCACATTATGGCGTCATCTGATTTATTTATTTGTTTGTCCACGAGAGTCGAACGCCTGTCACGTGGTCTAGTGCCGTGGCCAATTTGATTGTGAGCGTGGCCTCTGCAGTGGTAGTGTTTTCAGGTGATCGTTCTCCTCCAAGAAGCCAACACACCCAGACCCGGGTTGTGTTATAAGTGCAGCTCGTGGAAGAGCTTTAATTTAACTTCTCAAAAGACAACATTTAAGTGCTTGAATCTTCGGTACATGTTGTACAACATTGCACTCTCGCAAGCTAACAACTATCGGTTTGATCTATCGATGCGGCCCGGGTTGCACCACTGAGAGTTTGAAAGTGTTTGAAAGTGCCTGAAGCCACTTGAAAGTTTCACAAGGTGAAATAGGCTGTTTTGTACTTGCATCCTCCTTGTACTGTTGACAATTCACGGAAGCATATTTGAAGGGTTTCTTGCTCGCCCAAGATCAAAACGACAAAAGGAATTATGAGGATCTTAATTGAACATTACCGGTCAAGGTTTAGCTCTCAAGACAATTTCGTGAAAACAAAGGATCTCTCGTTTTAGGGATCATTTTTGGAGTGTAATGATAATGATATTTCATTTAAGATGTAATTTACTTGCCCGTACTGAAACAAGTTGTTGGACATCACAATACAAAATTTGGAAAGATGTGATGTTTTGGTTTTCACAAATGATTTTCTACAAGCAACAAGAACAATATGTGCTAACTACAATCAAGAAAATCAAGCACTCTTTGGTGAAAATGCTGGTAAGCAATGTGTACTGAACAATGTCACTTACTTTTGTTATTTATCATCACATAGAAGATATCAATTTTTGATCTTCCTCCACTTTGAATAATATTCTTACCATTGTAAAAGACCTTAAATGTACATTTCTATAAGATGTTCTGTCCAGACATTTGCATTTACAGATATTTGCTTTTATCTGATGTTCCATGCATCATTTCAATTTCCAATAAATTTTACACACAAGAATAGACATTAACAGGAAGTTTAACATGTTCATGACATCAAATAATCATATAGTGGGCCATACATATCTATTCACTTTCTGACAGAAATGTTTTCAAATTTTCTACTTAACTACAGTTGTTGCTTGATAACCATAGGACTTAATACAGTTGCAGTGATTAAGAATCCAGAACAAAGCTTTAACATTTTGATGCTCATTCCAGTGATTTGCACGGAATGCCCTATTCATTTGGGAAATTCACTTGCTTACCATTGAAGGAACTGAAAACCTTGTATCATTAGTCTGCTTATAAATAAGGGTTGTTCCTTTGAAATTAATGATGTCTTTGTCGGAGATAATGAACTTGTTTTGCAAAATGTCCATGAGAGTCCAAAAATGAAACATTTGCCTCTCAGTGATAAAAGAAGCCAAACACAATCTATTAAAAGGAAGCGACAGTCTTTAACTGAACTTTACACTTATGTCAAGAAATGCAGGCTAATGAGATTCAATGCTCTCTATGAATAAGCATCACAAAGTGTCATTTTCATATTGCTTCATATTTGACAGAATTATGTATGTTTTGGTGACTTTATAGGAAAGGGGACACTTTGTGATGCTTATCATAAAGAGCACGCATCTCATTAACCTGCATTTCTGAACATATCTGGAACTTTAGAAGAAAAAGAACTGTTGATTAGAAGAAAAAACTTTAGAAGAAAAACTGTTGATTGCTAGATGTGAATATGAGAAGCGGAGAAGGGCAAATGAAAGTGAAGAATCTATTTGAGGAAAAGAAAAAATGTGCAAATGAATCTTCTGAATCTAGAACAAAGAGACTGGCAACCCAATCTCAGTATCAAAGACAAAAAATGCAAACGAATTAGCAGAATGTAGAGAAAGAGACTGTTCAACCAACATCAATATCAGACAGAAAAAATTATATATGAATCAGCAGACCATATTAGACAAGAGAGACTGGCAAACCAGCATCAATATCAGAACGACAAAATGCATATAGCTCAACCATTACTGATGAAATCAGAGAATTTCATGCTACTGTACAGAGTACATTTGCTCTTAATTAACCAGTTGCGATATAAACGCAGTGTCATTACTGCTGAAGACCTTAGACTTTCCAACCCTACTGTAGAAAAATAATTACTATGTTAACTTCTACAAATGAAAACAAATGTTGAGGTATACAGAGAATAAAATTATCGAAATTCTTACAAAATGTGTGAAAACACTCGTTTTTTCTCTCTCGTTTTTTTTTCGCGCATGTCCATTGAGCCAGTAATGCACAGTGAATGTCTGGTTAGGAGGTGTTTTCAAGCTCTCCTTGTCTGGCATTTCTACATGTGCATGTGTTTATACCCAAAACATAGCTTTCAACACAAACATTTTGCTTGTTTGAAGGTATATAAATATAAATCAAAGTAGGGTCCTGGAAAATCCTTAACCATATGTACAATTGTCAATAGAGGCAATTCATGAGAATTTCAATTCTGAATTTTTTTATTGACCATCATATGAAAAAGTGTTTATCTCTGGAGAGATACTGTCAATCCATACTTTCCCTCTGACTGAAACATCCAGAAAGTTACTTCTTGCATTGTCCAGTATCAAATTTTCAATGTAAGTTATGGTCAATTTAATCCAAATGTTACAACTGACTTATTACCACCTAATTCCAGCTCATAATCTTCCCTTCAGTATTACTTCAATTACATGTTACAAGCCAGGCGACTCGTAAGCCACACATGTACGCATTGCGGACCTACCTTTTATAATATTGTCAGCGATCCAATTCGTCAACTGAAAGCCGAAGCTTTTTACGAACAAAACAAGTAATACGTTTATATATGCGATGTTGATATATAATTTTTAATATATAATTTTAATATTATATTAATAATAGTTTTTTATTTGTTATTGAGGACTCATTTGTAATTTTTTTAAAGTATTGCAAAGTATTTGCAATATATCATGTCTTACAGTGGGCTGATAGATTCAGTCATGATTTTGTTTACGTAACCAAGTGGAATTGAGTTCTGAGTTTGGTCCAGGGCAAGTGATGTGAAATTATTAACTCCAGGGAAGCATTTCGAATGAATGTTCTTTGGCAATTTGTGTACAGTGCAGGAGCACAAAACTTTGCAGAAGGGCTGGGGCATACAGGAAATGATGTAACCTACACTAAAAGCCACATTGGGAGCTTGATTTGGTTTTGATGTATGACTAATTTCTTACAATATATGCATGTAAAGTATCACAATGCTGTATTAAAAAAAACAGAAAGAAAAAGAAACAAAACATTTCGTTGAGGTAACTGGCTTGGGGTTGCAGATGGAACAATTTGGGAAAAAACAAGATAGAGGCATAACAATATCAGAACCACAAGCAATATTTTAATGAATCATATGTTGAGTAGTGCTCATTAACATTGCAAATAATTTTTAAATCAATAAGGTTAACAATTTTACCTTCAGGTTTTATTTAACAGAAAGTTTAAGGTGTCAGCCAACCCAAAGGGGCCGTCTGCGCGCGGATCGTTCTAGCGCTCGATCATTGTTTCAACACAAACCCCTACAAACCGTATATTTTTTGAAAGTTGAATAACCATGCTTACAGCTAATTCCCTTTAAAAGGTAAAAAGATCAAATGCGCTTAAAAAATTAGGAGGTTTTTGCAAAGCCGAGTGTTTTCATTCATTAAGTTCCACGTTCACCAAAAACGAAAGAAAACGATTAATACGGCTTTCATTTCTTCACATGTTTGCCTAAAAAACCGTGTCTCAGATTTCAGGAATGTGTCTTCGTTTTACTTTTACAAGCAAATATATTCGGGGGTGAGAAATTATTGTCACTCCCAGTGGAAAATAAGCCATAACTCTGAAATGAAAAGAAGAATTAAAAATCGCAGACACGGTTTTGCAGGTTAGCTATATGACAACAATTTGACCAAATTTCAACCTAATTGGTCCAGGGGCTGCCGACTTGGAGTTCAAAATTCATGCACAACTCGCCCAAATTTTCATATCGAGAAACAAGAAAAATATAGAATTTCGACCGTAATGAGATTAGCGAGACCTAGGCGTCAAGCAAATAGAGTGTTGATCGATTAAAGAATGTATCGGCTTTCTTGAACAATAGTAGTTTGACAGGTAACAAGAAACAAGACAAATTCTCGTGGCGGTCGGAAACTGTCTCATTGAGGAAAAGCCGCTTCCAAGACCGGCCCAAAAATTCCTTGAGGTTAGTAAACGCCGAATGGCTTGACCGGCTGACTTCACAAATAGTTCAGACTACACGCAGCAATGAAAACATCTTTAATTATAGCTAGGTTATAAAGATGCCAAAGACAAGAAAGCGGTCGAGAGCAGCAGCTAACAGTCCGGCGCCGGTGGACATTGGCGACGATGCAAACGGAAGGTTTGTGAACTCGCAACTGTTTTCTTTATGGGCTTATAAGAAACAGTCCGACACGATCCAACATCTTCTTGCTCCTCTTTGGCTTCTTCTAACCGATTTTTAGAACGGCTTGCACTCATTTCAACATACTGCTTTTCACTCGTATCCGGTTTGCATTCCCGTTCTTCGGTTCCTTGTAGCCATTCGTCTTGGCTGTAGAAAGAACCGAGATCTGCTGTCGATTCACAGCTAAATGCTTTCTTCCCATTCTTTGGTCTTGACTTTGACGAAGAAAAGGGACATGATCTGTTTTCTTTTTCAAAGACGTTCATAGACTTCATAAGACGACAACTTTGAAAGCATCCAGATGACGAATCGCGTGTGTTTGTGCTTCAGCCATCACGTAACCGCTCCTGAAATAACAACGCGATGTTATAACTTCCCGTACGAGTAACATTTTTTTTCTGGATTTTTTTTAAAAGGAAAGCTATTCCTAAGATTTATCGATCCCTATAAAAATCCAAAATTATGCAAAACGGCCAATTTTGGGTTGGCTGATACCTTAATAGAGATAGAGGATGCATTTCTTTGGGGTTATCTGGATCAGGAGATCACTGGTGCATCATGGTGCATCAAGGAACTGATGAATCCTCCTCTCTCGTCACGGATTCATCGGTTCCTTTGATGAACCATGCGAGTGATCTTGGATCACTGATCATGATCCAGATCACCCCAAAGGAATTCACCCAGAGTGTCATCATAATAGATTTCAGGATAGTAAACAGAAACATAATTCAAAGACAACAGAGTTCAATGAACGGGGAAGTTCATGACGGTATCGTATGACTTTAAATACCAGAATATTTGAGGTTTTCTTATTATGGATATTGTATCAAGAATGACATATAAACATTGTAGTACATAGATTGGGTAAACCAAAACAGTACTTTATTCCATATTTTATATTGCCCAAAAACTTGTTTCGATGTTGGTAAATAAAGGACATTCATGTAAAACATCATTAGCATTATATTCCAAAAACGTAAGCCACACAAAAACAAATAAAGGAATCAAGATCTCCCCTTAACCTTGCCAAAACCTTGAGACTCCTAAAGAGCTTTCTATAAAAATCGAGACTACGAGACAGACATAACCACTAAAAAAACGAGACTTCGAGCCAGTGAAATTGGACTAAAATTTTGCGAGACCCAGAGTTTTTAAAGGACCATTCACCAAACCTATATTAGGCAAACCACCATGGGTGCTTTCCATTCAACGAATATTGTGGTTTGAAATTCCGGGTATTCCATGCAACGAATGAAACAGTATTTTCTGGCCGGTTGGACTAACCCCTTCCATAAACGGTCATCAGGTTCCAAGTTTCACTTGAAAATACAAAATTGCCTTTTTTACCTTTTGTTACTTTCTTTGGGGTTGCTCGGTGACTCTAAACGATGTATTACCGGTGCGTGAAAACAACAATAGAAGTTTTTGTCATAGGAATTTAAATTTAAATGGAGTATATGAATACATTAAAGGTACAATACTATACCTCTGTATTTTCCTGACGAGTTCAAGAGTCACTTTCGAATGATGAGGAGAGCTGTTCACTCGCGTAGCAATGCCCTCATTTCACTAGCTCACATGTATTTTTTGCACCAGTCACTAAAGCTTGTTGAGGCAATGCACTGCAATAACGCATGGAATGGAATGGAATTTCCGGTTATTCCGATTTTCTGGAATTTTAGGCCAACCTCGCGAGGTGCAAATAAAACTTCAGAATGAAATTCCTGAGACTGTCTGTTCCATTCGCTCCCCCAACCGGAATTTCAGGATTTTTAGTCAAATGATAAGCGTCTGGGCATATCTTTGTAGTTAGAGACAAGAGAGTTATTACACAATTGGGTTAATCCCAAAATTGGGACCTTAAGGTTGTTAAATAAATGGCCCTGGCATTTAGAATTTCAATGTATATTTAAGGTATGCTTGGAAGACATTCACTGCAGATCACTGGCTTCGACATTCATGAAATTAGACTGAAAATTCAATTCCTTCTCCCTTAACATCAACACTTTCTTAGAGCAAGAAATTTAAACTCATAATGAAAAAATTACAATATTTAGAAAAGTTTATTAACCTAAGCTGATTTTCATGCAGGTCCCCTATTCAGAACAAACTGAAATTTAGAAATGTTTGTTTTTGAGCAAGTTTTGAGGGAGGGGTTTGGGAATATTTATGCCCTAAAAAATCTAGGCACTGGGAATGGCTTTCAAACATCTTCATCTCTCTTTTTAATCCATTCCCTTCAGTCTTGCCTGCCGCTGCGCAAATGCCACTCGTGAAAAAAGCTGGAAAGTATTTGGATTGCAATTCTATGGAGAGTGCTGGAGTGGAGAGAATGGTGAGATGGTATATAACAAATATGGGAACGCCCAGCCAACAAAGTGTGTCCAAGGGCTGGTTGATCCAATCCAACCTTGTGATATCAATAAAGAAATGGAATGTGTTGGAACTCCAAGCACTAACTACATCTACCGACTGAAGGACTGTAAGTGAATTTAATACTTTTTTTGTCAGTTATTCAGATTTGTTATTAAGATTCCCCAAGATTTAAGGTAGCTTACTACAGTTTTGGTGGATTGTAACAGCCCAAATTCTAACTCTTTTGAGATGATTCTAAAATGAATTTCCTTTCTCTGTTTACTGTTTACTTTAAGTCTTTTACCATTCTATGTGAAACTTGAACAATTAAACGTCAACAAATGGCCAAAATAAACGACCAGGAACCTGAGGAGAGCCTTGGTACTATCAGGTTAAACCACTGTTTTCTGAAAATCTATCAATATGATTCTACCTCAAAATTTCAGGAATAAGCAATTTGCTCTGATTTAACATTCATATTTTTTTTGAAAACAATGTGAAATCAAAAATAGCCCAAAATCTATCTTTTACTCACATATTATTTCAAAAATTTTGGCTCTTAATACTGTATGATTAACCACTGCAAGTCAACAGCGAAAATTTCATCATGGGTTGTAGGATGGGTTTTTGAGCAATCCTTGATCAAAAACTGGCTTTTAAAACCTTGGACAAGAATTGAATTTTTAAGCACATTCTCATGTGACGCCATATATCACGTGCAAGAAATCATGAGTAAATTAGTCAGTTGTTTATCAAGACTTTTTACCATATTCCTTGACCCTATGTTGAACGGAGTTTGAAATTATTGTAACGTATATATATTTACTGCCTTTTAAGTGCTGAAGTGGCTTTCGTTCCTTCTTACTGTTACCTGGGTCATGTGATTAATACTGACTTCTGGCAGGCAATCATGGTGTGCACTACCGAAAAAAAAGTAGTAAGCCACCTTGGATACTCCTCGTTACAATCGATATTCCGTAGTTGAATTTTTAGGCACTTTTATGTTAGATTACTGCTGCTGTTCATAATTAAGTTTGGGCTTCCTCCACGGACTTCAAATGTTAAACCAAGCGGATTACTGTTCAATAGCTTCATTTTGATACCCACACACTAGTTTTTCATCCTCAGACTGTGCCGTCAGCAGCCCATGTAAGAATGGGGGAACGTGTTCCAGTATCCCAGGAGGCTACAAATGTACATGTGACGGGAAATATACTGGAAAAAACTGCGAAACAGGTAGATAATACAAAGAAACTCGATTAATTGGGCAAAAGCGTATTTGTCTGGCGCGTTATGAAAATTGTTCGTATTTTATTTGAAGTGATCTTTGTGAAATTAATATCAAGACACCCATCCTTTAGCACTTATAATCGACCTCTCCAAACAGACTAGCCTATCGATAAAAGTTAACAACAGATAACGGAAGAGTGCAGTCAGAGTTGTTATTGAAGTAAGAAGGCACTGACATATGCTTCTAAATAAAACTTGGAGACCCAAACGCTGCTAAAAGCACTTTCTTGGACTGCGTTTATATCATTAGCTAAAAACAATTTTTGACTCTATATCCTGTCGATAAGCCAGATACGTATTCGTGTCTGTCTTAGGTCTCTTACCAGATCAATATTCTATCTTGTCTTTCGTCATTTGTAAATTTCATAGCACTCAGCCGCTGCTAATTCTCTGTATGGTTTTGTTTTGTGCCACCATCAAAATGAGATGTGAACGAGTGTACCGTGTACAAGCCTTGCACGAACGGAGGCACCTGTGTTAACACTGTCGGTGGCTATAACTGCAAATGTCCTGCTAATTATAAAGGAAAGCACTGCGATGAAGGTAAGTGAAACTGCGAACCTTTTTAAACAAATCAAACCTCAGGGCATATCATCCCGCCCAGTGAACTTTGCGCTTAGTACACAAGATTTCAGCTACCATTAGGGAACTTACTCAAAGTGAATTATGAAGAATGGAATTCGTGAAATATGAAGGGATGAAAATAATAACCTATTAAAAACAAACTGATCAATGCTGCAGTCAGATGGGTTCCACCCTGAATGCCTAGGTAATGGCTACCTATTGTCTGCCTGCCTCCCTCCCTAGTTACCTACTCACTTACTGAGCGACAGACTGACTGGCCGACCGGCCGACCGCCATACCGACTAATCTAACTACCTGGCTTTTAAATTCAGTTTCACATTAACGTTTAACTGTTTTTGTCGTCCTGACTTGCTCTCTTCGTGTTTTTCGTTTATTGTTTAGACGTGGATGAGTGCATAGTTCGTAATCCCTGCCAGAATGGAGCCAAGTGTATCAACTCTATTGGTGGTTACAGCTGCCAGTGTCCTGCAAACTTCAAGGGAAAACATTGTGACGAAGGTAACAGAATAAGCGGCTCAGATGGACGGGGTTCCTTCAAAGAAGAAAATTGCGTGATATCAAAACTAATTTGCATTTGTTGTGGGCGTATGAAAACAATTGGAAAATATTAGACAAATTTGGCACACTTTTCGAAAATACCAACTAATTACTAAGCACGGCCCAACACGAAGAAATTAACTTTGGAAGTTGTATGCATATTGAGGCAATTTTCGAGGTCCACAATCTACTCACACAACTAGGTTGAGAACAGCTTGCATGTTCCTCGTCAGTGCTGATCAGTTCAGTCACCTCCCTCCTCAAGCATAAAGCGGTTACGCAATTAAACCCTTTTGTGATTAGCTGGTGGAACACCCCAACACTATCATAACAGTGTTTAGTTTTGTACACTACGAAAATTACCATGGGAAGTAGGACGTATATCAAAACAATTCACAATGTCAGAAATTACTTGTAACTACTTAATGAGTTCCCCCCCCCCCTGTCCCCCTTTAAGCCCCTTGGCGACTCAGCAGACAAAAGCCATCAAAAGCCAACTACTCACTGTGAGCGGTTTAAACACCTACGAAAAAGAAACGAGCGAAATTAAACACTGACCAACTTCCTTGCATTGTTTTCAGATGTTAACGAATGTTCCGCCAACCCTTGCAAGAATGGAGCCAAGTGTACCAACACTCACGGAGATTACAAGTGTACTTGTGACAACAGATTTACTGGAAAGAACTGCGACCAAGGTACGTGTGTCATATAGTACTTGGCAGAAGGAAAAACAATTTTGCTTCACTCTAATTTGATCGTTTTCGTTGTGTAGGGAACCAAACGCAGCTGAATTTAAGAGTTTGCAGCATCTTTGTGATTTAAATCGATACTTATCTAAGCCGTCACCACTATTTACTTTTTACTTACCTGATCTTGTGCAGTGTAGTCACTATTTAGGGAAAGTGTAAAGCTTTATTGTGTACTAAACAAAAAGGGATGTTTTTACCTTCTTTTAATTTAGATGTGAACGAGTGTACTGTGTACAAGCCTTGCAAGCACGGAGGTACCTGTGTTAACGCTGTTGGCGGCTATAACTGTCAGTGCCCTGATAACTACAAAGGAAAGAACTGCGATGAAGGTATGTAAAACTGAAAACCTTTTTCAACAAACATCAGGGGGTATCATCCCCCACCAGCGATTAGCCCACAACATTTCAGCTACCATTAGCGAAATTACTTAAAGTGAATTCGCAAAACAAAACATGAAGAATGGAATTCGTCAAATATGAAGGGATGAGAACAAGGACCTATTTAAAAAAGCTGTTCAATGCCGTAGTCAGATGGCTTCCGCCCTGAATGCCTAGGTGATGGCTACCTATGGCCTGCCTACCTCCCTCCCTAGATGCCTACCCACTTACCAAGCGACGGACGGACCGACCGAACGACCAACTGACCGACTAACAGTAGTATAGGACGCTCATATGACCAGTAACCAATCAGGAGCCGCGAAAGACAATAGGCCATTGTTTTGAGAACACTAAACTCTATTGTTTTCCAAATCCAAGATGGCGCTATTTATTTTCAGCCAATCAGGAAGTGAATAAAGAATTCAAGATGGCGGTAGCGGCTCGGACACCCTGAACAGCAGTGAAACCTGGAAACTAGGTCCCAGGTTTCCATAGGAGTTTGTTTTGGGCGAGAAAGTTGCCCACTGGATTCGAAGGCCCTGAATCGGACTTATCATATTTTTTCCTCTCAGATTCGTCAATTAAGAAACAATCAATACAGATGTAAAGCAAATGAGAAACAACTGTGTTTTCAAAAATCCTAATTCTTTACAAGAGGGACCTGTGTCCAATTTGCAAACAAGGTGTATGCACTACTAACTGAATTGCATCAAGTGGAAATGCAAATCTAAACTCATTGATCTCAGCTTTTCCCTTGAGAAAAGCATCATTGAAAAGAATCTTGAACAAACAAAAGACATTTTAAGCCATTGTTGAAGAATTAACATATTAAGTCAGAGATAAAACATGAAATGAATTAAAAACCGAGGGCACGCTCGCTTAGAAGCTAGACATATCATCTAAGGTATTTCAAACAAACGTTCGCGCCTAACGTAAGGATCAAACAAACATTGCAAATCGAATCGCTCCTGATTCATCAGCCGCACAAATTATAGTTCGGTCTAAGCGGTTCTCTAATAGTAGCAAGAATAATCCACCTACATCAATCATAGTCATTTCAAATTCCTCCAAAGCGATGCTCAGCTCTTGATCACCTAGTTCCATAATCGCCAAGACAAGATTGCGAAAAAGCGTGTCCAACTTCGTCACAAGTAAAATGATTTTGCTCAAGTCTGAAAGACTTGTATATAAAATTGTGTATCCAATGAGAAGATGGGGGATAGGGGGTATGCGATATCACATGGTTAAGAACTATTGTGAAGAAGGGGTATAGGGGGTATACCTATGTCATGAAATTGTTATAAAGAAAACAGAGACTGATGCATAATTTGTGACGTTTATTGAATAATAACAGCATGGAAACCAAAGAGAGAACTGATTACAACTTTAAGTCTTGACCGTCGGTGCTCCATAAAGTATATCGCTGGGAACTAGACTCGCTTCTAGTTTCTCAGACTCTTGGTCCCAGGCGCCAAAACGCACGATATTCTGACCTATTTTTCTTTGTTTTAGGCCACGAAGTCTTTGCCTGATCTGTTCCTTATTCTTGGCATAATAAGATCTCCAATATTCGTTGATCCGTTCCCTGTGTTTTTTACAGCATTGTCTTCGGTAATTTGTGATGTGTTTCTTGTTTTGTTGACAATAGGCTCTCTGGCTGCTGGCGAGCCTTTCTCTGTTTCTCCTTTCTCTGTGTTCATACCACCTTTTACGACGTGATTTGAGAATCTCGGTGTTCTCGGCTCGATATCGTTTTTGCCGGGCCAGGATTTGCTCTGTGTTCTTTGCATAAAAGTTTTTATGGTGGGCTTTCCTACAAACAGCTATCTTGTCATTCCCCGACCGTTGATTGAAGCAATTCATCTTGTGTGGCGCCTTACAAATAATGATTAAAACTCTAGAATCGCAAACTCTCATAAGAGTCACATGGCCAATTCAGTGTATCACACTAAGGCCTAAACCTCCCCTTCCGCTACTTCTTCGGGGCTGTCATCATCAGGGAGCAATTTCTCTTTCATTAGTCTGTTCAACAGAAATTTCCGTTTTGCCACTGCCGACTCGGCCGCCTCGTCAAAATCCATGTCATCTTCCTCAGTAAAGCGTCGAAGAGTCTTCATGACTTTACGGTTTATTGCATTGTGTTTGATATGGTGAGTCCATTTTAGACGCTCTAAATAAGTCCTTCGTAGCCTTCTTCTACTTACAGGTAACATGGAGCTGCTAGTCTCTTCCTCTTCAGGCTCCTCTTCTTCCTGTTCCTCTTCCACCTAATCTTCTTCTTCTTCTTCTTCTTCTTCTTCTTCCTCTTCTTCTTCTTCTTCTTCTTCTTCTTCTTCTTCTTCTTTATTATTTTACTCAGTGATCAAACATCCTCTTTCTTGATTCGTCGATGCCAACGCGGGTATCCTGTCTTTCTCGGCTCCTGATTGGTTACCGTCCATTTGAGCGTCCTATACTACTACCGACCGACCTACCTAATCTACTTACCTGGCTTTTTAATACTGTTGTTGTGCCCTGACTTGCTCTGTTCGTGGATGAGTGCATAGTTCGTAATCCCTGCCAGAATGGAGCCAAGTGTATTAACTCTATTGGTGGTTGCAGCTGCCAGTGTCCTGTAAACTTCAAGGGGAAATATTGTGACGAAGGTAACAGAATAAGCGGCTCATATGGATGGGGTTCCTTCAGAGGAATAATCTGCGTGATATCAAAACTAATTTGCAATTGTTGTGGGCGTATGAAAACAATGGGAAAATATCTACGAAATTGGCAAACATTTTGAAAATGCCAACTAATTACTAAGCCCAACACAAAGAAAGATATTAACTTTGGAAGTTGTGTGCATATTGAAGCAATTCTGAAAGTCTACAAACTACTCGTACAATTAGGTTGAATAACAGTTTGCATGTTTCCAATCAGTGCTGATCACTTCAGTCCCCTCCCCCCTCCAAGCACAAAGGGGTTACGCGATTAAACCCTTTTGTGATTAGCTGATGGCAGACCCCCACACTATCACCACAGTGTTTGGTTTTCTACACTGACAAAATTAACTTGGGAAGTAAGACGCATATCCAAACAATTCACAAAGTCAGAAATTACTTGTAACTACTTGATGACTCCCCACCCCCTCCCCCTTTCTTCCCTTCAAACCCCTTGGCGACTCGATAACACACAATATGATACGATAACTTTATTTATGCACGGTATTTTCGTTAGTTAATCAAGTTATTTATCTATAGTAGTATATCTATCTACCTAGCTCAGCTCTGTTGTGCTAAAACTAATGGCCAACTGCTGACTGTGTGTGCGGTTTAAACACCTACGAAAAAGAAACGAGCGAAATTAAACATCACTGACCAATTTCCTTGCATTGTTTTCAGATGTTAACGAATGTTCCGCCAACCCTTGCAAGAATGGAGCCAAGTGTACCAACACTCACGGAGATTACAAGTGTACTTGTGACAACAGATTTACTGGAAAGAACTGCGACCAAGGTACGTTTATCATGTAGTACTTGGCAGAAGGAAAAACAATTTTACTTCACTCCAATTTTGATCATTTTCGTGCATGTGTACGAGACCAAACGCAGCTGAATTTAAGAGTTTGCAGCATCTGTGTGTTTTAAATCGATACTTATCTAAGCCGTCGTTACTATTTCCTTTTTACTTACTTGTTCTTGTGCATTGTAGTCACTATGTAGGGAACTTGTAAGGCTTCATTCTGTAACTAAACGGGATTTTTTTACCTTCTTTTAATTTAGATGTGAACGAGTGTACTGTGTACAAGCCTTGCAAGAACGGAGGCACCTGTGTTAACACTGTGGGAGGCTATAACTGTCAGTGCCTTGATAACTACAAAGGAAAGAACTGCGATGAAGGTATGTAAAAGGGCGTATCATCCCGACAAGCGAGTGTTAGGATTAGCCCACAATATTTCAGCTACCATTAGCGAAATAAATTAAAGTAATAATTTTCGTGAATGTGTACGAAACCAAACGCAGCTGAATTTAAGAGTTTACAGTATCTTTGTGTCTTAAATTGATACTTATCTAAGCCGTCGCTACTATTTACTTTTTACTTACTTGTAGTCACTATGTAGGGAACTTGTAAAGCTTTATTGTGTACTGAACTAAAAGAGTTTTTTTTTTTTTTACCTTTTTTGATTTAGATGTGAACGAGTGTACCGTGTACAAGCCTTGCGAGAACGGAGGCACCTGTGTTAACACTGTTGGTGGCTATGACTGTCAGTGCCCTGATAACTACAAAGGAAAGAACTGCAACGAAGGTCAGTTTCAATGATGTTATCCCTTTGTTACAATTTCTTGCTGCAAATCTGCTGTTTATAATTATGCAGCCAAGCTCAGTAATTCGGAACAAGTTTATTTCGTTGTTTTGACAGATGTCGATGAATGTGCGGTAAGAAGTCCCTGTAAAAATGGCGGAAAATGTCAGAATACGATAGGAGGATATAAATGCACATGCGCGGGACGATGGTTCTCTGGAAAGAATTGTGATCAAGGTGGGATATTAAGATATGTAGCACCATTTTCAAACTGTTTTACCATACATTTAAATTATTTCTTTAAATAAAAAGACTTCAATGCAGTTATGACGAGACTGCTCTTACAAACCCATGCACTGAATTCAAGTGTGTTAGATTTACAAACGAAGCTTGAAATCTCTGTTGCAACGGAACTGCCTAATTTTATTGAACTTAAGTGAAATTCTCCCCTAGTGACAAAAAGGCCTTTTGTTAAAGTGTGCACAAACTGTTGTATACTTTTGGCTACATACGTGAGGAGAATCTATAACTCATGATGTCTTATTTCAATTTGGACTATTTTGGACTGTTTTGATGTTTGTTAGTTCTCTTTAATTGGACGGAATCGTGAAGAGAATGCATTTCCTATAGCTGTGAAATTTACAATTGCTGAAAACAATATTTGCTTTGTTGCATAATAATATTATGTAGCCGTGGTTTCATCAACGATACTACTTTGTTAAAATTTTGTTCGTGGTCACACAGCAGTAAAATGCCCATCCTTCGAAGTCTAAACTTTTTCGCTGCTCTCATTGTTTCTTTTCATTTTGGTTTAAACAGCACCAGCTGAGTGTTCGAGCTACTCCATACTTAGCGAGGCCAATCGTGCTTCAGGTAGGCACAGAGGATATGTCCTCAAATGTGACCGATACGATCTTGCCGATGGGTGGTACCGCTTCACAGATGCTGCTGGCACCAGAATGCCTACTTCGCCAGTGGCAAAATATCATTGTGGCACTCACGCGCCGGGCTGGATGAATGGACAGCATCCGACCAAAGATGATGGAGCTGTCAAGCGACAGGTTTGCTTCAACTGGAACTACGACGTTTGTCGCTGGAGCACAGAGATCAGTGTCCGTAACTGTGGGGCATTCTACGTCTATTGGTTGGCGAAGACTCCTTGCTGCTGGCTTCGTTATTGTGGACTTAACGGACACCACGGACACCACAGACACCACGGACACCACGGACACCACGGACACCACGGACACCACGGACACCACGGACACCGCGGACACCACGGACACCACGGCCATGGTACGTATTTAAAGCTATATCTCTTATCCTTCGGTGAACACTGCCACTTTTTCCTGGTGTAATATGATCTCTGCCTAATAACAAAGTTGGTGGGAGACGATGTGGCTTTATGGTTAGTGCGCTCGCCTCGGGATCGAGTGCTGCGGACTCGAGCCCTGAACGTGGACATTGTGTTATGTTTTTAGGCAAGATACTCTATTCTCACAGTGCCTCTCTTCAGCCAGGTGTATAAATGGGTACCGGTGAACCTAATGCTGGGGGTAAACCGGCGCGCGCGTTGGATCAGCATGCCATCCAGCAGGGGGAAGTATAAAAACTCCTATTCGCGTCATACTATAGAATCCGAGTAGTTAAGTAAATGGGTGTTTAGTAGCAGCACACGGAACCATGATCTGAGACAAAAAAATGGCCACCCCTATGGTTCCCGATGTGTGGAATCAACTAAAGGGTGAGTCATCATCAGATGACAAACATGAAGGGAAAAGCTTTGCTTTGAGCGTGCTGGTCGAGTAAAAACCGTAGGTGTTGGCACAACGCACCTGGTCTAGTCCGTTATTAAAAACTAAATGTTTTTCAAAATATTAGCATTTCTCGAAGCCATGATCTGAGACCACTTTCTGGTCCCTATAGGCCTCTAGAAAAGTAAAAAAATACCTTTGTCGACTCTTGAGAAGATATCAGGAAACCGCTGTTCGATAGCGGTTTTTGGTCACCATGGCCAACAGCAGGCAGTGTTTTCGATGTCATGATAAATACATAAAGAGGAGTCACCTATATTATATTGTACTGAAATATTGTTACAGAAAAAGTAGCGGCCTTGGAAAACCCGATCAAATATTTAGTAAAAACAAAAAAATTAAATCAAATTATCTATATCACAAGACGATTTGATCAAAAAGAAATATCTTGATTTGATGAGAAAATAATCTTTTTTTACAAAAAAAAACAATTTTCAACGGTGTCAGATACAAGCAAGATTCTGTTTATGACCTATACGCTGCTTCAAAATGTGGCAAGATTATTATTATTATTAAAAAAAACAGAAACCAGTGATTGGTAATCTTAATAATACCGGTTATCTATTAATTTTGGTTAGAGGATCAAATGTTGAATGGAAGCATTCTGTTGTCCACCGTTTTATTTGGGAGACATAATGGTGCTAATCCTGATGGATATGTTGTTGATCACAAAAATGACAATAAGTTTGATAACAGGCTCAAAAACCTGCAGCTGATAACAAAGCCACAGAATTGCAAAAAATATTCTAAAAGGCGTAAATTTGAAGCAACACATCTTTCTTCAAAAGAAAGATCATTTTATGTGAGCAAGTCAGCTGCTAGTTAAAGTTTTGTAGTTAATCCAGCATGCATCTATTTCACATGTTTGTTAGGTAAACGGAAAACTTTATATTCGTCAAAACGAAATGTCGATATACGTTCGAGTTCATCTAATTCGAATCGGAACTACTTGATTCATTTCATGTCCAATCGTCATCTGATGACTGTGACCAATCACAGATGGAGATCTTTTTTGATACCCATTCCGATAGGTTTTCCCAATTGCTTTAAGATGGTGGTTTCATAAATGGATACATCGAATGAGCACCTCCTTTGAATTTTTTTGCGTATCGGGTACATAAACAGGCAATGATATTATTAGACGATTCCTGTCAACATAAAGACCTTTTCCTGTCAGTGCACTGATAAGCATTGGTATTCCAATTAAAGCACTACTTTGAGCCCTTGTTGTTTTAATAACAACACCATTTCCTGTGTGAAGAGCGTCAAGGATATCTCGTTTTTGTTTTGTGGATAGCAGATGCTTTTACCCTGTGCGATAACTGTGCGGTTTTATCTTTTGTGTTCAAAAAACCACCTGTTTGATTAACACCTTGTCCCAAATTCTTGTTCATACCAAAGCTTCCCATGGAACTCAGAGTACTTGTTGTAAGAGCAGGTAATACTTTTAAAGCAACTGATGATGCCATCAGTAACAGTTTTGGCAAAACCTTTGTACCAAGTAAACACAATGATGACCAAAGTGATCCACCCTGTTGAGCCGCTTTTCTGACCTGAGTTTTTGAAATCTTAATGTCACTGCCAGTACCATTGGCCATTGATTTTCAGCTTATTGATTTGAGTTTTGGTTAACATCAATTCATCTGAACCATTTAACTAATCTGATGCTAATTATAAAGTAACAGCCGAATTGTTTGCATAAGCTTTTGCTAATTTTTGTCTCTCTTTCCATCTGAGAGATTTACTCCGTGTGCATAATATTTTGTCATTATTCGTCTATAGTTAGATTACATAAATATCAATTTCATACATTATACTCAATTTATGGTCTAAGAATATTATTTTTCCATCCGTTTTCCGCCATTCACATCTTGCAATTTCCGCAATTCACATCTTGCTCATACAATGTCAACGCGTAAACGGTATCATGTGATGCTGTAGTACCAGATAGTTCATATTTAAATGTTAGTTGGGTTGTTCCGTCTTTGATATCTTATTTTTGTTTTGTGAGATCGAAGTAAACAAACGGAAAGATGCTTCCAAAATTGTTTTTGTTAAGCAAAGTTCCATCAGAATACTCATAGGCGGATTTCATAGTGTGGGGGCCTGGGTATGAGCCCGTGTATTATGGGATTAACAACACGAGACATATATATTCGGAAAGAGCACACCAAGCTTTACAAAATCCTTCAGTTTCGTGTCAATTGGGCCAATATTGAACAAGATACAGCCATTCAAAAACTCCAAAATTTACTAACAAATGTATGGATTCGGTCGGACACTTGTCCGGCAGTCCATACATTATTTAGATAGATAGACTCTTGCTGGCTCTTTGGATGGTTTGTAATGCTGTTCCGGATACTCATTTCATTACCGACCTCAAAATAGCATGAATTGAGAGTACGAGGATCTGTGGAAACAGAAAATGTATTGTACAAAAATGGATTAACCGTTTGAGCGTTCATATTGGCATCATTGATTATGGAAACAAATATATGTCTTTTTCGTTTAATTCCTGTTGATATTCTAAAAGTACTGTTCTTTGTTGAGTACTATTACTTGCTTAAATATTTTCACGCAACTATATCCATTTTCTGATGTTCAGGTATTTACTCATGTATAGCTTTTGTCCCTCGGAATTGAATAACAAACGAGGTACTATCAATTGCAATTTGGTGATAACACGGCAATCATCCGCTGCTTCCCAAATTAAGGTGCCATCAGATTCAATGACAAGGTTGATCTCAAGTTTTGAATTCAGTAATAATTCATCATGAAGTCTCTCCAAAAATGAATACCTGTCTAATGAGATTTCGGTATTTACAGTAGCAGATAAACCAAGCAATGCCTTACAAACAGCAAAACCTTTATTGTAATTAGCTTGAGCGGTTCTTTCTTTAGCGGGTCTATTTGTATCAAGATAGTAAAATGCATTGGTTGCTGTGCTTTAAGCGTATGCTGGACTGCTGTTTCAAGGTCGAATGCGACATCTTCATATCTTTCTAAAAATTTTGGATTTCTGTTAATAGGAATTTTCTATGAACTTTTTTACATAAATTTAACTCTACGAAGTTTCCCACCGCTCTGCAATTGATTGACCCTTTCATTGACCTCATAGGCGCTCAACGGTTTATCTATGCTATTCGTTAGATTAATTGAAAGGCGTTGATTTCAAAAAGATGTGCAAATACCAATCGATACCGTTTAAATTAACAGGTCTTCCAATTGAATCAGTCAGATGAAACTTTCTTTGGCTAATTGTTGACGATAATACAGGTGAATACGATAAAGTCGTTGTTCATACAGAAACGGAAAACTTCTTGTCAGATTGTCGGTTGGAATCACAGTAATTGTATTGCTTCTTTAGCCATCAACCTGTAATAGAGTCACAATTGACATTGATTGTATCGATTGAGTTTGTTATATTTGGCAATTTACTTCCGTATTATGTTTGTGTGTCTAATTTTGGTTCAAAACTAATCAGTTCACCAGATTTTGAGTTTCTCAAATCTAATTGATAGTTATCGTCCAATTTGATGACTACTTTATATGTTGACAAAACAAATGTCAAGTTGATTCCATAAGTTTTGTCGGATTTGATGTGTCCCTTTTTTTCTCATTGATTCATGAATGTAATCATCAAGATCAGTATATGAATACATACCGTTGCAAACGTGATTGTTTCCCAATTAGTGCCACCATCAACACTGTACTTGATAGTTTTATTTCCATGTTCAGGAATGATATTATGCCATGAGCATGTCATCAGTATTCTATTGACAGGCATCGCACGTTGCATATCGTTTTATAGTTTCAATTTGGAATCAAATTTGATTTTGAAATCATGTGCTTCACTCATACCAACTCTCTGTCTACTTTGAGACGAAAAAAGCAATGATCTTTGTAACATTGTATTAATATATTACATAATCTTTGACCAGATCATTCAGTTGACTATTATTGATGACTCGGATTTTATTCAACGTGTGTGCGATTTGTGAAAACTCTTCTTCGAAACCATCATTACCGGCTAAAATTGAGCCTTCAAGGAGTTCAGTACGATCCATTAGACTTATTATTGTAATATATCACACCGCTTCCAATCTTTTTGAATTTCTTCGAAGTTCTGTGAATTGGAAACCCACTCAGTCTGTCAAGATTGTCAAAAACTATCTTTGCAAGATTACTATACTTTTTGCTACTCAGTGTTGAATCTCTTGCTGAGTAGATCAATTGTGTCAAAGTCGACGTATTTGTCGTAAAGGTTTTGGCCATCTTTGTGAGCAATTAGTTTCAGTTGACCAAATAGATTTGGAAGATCAATTAATAAACCACCATACATTGATGGTCTTGGATCAATCCTATGAGCATTTCTTTTTTTTTTCTGTGTGTAAATACCTGTCCCGATTGTTTTGGAACCTTGTCATAAAATTCCTATTCTCAGTCTTTCGATATTTTTGTAACAACTATATGTCAGCAGTTAACTCATCAATTTTCCCTCCGGTTTTTTTTGATTTTGATTAAACACCTTTTTGTCGGACAAGCTCTTTTAGACGCGCTCACCTATTTGAGCATTGTATTCATCAATAAAATGTACATTAAAAATGCTGTACATACACAAATTAACCCAGTCGCCAGATAACTTTTGAAGGAAAAATATCTGGTGAAAAAAATAATTCCGTCAGAAACCATAATTATCACTATATGGCATTGCAATGCTATTAATGATTGTTAAATGAGTTTTCTTTTCTGGATTTTAGGACACGGTAGGCCTAGACACGGCAGGAGACACAGAGGTCGCAAATAGATGTATTCATTCCTTGGAACAATTTCAATAAAAGGAAAAAGAAGATATATGAATTTAATAAAGTACAATAAAGGACAAAGAGAACATTTAGTTGTTTGTACCTATTAGACGTCTCACTGCAAGGATTGTACGCCTTGGGACAAAACGTTTTTGGGCCAATAGCCTTTTTAAACTCGTGGATACGCGAAGCGTAGAAACGAGTTTCTTGCGGGGACATTGATATGCAAATATGTCACTCACTCACTCACTCACTCACTCACTCACTCACTCACGCACTCACTCACTCAGGTGTAGACACCGTTCGTAATTAGTCGGCTCGAACGAGAGCGCGCGAGCTATCCCGAGGCCATGATGGAATAGTAACCGAGCCCGTTGCCATGTTGGAATAGTAAGCGAGCCCGACGCCATGTTGGATGTGCAGCCCGATTACTCACTCATAGGTGTGCTTCGTGCCTGCCTTGAAGTTTTTAATTTATTAGGTGTTTCGCTACATTGAAGGGGAGTTGACTTCGAATGTTCGACTTAGTACTATGGCCAACTTGAAGGCTGAATTTCATGAACATTTGACTCGTCCACGTGGCGTAAAAATGACGAAGAGATGAACATTTGTTTTCTGGAAAGTCACCTTAAAATGTCAGTAAATCTCATGCTAATGTGGTAAGCTTTGATGAGCATTTGTCTTATTTGTCGACCTCAATGAACTTATATGAGCGAAACGAACAATTTTTTTTGAACGAATTTAACTGACAGGACAAACATTTGCACCATTATTTTATATTGCATTTTTTATTTTTATAATTCAGTATCATCTAAATCTGAAGATGGCTGGCCTGGTAATCCGAACTATAACGCGTTGTGTCAGCCTTGCAGTAGTCTTTCACTTATTATCGTTTTACTTTTCAAGTTTGGCTGATTAAATCTCCTGCAAAATCCAACATTCAATGAAACAGGATCTTTGTTAATGGCTTAGCAGTCTGCTTTTTATCTCGAGTTGTCCACATTCAACCGACATCAAGTAAAGTTTAGATTAAAGTTTTGTTCTCCATTACAGTTAAATGTTCATTTAAATACATTCATTTGAACTCTGAGTTGGATGTGAAATGCACCAATTCCCAAATACTGTCTTTTGTTTACATTTTTGCTTCCTGGTTGAAAGGATAGCAAGGGGAAAGAAACCCCCTGTGAGCTTGTTGGAACACATTTATGGGTCGACAGATATTTTGGATCAGTTCAGTTCTCAAAAGAGGCTAATAATTTTGATGTATTTTACGTGTAATATATATAGAGACAAGTGGTTCCCCATTGAAAAAGAAGTGTTGTCTCATAACAAACCTTAACTACAGCCTTGAGTGACATGCAGTGAGAAAGGTCTGTTCGCACAAAAAAGAAAAATATTATTGAATGCATGCACATTTTCCCACCAGGCAGACCAACAGCAACTTCTGGGTGGTGGTAAGGAGGGTGGAAGTACTCTGAAATTTGGGGCAGGAGTGTCCAATTTGACCCAAGAACCCATAGCTTTTACTACTCCATGTTCAGCTGCAATTCTACTACCCTAGGTATTTTGTATTATGTGTGCAACAAAAGCTAACTAAAAAGCCTATGTATGCTTTATAAAATACCTTTAACAGAACAGAACTATTACCCTACCTGGCGACACTCGATGAACTGCGAGCGAGTGGCTTGACGTTGGCTCCATATTAGAAGCTTGAAGGTTCCGGCACAATGTTTCATAATTTTCACTTTTGGTTATTGGAAATATAAATTCCTTTCGTGATTATTTCATGCCGTTTCCAGTGAGAAATATTACCTAACTTCAATGCTTTTTTTGGTTCAAAATTACATTGAATGTAGGACGGTAGAGTTTTTTCCCGCGTGCTGAATCCTGATTGGTCAACATCGAGATTTTATAGCATGCTCAAGCTCGAAATTTTTTTAAAACCACAAAGCCAAAATTATAATTGAAATCGCTTGACATTTCTAAACAAAGATCTGCAGTTTAAAGAAGGATTGGATAAGTCAGTTTTCCGTGGAAATTCTGAAAAAAATTCAGACTGCCGGGTATGTTGTATTTTAAAAACACTTCCCGGCTGCCGGGCATCTAGACACTCTCTATTTTATTTGCAGCATAATGAAACCAAGGAAATCAGACTACTATTGTTGATAGATAATTGTCTGTAAATAGCTTTTAGGACAGTACGTAGTTTCAGTAGTTTTAGATTTGTGACATCTGTATTTCTTATTTTAGAATTTAATAATTTTTTTATTTTTTATGGAGGACCTCCCTGAAAACCACGCATTTACGTGACGGGTGCTTCCTCCTTAAAGATTGTTTTATTTTATTTATCATTTATGATTATAATTAAACATACTAACAGGCACACAACTTACAGTAAAGCATGATTAAGATTTTGCCACACCATGCAAAGTACATGTATTGCAATGATTTTGATGGCATCAAAAATGGCAGAATCTGACTAGAGTCCTTTGATTGTAAACCTCAGTGCCAAGTTTGGTGTTGGTCGCTGCCTTGCCCCAGGGATTTTTATCCAGGTACTGCTGCAAGAAGGATGTGCAAGACTGCCAGGATATATGGCTAATGCAATCTCCGAGGCTTTTAAGTCGGCTAAGGCCGACTTAGAAATGTCCTAGACGAGGACTTTTCAAGAGAAAGATAGATTGCAACACTAGTTCGGTCCAGAAATATGGCTAATGCCATTTCCGAGGTTTTTTAAAATCTGTTAAAGCCGACCTAGAGATTTCCTATGAAGAGGAAATTCAAGGGGAAGATATCCTTACTTCAAGGGCAAGTCCTCGCGAAGTAGAAGCGGGACGAGGCTAATGGCAAAAGCCAGAAGTGTATAGTCACTATAGATTTGGACGCGTCTGTCGGACAGTTGCTTGACATATCCTCCCTCCCATGAGGGATAATTTGAGCCCATCTGTACATG
>CM042751.1:6736799-6739299 GCA_022496165.2 Catalaphyllia jardinei
CATGTACAGATGGGCTCAAATTATCCCTCATGGGAGGGAGGATATGTCAAGCAACTGTCCGACAGACGCGTCCAAATCTATAGTGACTATACACTTCTGGCTTTTGCCATTAGCCTCGTCCCGCTTCTACTTCGCGAGGACTTGCCCTTGAAGTAAGGATATCTTCCCCTTGAATTTCCTCTTCATAGGAAATCTCTAGGTCGGCTTTAACAGATTTTAAAAAACCTCGGAAATGGCATTAGCCATATTTCTGGACCGAACTAGTGTTGCAATCTATCTTTCTCTTGAAAAGTCCTCGTCTAGGACATTTCTAAGTCGGCCTTAGCCGACTTAAAAGCCTCGGAGATTGCATTAGCCATATATCCTGGCAGTCTTGCACATCCTTCTTGCAGCAGTACCTGGATAAAAATCCCTGGGGCAAGGCAGCGACCAACACCAAACTTGGCACTGAGGTTTACAATCAAAGGACTCTAGTCAGATTCTGCCATTTTTGATGCAATCAAAATCATTGCAATACATGTACTTTGCATGGTGTGGCAAAATCTTAATCATGCTTTACTGTAAGTTGTGTGCCTGTTAGTATGTTTAATTATAATCATAAATGATAAATAAAATAAAACAATCTTTAAGGAGGAAGCACCCGTCACGTAAATGCGTGGTTTTCAGGGAGGTCCTCCATAAAAAATAAAAAAATTATTAAATTCTAAAATAAGAAATACAGATGTCACAAATCTAAAACTACTGAAACTACGTACTGTCCTAAAAGCTATTTACAGACAATTATCTATCAACAATAGTAGTCTGATTTCCTTGGTTTCATTATGCTGCAAATAAAATAGAGAGTGTCTAGATGCCCGGCAGCCGGGAAGTGTTTTTAAAATACAACATACCCGGCAGTCTGAATTTTTTTCAGAATTTCCACGGAAAACTGACTTATCCAATCCTTCTTTAAACTGTAGATCTTTGTTTAGAAATGTCAAGCGATTTCAATTATAATTTTGGCTTTGTGGTTTTAAAGAAATTTTCGAGCTTGGGCATACTATAAAATCTCGATGTTGACCAATCAGGATTCAGCAGGCGGGAAAAAACTCTACCGTCCTACATTCAATGTAATTTTGAACCAAAAAAAGCATTGAAGTTAGGTAATATTTCTCACTGGAAACGGCATGAAATAATCACGAAAGGAATTTATATTTCCAATAACCAAAAGTGAAAATTATGAAACATTGTGCCGGAACCTCCAAGCTTCTAATATGGAGCCAACGTCAAGCCACTCGCTCGCAGTTCATCGAGTGTCGCCAGGTAGGGTAATAGTTCTGTTCTGTTAAATGTGTAGTTCCTCATCAAATTGCACCCAGAATTCTCACATTGACTAATAGAAGAGACCAAAGCAACATTATCGTTGTCTTAATTTGTGTAAGCTTGGTATAAAATGATTATTATCGTGTTTTTTCGGTAGGACAGCTAAGTTTTGACTGTTGTTCGTATTGTGGGCGTTGCTGCAGTATGCAAGGAAGACCAAGAACCTGTAAAACCATACCCTATTCCGCGGCACGTACCTATATAGCCCATATATGGGAGTACCTCCTCCACCCATCGAGGGGTTTGTAGCTATTTGGGCTACTTTGCCGAGGCAATTGTAGAGGCCTGAAGTTTGAAAATCGCTTGTTGTTTTTTACACCGACATCTCAGCAGATTCAAATGGAAATTTTGGTGGAAAAACCAGAGGAATTTCTGACTGCCGGGTGTGTAGTTTTTGAAAAATCGTGCCCAGGAGTCACACAAAGTTTGTACAATTTGTCCAAAACGAAAACATTGTAAAAACGCGCTTGTTGTTCCCTACTGAAGCTCTAAATGCTACAATACTCTCGGTTGGTAGCGGATATTGAATGTAATGATTATTCATGAATTTTTGACTGCCAGGTATCTAGTTTTTTGAACAACCGTGCCCGAGAGTCGAGGTTCTTATAGTATGCAACAACAACAATAATAACAACAGCAACAACAAGTTTATTTCTCTCAATTGGCCTAGTTAAATGCATTTGTCAGATATTAGAATAAAATAGGAGAACAAGTTAAGTTAATAATGATAGGCAGTCAGTTTATACATATGTTTACTACTAGTTTAGGTCGGCACACACAATGGACAAGCACAAGACAACACAAAATGTATAAGGGATTAAAATTCATGAGATTAGGACCAGGTTATGAAGAAGAAAAAGAAAATAAAAATCAAGAAGAACAGCAAATAACCTCTATATGCTCTATTATCGAAATATTGGTCCTTCGATGGTTTTTTGATGACTAATAATTTTACATTATCATCAATAGTATTCCAGACAGATGTCGAAGCTAAGAGAATTGGTCCACAACAAAAGCGAAACATCAGTTAGAATCGTTTCGCATTTCTGAACAAATATCGAATACTCTCACAGGGTTCAAACTTCAATTCTTGTAGAAATTATTCTCTGAGAGTTGACAGTATACCGGAGTCAGAGTA
>CM042751.1:6741799-6744299 GCA_022496165.2 Catalaphyllia jardinei
TTAGAATATAAACAGAAGACCGACACCGATATTGCTAAAAAGATTTCCGGAAAACTACAACACAGAAATTGTTTCCGAGATAGGAATAAATGGTCGAACATTCAAATGATGAATCTAAAAAAAAATCGCGAATAAAAAATTCTATTAGACAACAATTCATACATTCAAAACCAACGCCACTTTTTCAGCTGTGAAGCAAATAAATTTTAAGTATGCTTTGATCAGCTTTCAATGGTCTTTGAAATACTTTTAGCAAATAAAAAAGGCTTATAGATTTCGTCAGAGAAAAACCAGTATGAACCGGCTAGCTTTTGTTTTCTGTCCTAAATGGTTTGAGACACATCACATTTTACTGAGCTGTTTAAGATTACGAAACCGTAATTAAAAATCTGGTAGCTCTCAAATTACTAAGCTAGTCAATGAAAATTAAATTCTCATTTTCATAATCAGGTTCTTTCAAAATGAATTTTCGTCCTTATTACACAGGTTAATTCAATTTAATGAGATATTATCCAGCTCATAAGACATTGATTAAAATCGATAACACAAAACAACCCTCTTTTTACGAAAACATATAAAGCTGCAACACAAAATCGATTAAATTTCGTGTCTTGTTAAGCTTTCTTAATTAATATTGAGATTCAATTTGTCATACGCAAAGATTGCTTCGATGTGCGTTGATACAATATATAGAAGACTCTCTTAATTTCCTGTTTTACCCAATGCAGATTCATAGAGAGTTTTGTTCATGCGGCCAATTTTAAGATTTACAGGTGTACTTGGGAAATACTATTCTCTAGCACGACACGACATTTCAGCTCAGATAGGCCGTAAATTTGGTTTGGTGTAAGCAGCTCGGCTGTTTTAACTTAAGGAATGTCGCGCGAAAAATTTCCAGTCGATAGTTTTTTAATTTTCTTTTTTTTTTTTGCTGCTGCTGCAGTCAGATATGGGTTACTTGTGTTAGAAATGCAAAACAAATATTTGGGGGTCACCGACTTCGTTTCAGAGATAAGGCGTGTTGAAAACTACCCTGATTTTGACAACTTGGCGAATGTAATTCAGCATAATCTACAGGGGTCCAAAGTTAAAGAAGTCATATTCTGTAGAGTGGGCCCAATGTAATTCCAACGTTTCCAACGTTCTCACAAAACTTAACCCTTCAAAAGGCATTTGAAACCGCAACAAAGATAAACGAAGAGCTAAAAAGAACGGAATTCCATGGTGGGTTTTAATGGATAGATTTCTTTAATTTTTTCTCTCTTTTTTTTGCTAAACGTAGAAAAATGATAGAGAAAAATGATCCATCGATAGAAAAATAGGGGTCACCGAATATCCAAGATCGTTAAATCCTAGCAAAGCCATATTGCCCTGTCATTATCTGCTCTCGATGAATGACCCGACGTGTGAGTAAGGATACACAGAAACAATTAGCGCGAACATCCTTAATTTTCATCCCGTTAGGCGGTTTTGTATTACGAAAACACGCTTAGAATTTACATTCGAAACATCTGATAATGTTAACGCTTACTAAAATCATTTGATGAAAAAATGGAGACAGAAGCTCAAAAAAGATAGTATGAGATTTTTCAGTTGGAAACATGCAGTAACTGCTTCATATACATGTTCGTTTAATGAAGTTGATGCTTGGCTGTGCAGCAGATAAGGGTAAAAACTATGAGATAATTTCTTTACTGTTCCCCCACCCTCCTTAGAGCACATTTGTTTGTCTTGCTCTTATTAAAAGCAAACATTTCGAAATTGTTTTAAGTAGGGCACTTTTCGCCAGAACAAACAAATCGGTTCGGCACTACTTCAATTTCATTTGAAAGTAAATTGTTTAAGCAAGACTGAACAGATTAAAACCGATACAACATTTTGGGACTGATTTTTAATCTTGTTTCGAATCATAATGTCCAACGTAATCGATTTTAAATGTTTAAATTAAACATTGAACGTGTTGAAAACACAGATTAACTCCTTTGTGTGTAAACAACGTGCCATTAAAAAAAAAAAGCTATGTTTGCAGCGATCACTTTCCTTTAGCCCACGGGCAACAAAGAAAAGACCTCAGAGAAAAAAAATTGGTAAGTTGTAGATATTTAATTTTTCTTATATTTCAGTGATTGCAACATAAAATCGTCTGTTAAGATTATATCTTAGTGTCCATTTTATATGACCCAAACCTAATTTTATGTATTCCCTCGCTAAGCAGTAACTATTTTGGTCAAAGAGACTGTTGGTTCTAAAGTGTATTCTATGCTATGCTAGCAATTATCCAATCAATTCTTACAATTTTACCGTTCGGAAACCACATGAAGTATTTTCCTTAACCTAAGACAAGCGAATATTAGTCGCTGAGATGTTTTCAGTTTTCAACGACCTTTCTACAAACACATGGATAACGGACTTGAAAAACTTAACAGTTACTTAACTTTGAGCTATTTTATGTGGTCCTTTGTTCTAACTCCGGTTTTCGCGTCGTGGACCGATAGCTTAG
>CM042751.1:6749299-6804299 GCA_022496165.2 Catalaphyllia jardinei
GGGGCCCTCTCATATATGGGCTATGTAGGTATGTGCGGCAGGATAGGATGCAGTTTTTGAGGTTCTCGATCCTTGTATCATTTTTGCCCATGTTGGATAGTGTTACTGGTGTGATCCTTAGATAGGGTACCTAAAGTGGATCAGCTAAAATATTTATAGTAGGCTTATGCTAACTTTCAGTAATCCATAACGAGATAAAGTTGACCTGTTGAAGCTATTTTTAGATTTTGTTTTACCCCTGCATAGGGTTTGGGCCTTCAATACAGTTGTAGGGTATCAATTTTCGTTTCCTTCGTCCTTAAATAGGGGCAGAGTTTAACACCCTTTAAGGCACACACCTATCCAAAATTTATGGGAGTACCCACCCCGGTGAGGGAGGGAGGGTTATATATTCCTTTTTCTTAAGGGTGAGTAACCTCCCCCCTTCCTCAGCCATCTTGGTTGCTAATTTCTGATATCAGTAAAATGTAATTTGGCTTCTTTTTTTCAGATCCAAATACGCTCCCTCATACAAAGTGTGAGCGTACATGGGAAAAAGTAGGATGCTTCAAAGACAACACAAAGAAAGGGAAACGAACTCTTCCAAAGCTCTTAATAAACGACAGAGATCCAAAAAGTGATGCCTATGATGGACACAGGATTGATTGGCATGCGTGGGAGGAGTCATTGCTCAGGTATATTTGCCTGCTTTTGATTACATGACTATTTTTCAATATTATAATATTTTCAGGTTAAGGGATGACGAATGATAAATGCAAGACTTTGTGAGACACTGAGACTAGAGTTTTTCTTTTGCAAGCCCAAGACATGTTGACTTTTTAGATTGCACGACCAGGACTTCAAAGTGTTTTGAGTGTGAGTGCAAGACATCCAGACTCTTAAAATTCGAGCCCCAGATTAAGTTGAGAGCCATAAGAATGAGCTACAATGAGCCTGTAACGAAGTGTTGCAAACTAAGGAGTCTTTTGTCATAAATACTTGACAATGTACCTTTACACAGTTCAACAAGGACAACAGATAGATTCTCTGACTCAGTGGGTTTCATTATGGGCTATCCTGGGTTGTGTATGGCTTCTTGATTCCTGTTTTAGCCTTTTGGCGACCTTCTGCAAGCAAGCTGAAACTTGACTATGCACACTATGCTCTGATATTCTAAAACAAAATAACTGCTTTTTGGTGTCAAAATGACGTTGTGGTAAGTGATTAGCTTTTTGTGGAATTCAGACAATTTACTAGGTGAAGTTCAGATTAACATTTTCTCTGAAATTTGAAAGTTGCTTTTATTGAAATTCAATATCAAATGACTGGAAGAAGCCACTTATAAAAACAAATAAATGAATCAGGACCGCCAATCCCTTAACCTTGCAAAACGTTGAGACTCCAAGAGAGCTTTGTATAAAAATTAAGGCTGCGAGATGCACATAACGCTAAGGAGCGAGACTGCAAGACCTGTGAAATTCGACTAAAATTTTGCAAGTCCTAGAGGACCATTTGCAACCCCTAGATTAGGCAAATTATCATGGGTGCTTTCCATTCAACCAAATATTGCATGTGACAAATGGAACAGTATTTTCTGGTTGGTTGGACTAACCCATCCCAGGTGACCAGGTTCCAAGTTTTGCTCAAAAATTGCCTTTTTGACCTTTTTTTACTCTCTTTGGGGTTGCTTTCTGACTCTGAAGTCGAAGTAAATGATGTGTTATGTGAAGTCAGAAGAGGATGATATAACTTTTATCATAGGAATTTAAAAGGAGTCTTCCAGTACATTAATTGTACGTTACTGTACTTTATTTTCCTGATGAGTTCAAGAGTCAGTGACTTTTCAATGACAAGGAGTGCTCTTCACTCACATGGTAATGCCCACATTTCACGTAGCTCACATATATTGTTGCACTACTCACTAAAACTTGTTGAGGCCAATCCCCTGGAATAACATTGAAGTAACTAAAGGCATTTCAGTCATTTGTCAGATACTATGTTGAATTCATTTTCCAGGCTTAGAAAAACTAGGTCTTAGCAGGAATGGTATAATGGAATGGAATTTCCTGGTTATTCTGATTTTCTGGAAGTTTAGGCCAACCTCGCTCGTGAGGTACACATAAAACTTGAGAATGAAATTCTGGAAATTGTCTGTTTCATTCGCTTCCCCGCCCGGAATTTTAGGAATGTTTTAGTCAAATAGAAAATGCCTGGGCATACCTTTGTAGTTAAAGACAAGAGGATTATTAAACAATTGGGACCATAGGGTTGTTAAATAAAAGTGAAATAAATGGCCCTGGCATTTATAATTTCAATGTTTATTAAAGGTATGCTTGAAAGACATTCACTGCAGAACACAGGCTTTGACCCTCATGAGATCAGACTCAAATTTCTGAAAATTAAAATCCTCCTCCCTTAACATCAACTCTTTCTTAAAACAAGACGTTTAAAATCAAATTGAAAAATTACAATATTTAGAAAGGCTTATTAACCTTAGCTGATTTTTATTCAGGTCCCCTATATTTCATAACAAACTAAAATTTAGAATTGTTTTAATGTTTTTTGGGAAGTTTAGGCGAAGGGGTTTGGGAATACTTATAATAAGTCCTACAAAAGCCAGGTATTGAGAATGACTTTCAAACGTTTTTATCTCTCTTTCATAATCCATTCCCCTCAGTCTTGCCTGCCGCTGTGCAAATGCCACTCGCGAAAAAGGCTGGAAAGTATTTGGATTGCAATTCTATGGAGAGTGCTGGAGTGGAGAGAATGGTGAGACCCTATTCAACAAATATGGAAATGCCCAGCCATCAAAATGTCTTCAAGAGCTTGTTGATCCAATCCCATCTTGTGATATCAATAAAGAAATGGAATGTGTTGGAGCTCAAAGCACTAACTACATCTACCGACTGAAGGACTGTAAGTGAATTTTAGTGATTTTGTTGGCAGTTATTCAGATTTGTGTGAGATTTCCCAAGATTTACGGTGGCTTACTGCAGTTTTGATGGATTGTAACAACCCAACTTCTAACTCTTTTGATAAATGTTCTAACTTTTTTCCCTTGCACAATTAAATGTCAACAAATGACCAAAATGAATGACCTAGAACCTGAGGAGAGCCTGGGTACTAGCAAGTCAAACCATGCTTTTCTCAAAATCCATCCATATGATTCCACCTCAAAATTTCAGGAATAAGCAAATTGGCTGTATTTACATTTTTCGCAAACTAAGAAAATGTGAAATCAAAAATAGCTCAAAATCTGTCTTACAAATCTTTTTTTTTTAATTTTGGCTCTAACCATGATTAACCCCTACAAATCAGCAAACAAAAATTTCATCAAGGGTTGTAGGATAAGTTTTTGAGCAATACTCGTTCAAAAACTGGCTCTTACAACCTTGGAGAAGACTTGAATTTTGCATGCCCTTTATTTAAGCGCATGTGGACTCATCAAGCTTTTTTTGTTGTATTCTTTGGCCCTATGTTTGAACGGAGTTTGAAACTATTGTGACGTGTACCAAATTTAGTTAATGCCTTTCAAGAGCTGAGGTGGCTTTCGTTCCTTCATAGGGTTACCTGGATCAATTTTGCATGTGTGATTAGTGTGCACTACTGAGTTTCCAAAAACTGTAGTACTGTAAGCCATAACTACTGTAACAGTTAATGTTGTATAATATGCAGAATCGCTCATGATTGTTCTCTGGAATGTATTAAAGGCCATCATGTCCTTAATACTCGTGTAATGAGATTTTTTTAAACTTAAGTTGTACTAAGGATGTTTTTTTTTTTCTATGGTACAGTGTACTAAGGCACAAACAGGGTAAAGTAATACGCAAAGACTCAAGTGGATTGTAAACTGAAACTTTTTAGCCTATTATGTTAAGATTTCCCAACCAAGATGTTGTTCTTCTAAACTGTGACCAGTTACTCAGATCTGAGGTCCTATCAGGAGTTTTCGAAATGCAGGATATTTAGAACAAATGTATCCTGGAATGTCAAGTAGGAAAGTTTCAGAGATGATTATACACTTTTTAGCAGGATAGAGAAATTCTAGGAATTTACGCCCATATGGGACCAAAATGTTTCAATTCACAGTTACAAGCAAATTAATGTAATAAAGATCTTACACAGAGTAGGTGAACTTTTAAATGTCATTCGTCTGCTTGTGACTATAGTAAAACCAGCTGATGTGAATGGCGGTTACTCTATGTGGTCTCAGTGGACCGAATGTAGCGTTAGTTGTGGAGGTGGAACCAGAGCACGAGAGAGAACGTGTACTGACCCTCCCCCTGCGGGGAATGGAAAAGGATGCGAACATCTGGGTGATCCAGGAGAGGAGGAGAACTGTAATGAGGAACCGTGTCTTGACCGTAAGCTTCCTCTTGTAATTTATAGATCAGGACTGCCCTTTAACGTAAAGTTCCAAACGTAATCACTTAAAAACAGTTAAATCTGCGTCTAGCCAAGAGATCCATGCCGCTGTCGCTTACAATGTATTCTGGTTTTTGTAGTGTTGAACGACTAAGAGTATTAATTTTCTACTCTCTGGAGTACTCTCCTAAACCAGCGACGCTCCCAAAGTAGCGCCCCCTCCCCCGAAAGTAATGAGAAAGAAGAGACCTCCAACATAATTTCATTTGTTACAAAAAACGATTTAATTAATAGAAACAGTTAACTGAATCAAAACGATGATCTGATAAGGACAGTCTTGTTACTCATTCTTCTTTTTTTATAGTAAGATTTTTACTTCTATATACTGAGAAAAATTATGTTAAATGGATTTACGTTGAGCTTCCAAAAAATGGCTTCTTCCATGAAGCGACCCTTGTAGCGTAGCGTCAGTGAACAGCTTCTAAATCCGAAAGTCACGAGGACACGAATCACAGGAAGAGCGTACGTGAAGAAAAATACGCTTCCCCTCGCGCGTTTTCCTCCCAAACACAGCTCCAACATTTTCTATTTTCTCTTGCATCTGCTAAGTAGTTCACTGATGTCTCTTGTGTGTATGTTTTCAACAGCTTGTATGAAATCACTGGACGTCGGCCTTTTAATCGACGGCTCAATCAGCGTCGGCAGCGAGAACTTTAAGAAAAGTCTAGAGTTCCTGTCGGAATTTGTCGGCCATTTATCTGTGTCCCCGGAAGGTACGCACGTGGGTGCTATCGTTTACGGTTCAACAGCAACTGTCAAATTCAACCTGGCAAAATCCGAATACCACACTCTCTCCAAGCTGCAGGCAGCTGTCAAGGCGTTTAATTTCCCCGGCGGAGGGACTAGGACCGACGTTGCCATGCAACTGGCGGCCAGTGGAATCTTTAGCCCTGCTGCCGGTGACAGAGTGGATGCTGGGAACGTTCTTGTATTGGTTTCCGCTGGAAACACCAACGGAGGTGGTGCGCCATACAAGGATGTACTGAAACCACTGCAGGTTAGTATAGGGGTGATACTATGACCTTAGAAGATATTTTAGAATTTTTAAGGAATAGAACCTTTAGTTTTTAGGTCTTTTCTGTTTGGTAACATACAGCACTAGGCAAATGGGAAATCTGTTTCTGTTTTTACTATTTGCTCAGTTGCGAATTATTATATCACTAACGAGAAACTGCGTCTTGCCACATATCCAAACACCGAGAAGACAGTTGAAAATACGACGCGAAGTGGATAATTTTTGACGACTTTCTAGATGTGTTTGGTTTCCTCTTTGTAACAAAACAATCCTGAATGAATGAAACCGAGAGGTGAAAATCGTAAGTATCTATGCTCATAAAGATCACCTCTCCAAATACCGTCACTGATTTCATTTTCTTAACTTGAAGAATTGTAAAGTAGGCAGGCAGCGTGGCCGAGTGGTTTACGGCGCGGGTGTTGTAATCTGGAGGTCCCGGGTTCAAGGGTTACTTTGTTTCAGTGGCATGACTGTAATCTAGCTAATGCTCAGTGCTAAGCTAACTGTATGTCCACTATAAATACGATTTACATTTACATTTTTTTTACAATGCGTTTCAGGAACTTTGTTAAAACTGTTCCAAACCGTTAATCTTGCAACTATAGTAATTTGTTTTATTTAGAACAAGGGCGTTCGCACTGTTGCTGTTGGTATTGGGCAAGGCGTTAACGATGATGAACTTCTGGCGATTGCTGCCGGCAACGCGCAGTATGTCATACATGCTACTGATTTTGATGACCTGAGGAAAAGTTTGCAACGAATCCTAACAGAATCTTGTGAAGGTAAACGCGATGGAAATGTCTTTGGTGGGCAAAATCTGACCATCAAAGTCGTTCTAAAGCAGTTTTAGTGGGTATGGTTGTCTCATTTTATCGTATCTACCACTGACGCCATTAATTGTTGTTTCGTTATCAAAATAAGCATATTTTTTACCATGTGGAATCGATTTCTTCATTGTCGCCTGGTGGTGCATGGAGTTAGGGCTTACATTTCTTCCTGGCTCAAGGGATATACCCTATTAACCAAGCGCGAGGGCCGTACTGGGAGAATATCGGCCCGAGGTCCTGACAGTACGGACCGAGCGCAGCGTACAAAAAGGACTGAGGGCCGATATTCTCCCATAACGGTCCCGAGCAAGCTTGGTTAATAAGAGATTTATTACACGACTGCATGAAGAAGCTTTGAAGGTTTTTCAAAAGTGCGGGATCATTCGGGACAATGCCCGGTCCAACACTTAGAGAATATTGGACCGGCAATAGAGCATTTTGATTGGTTGATTTTAGTTATTGGCCCTCTGAGTGCCCGAGTCGTGTAATAAAAAAAATATTGTACTTTACCTCACGTATTACAGTTTGCTTCTGAAGGCACACTGTCACACTAAGTAAATATAATTATAAATGAATCACTTCAATTCATACCCACTGTTAATTTGGCATTACCAGTTTCTTCTTTTACCAACGGCGTGACTATTGACTTAAGTCACGAAAGTCAAAATCGTTATCCGCTATATGAACAAGACTAGAATGCCACTTCAACTTAAAGAATACAGTATGAGTCCCAAACAAGACCTCGCCCTGCCAACTAACACTGAATGCCTGTTAATCTCTCATCAGGCGCGGGAGATGTGGATGGGGCCTGGTCCGAGTGGTCAAGTTGGACCCAGTGCTCTAAGACGTGTGGCGGGGGAATAAGAGTTCGAGACCGATCCTGCACCAATCCTCCACAGAAAGGTAACGGACAGAGTTGCGTGGGAGAAGTGGAGGAGACTGGGGCGTGTTCTGAGAATCCTTGTCCTAAACGTAAGTGTCCGCAGGGAGGAATACGTTTTCCCCTGCGAAATAATTAATTTCCTGAGTATGAAATGGTGATAATGGTGAGCTTCTGTAAAATGCTTTGAATGTACGAATAGTAGAGAACATGTAGAGCTGATGCTCGCGTTTGCTTTCCTTAAAGTTAAAAAAAAATAAATAAAATTAATTCCGAATAAACCAAAACAAGAACAAGGACAAAAAAACACAGCAAAAGCAAAAAAGAAGCGGTTGGTTGATCAATGTGTATTGAACGTTGTATTTGTTGCACTGTATCGTATAAACGAGACTGGAAGAAGAGCAGGCGATGTTATGTCGTGTACGTTATTTGCAGCCCCGGATTGGAGATATAAGCTTTTTAAAAAAAAGCTTTAGGAAATAAGCCGATGAAATCATCATCCAGAATTATAAAAAAAAAGTGGTAACACGAAACACTAGGTACAAGCATGAAATGAAGTACGCGATTCACGCACAAAGGTTACTCTATGAACCTTTTTCATAATGGCAAAAACCGTTCGGTGAGACGCACAAAGTAAAGGAGCGCTTAAACATCTAGTGGAGCTTATAACCGGAATAGATTTTTGTATACATGTAAGTAGTCCAATAACCCGCGGTGGACTTATAAACAGAAGGGGATTGTAACGGTGGTATTGCTTATTTCCGAAGATCGGTTTAAGATCATTATGTCTACAAGATCAAAACTGGCTTCAAGCCGGTAGAAACTAGTCAAACAATAACTAAGGTATTTTTAGGTCAAGAAGTCTTTACTACTATTGTGACGGCTTTAAGATTTCTAAGTTTTCATTTCTTTACTCTGCAGCGTGTACAAAGGCTTTAGATGTTGGAATCATTCTCGATGGCTCGGGAAGTGTGGGCAAGTCCAACTTCATCAAAGCGAAAGAATTTGTCCAGTCGTTAATATCTCACTTCACGGTCTCCTCCAAGGCGACACACTTTGGAGTTATCACTTACAGCACGAATTCAAGGCTGGAATTCGACTTCGGTAACGCAAAATATCACGACATTGTGGAACTAAAGAAGCGTGTGATGGAGATAAGCTACCCTGGAAGCTGGACTCGGACAGACAAAGCTTTGGAAATGGCAGCTACTCAGTTGTTTACGGTCGCTGGAGGAGATCGTAACGACAAGCCAAACATTTTGATTGTGTTGACTGACGGAAAGACCAATGGAGGCAGTAAGCCCTATCCTGAAGTACTGCAGCCACTACAGGTTAGTACGTCATGTAACAGTACGAGGAAGAGTTCGTTCCCAGAGCCCTTCCTCATTTTACCGCACAAAGCTGTAGAGAAAAGAGAAAGAAGCTTATAGGGTGAGAGCTGGCGCTGAAGCCTAAAGGAGACCATAGAGCAGGACTCGAAATTAACTTTTTCGTTCAGGAGCCAGCTGGCGACTAACAGAAAAATTTTTTGTCGCCAACTTATTTTATATTTAACTTACACAAAAACACGATTTTATACGTTACTTTGCATGCAAAAAGGTCACAATTGAAGAGCGAAAACAAGTAGAAACAATACGAGTAACATCTACTTATAAAGCTACCGTTGTATCTCAGGTGATAATGTCTCTGGTCCGAAGCTGATGGTTGTCTCCATAGTCATTTTAAATGAAGCGAAGCATAAAACGTGATTTTCATTGTAAGACAAACACGGGTCCATGCGTATTTTCCCTCTGCTACTTGAATTCTTCGAACTGCCGTTCTTTATTTTCGACTTGGTTTTCTCAACGCCTTTCGCTACCGACAAATACCATACTTGGTCCAGGCCCCTACACAGCCACATTGCTCGTACTAGTCTCTGACCGGGAGAAGGAGCCGCCAAAACAATATGGCGCGTCGTAAACTTAGTATCGACATGTCGAAATACATTCAATTTTTTCGATTCTCTTGTAATATCCAGACATTATTTTACTGAGAACGGAAAGGTGAGTTGTATACTCGCTTACCACATCCGATTGATTTCCTAATAAAAAAGTTGTGTTGTGGTTTTCTTTAGCTATTGGACAAAACAAGAGTCGCCAGTTGGCGACCAGTTCTGAAACTTAGGTCGCCGGTGCTCAACTTTTGGTCGCATTGGCGACCAGTGAGTCGCAATTTCGAGCCCTGTAGAGCATTTCGAATACACATAAAACAGTCTCATTTCTCGACTTGGAGCCAGAAGGTATAATTCGCTTTGGTTAATGCGTCTCGTAGTTCCCTAGGCGCAGACGTGTTATTCGTCTTTGCTGGTAAATACGACCATATTGAACGATAACAATCTTGCCTCTTTATTTTAATAGGAAAGAGGTGTTAGGACCGTTGCAGTTGGCATTGGTTATGGGATAAACCAGCAGGAGCTGCTTCAGATCGCTATGAACGACAATCAATATGTTGTGCAGGTCCACAACTTCGACGCCCTGAAGGACAAACTACAAATGATTTTGGATGAGTCGTGTCAAGGTGAAAATCTTTAGTCGCGTTACACGAAGGAATTCTTGACCCTTGCTTTACTGAAAAACGCTGTAGCGAAAGATAGAGAGAAGACCAAAATGTATTGAAAAAATTGTGTTAGCTCTCCATCATGATAAGTCAGACAACTTTTCTTCCTGGTGTTTACCGTCAAAGTTGAGCATAGCTTTTAAATGCGAGATGAGAAAAAAATACAAAAAACAAACAAACTCAAATATTGTCGAAGGAAAAACATATAATGCTTATGCTACAAGACAGTACTCCGCAATAGCTGTCACTGTAAAACAAAAACAGAAAGGGAAAAAGTAAGTTTAAGTACATAACAATCAGTTGTACAGCACCTAAAACTCAACCCAGTAACTTCCGTTAGAATCGCCATAAACTATTATTTCATTCAGCCTAACAAATACAATGACCAGAATCTTATTCAATAGCTTTCAATTGAATGTCCACCCAGTCAGCAGACTTATGAGTGCGAGACACCATAAATACAGAAAAATAAACAGCACATAGGTTTAAGTTCAATATTTATCGAAAAGCCTTATTTATAGACTTTAAGAAAGTTAGAACCACTAGTCGAATTGCAAGAGCTTTGACTGCAGCTGTCACTGGCTCAATGAAACTCTCAATTACAGGAGCGCCTCCGCCTAAACCGAGCCCGCAGTGTCGTGAGGGCGCTCTGGGTATTGAGAGCGGCGCTATTCCTGACAATGCTATCACAGTTTCCAGCCAGTGGGATGGAAACCATGGTCCAGATCGCGCGCGTCTCAATACAGCCAAGGCTGGAGAAAAGACTGGCGCGTGGTCTGCGAAATACAACGATGTAGGACAGTGGATTCAGGTGAGTAAACAATTCTTATCGCTGTTCCATCCTGTTAAGCCTGGCCGAAGGACGAGCCACCCGTCTTGAATTTATCTGTCCGTTGATCTTTCGACCTAATACTGTTTACAACGGTTAAATCCGACGGAAGACCCCTCTTAGACTGACAGCTCTCTAAGATTTGCATTAGGCAAGAAAAAATAAGGACAGGTTTCCTGTTTCCTACACAGAAGAAAAAATGCTGGAAATAAGAATTAAACAATTTCCACTAGACTTGAATGACAACCTGGCTTCTTACGCATTCCAGTTTCTTATCTCCTTAAGTAGTTTCTCGTCCACAACTAATTTTATTGAGGATTATTATTGAAAATTAACGATGTATAGACTTGCACAGAGATGGTTCTGTCCGACGCAAATCTGTCCTGGACAAGTCTTCCTAATTGCTAATTAATTAATTAATTTATTTCCTACAGATTGACTTTGCTAAAGTCGTCAAGATAACAAAAGTCCTTACCCAGGGGAGGAGTGACCATAGTCAGTGGGTGACGTCATACTGGATATCATACAGTCTTAATAATGGTTTCTACAAAGCGTACGGTGAAGGCAGTCCTATCGTGAGTATTAAAAGAAAATACTATAGAAATCAAGCAATCTTTAGTGGACAATTTCTTGTACCAGAATAATGTCAAATACCGGAACCCTCGAACTAGCGCCCCCGGGGGGGAGGGGGGTGGGAAGGCTAATTCTATTAAAATCGTTATCTATAAATAATTGCCTGAAATGACTCCTAAAACAATTTCCGAAAGTGAAGAATGATCATCGCAGTAAATTTTCCAATTTAAGCAATTGGGAAGAAGCCTGAAAAAATCAGGGCTTCAACGGGATTCGAACTTGTGACCTCCGCGAATACCGGTGCGATGCTCTACCAACAATTTCCCATAGGAAATCGAGAAAATAAATTTAAAAGCTCAGAGAAATTGTGCAATCACAGGTAAAATTTCATCATCAGTTACGTTTCACCAGCACTTTTAAGTATTTCATATGAACTTCAAAATTTTTCTCGACATTTGGTGCTGTTAGAAGTGATTTCTTTTCAGAAAATATTTAACACAGACGCACAGAAGTTGGAATACAATGTAAATAATCTCGGTATATAATTTTGGTCCACTTTGTTACTCAAACTTGTGGGGGATTCCTTCATAAATCGTACTTAAAACGAATTGAAAATGTCAAAATTAGTGTCTTCTGTCTGCTTCTCCATTTACTCTACTTTTCAGATATTTTATGGCAACAGCGACCGAAATACCATTAAAGAAAACAAGCTGGAAGTTCCGATATACACTCGCTATTTCCGCTTACATCCCAAAACCTTTCATAATCACATTTCTATGAGACTTGAGTTACATGGATGTCAAACAGGTACGTTTTTGATTGAGCTGCGTCATTTGTCCTCTCAGGAATTTTCTACAGAGAGTAAAACGAAATTAGGCCCAGGTGAGACGTCGAACATGAGCCGAGTCGATTCAAACGGGTAAAGCTCGACGGTTGAGAGGAACGTCGGGCATAATTCAAAGCAGACGGATAGAACGCGTTGGTCGATCTTAATTCAGTCGAACGAACTCACTTGAGTCAATCGTTAAACTTATCATGAAATTACTTCTTTTAGTTTAGTTAGTATTGTGTGAGGTTCCACGTTTGATCTGGGCCTCATACCTGACCCTTGTACTCCATTGCAACGCAAAATACTCTGTGCCCCTTTTCGCACTCGACCTCTACATTTCTTCTCTCTTCCTTGCGATTTTGTTTCATGGACTCTTTGTTTACTAGAGAATATTTAACAATTATTCCCCTATGATCATCTCATATCCAACAAGCGGTAGTGGAATAATTGTTTTATTTAAAGTGTATGTAAGCCTAAAATATTTTTTCGCTTAAATAAGTCTTTTCACCTTTTCGAAACTGCGCCTTTTTAAAGTAAATCTTGCTTTTTTATAGGCTGTAAAAGTTACGAAATCTAGCCATCATCTGTTCCACGACCGAGCTAGTAAGGGCCATGGATCTATTCCTGGTTTGACGTCCCAAACGGATTTGCATCGCAGTAAGCCTTTGTAAAATGCATGCAAAGAAGTTTGTGACGTCAATCCAGGAATAGACCCATACCCCTTACTTGCGCGGTCGTGCAACAGATGATGGCAAGATTTCGTAACTTTTACAGCCTGTAAAAAGTCACGATGAGGGTTAAAAAGGGGCAAAAAAGCGTTATGCGTTGCAAACAAGTGCAAAGATTTGCCAATGCATTTTTCAGTGATCCAGTTTTTAAGAATACGTGATAGCGAATTGGCTTAGGCTTTGTTCACACTGCAAACATAACGACATAACGTTCTTCTTCTACCATTATGTTTATGTCGTTATGTCGTCATGTTGCCAGTGTGAACTAGCTCTTATAAATAACAGTTGGTTCCCTAAGTCTGCCTTCAAAATGTCATATTTTGGGCGCCATCTTTCTTGTCCGCTAGGTTTTGTTCCTCCCAGTCCGCCACAATGTATGAACGCCCTCGGTATGCAAAGCGGACGTGTAAAGCCAGACGCCGTGCAAGCGTCCTCGCAGTGGGACGCAAACCACGGGCCAGACAATGCCAGGCTTCATTTCCAGAAGACAGGCTCGCGTGTTGGAGGTTGGTGTGTTGCCACTAGCAACGCCAATCAGTGGATTCAAGCCAAGTTCGACGTGGTCGCTAAGGTCAAAGGCGTTGCAACTCAGGGACGAATGGACCACGACCAGTGGGTAAAGACGTATACGGTAGCGTACAGCTTTGATGGCAACACCTGGAAAGATTACAAGCTCAACGGGAAAGTTACGGTACGTATCTAACGGTTATACAATATTATAATAATTGTTACAGATTATTGTTGCAGATGTTTTGAATTAGTGCTACAGATGAAAAAGGAAGCTGTGAAAATTCAAACCTTCAGCTAACTGTTGCGAATGTTTGGTGTATTTGAAACAATTGAAACAATAATCAGAATTTGGTACAAAACGTTACAAACTCTCCTGATTTTATCAATTGGGGGTCTTGATTCAGTTCAGTCTCGTATTGTCAATAATTTGCACCCTGTTTTCAGCTAACATCTGTGAAGAAATTTTACCTTTCACCTTTTCTTTGTTTTAGGCTGTTAATTGCAAATAACAATCACTAAAACACTACATGTCATATAAGCTTGGTTTCAAGAGAGAATGGCACAAGAGAAGGACTCTCCCATACTTAGATGAGCCTTTTCCAATAATCCTTTTTCAAAAAATCTCTTATGAAACTGCTTTATCGTCACGCATTACTACAGATCGCAACTACATCCGATCTTTTCGCATGTCGGGTTAGGAGGCAGGCAATTAATGACTGGCGCCAAGGGAAAGAGTGAGTTTTGTTTCCCCGAGACCCTCAATGTTTCCCGAGGCGAATCAAGGGGAAACAAAACTCACTGTTCCCACGGGGCTAGCCATTAAGTGTTTTGTTATACCTCTCAACTCAAAACTAGAAAAAAATTGCGAAGGTATCGTGTGCTCTACGTCGCCTGGCTCATAAATTTGCCTCGGTTTCAAGGAACACGACCTGATTACGTGCGAGTCGAGGGTCCAGGGAGTTAGTGAACACATGGGACGTTTTCCTCCAATCGGAATAAGTATTCGAGTTTAGAGGTATAACAAGATGATTTAACTGGATGTTGCCAAGGACTAGTACCAGTTGTTATGAAAAAATTGTCATAGGACCGGGGGAATAGTATTCTTAGAAAATATTTTCTTGTTTTAGTTTGTTTTTTGTGTGTCTTTTATTCAATTTAAGATTTTCCAAGGAAATCGTGATCGCTATACAGTAGCAACTGAAGCTATCGATCCACCAATCATCGCACAGTATGTGCGCGTCAAACCAAAGACGTGGAACGGATTTATTTGCATGAGAATGGAGTTCTACGGGTGTACTGAAGGTAAGAAAGCTCTTCCAGTTGTAACGTACGATGGCATTCTGATCAACTAAAAAGACCAGGTTCCATTTTTACATTGCGATGTACGGAGCATTGTGATAAATTAAGCACCGCATTTTCTGAGTCAAAACGTTTCATAGCCGAAAAATGGTTCATCCTTTATTAGTTATTATGATGTTTAGGCCATTCTGATAAATAAAAAGACCAGGGATTTGCTCCAAAAACCTATTTACAACTTTATTTTGTATTGTCTTAGATACCACGCCCGGGTTGGTCGAAAGGTAGATAACGCTATCCACCAGGGCCGGGTTGTTCAAAGTCTGATTAAGCTAATCCGGGGTTAGCGAGAATTTTGATTTCAGTTTTGTAACTTTTTGGTGAGATGTTCTGTTTATATTGTTTGCCCTTCAGTTTTGAGCTGTGATAATCTCAAACTACACCAAACATTAGAGGTGAAAAAACATAAATAAGAAAACGTAATACTTCAACAACCCGGCCCAGAGAGATCATTATCCAGCCGATAGCGTGGTTTGTTTTGTCAACACTTATCCACTGGATAGCGATTTATCCGGTGGATAGAGTTATCCGGCCTTCGAACAACCGGGCCTAGTGGATAACACTATCCACTGGAAAAATCGCTATTTTATTTAAGCTAATATTGTTTTATTTAAACTAATATTGTAACCATGGACTGCGTGTAGCTCCGCCCACCTCGATTAGCCTTTGCTATTTGTGGGCGGAGACAGACTACAGAATATGTAATGACAGACTTGAAATAAACAGTAAAATAAACAGTAAAAGTTAACAAAACAAACCACGCTACCCACTGGATAGCGATTTATCCGGTGGATAACGTTATCCACCCATTGAGCAGCTAGGGCCTGGTTTCCTGTTAAAGCTTTACAGTTGCAGTAATGTAAGAAGTTTGGTTTTAATTCTTCAGGTTTACCTTTTCTACCCTCTCAATGTTCCCTTTCTTATCTGTTCTTGCTCTTTTGTGCTGCGTTATAGCCACGTGAAATACGTACGTAGTTGATTATCAAATTCACGATAATCAATATATTTCACTTGGATACTAACACAACACATAAGTTTCTTCAGCTACATAAACCGCCGCAGCTACTGTAGTCAAGCTGATGTTATTGTGACAAGAAGTTCTTCTTGCTCTTTTGAATTAAATAAGTTTTAAGGAATATACCAACTTCTTATATATCAGAAGAATTGTTTTTACTTTTCATATCCCTGTAGACGGCGACATTTGCAACGTTCACAAACCCTGCAAAAATGGCGCCCAATGCACGAATGTTGTCGGTGGTTACCAGTGCAAGTGCCCAAGTGGATTCAAAGGAAAGAACTGTGACGAGGGTAAGTACGTTAGAAAAGCAGCAAATGCAGCTACATGAATGATAACTGGTCGGGTACTGTAGCATAAACCTTCTTATTAATGTTCTTCTTCCTTGGTTCTGGTTTTCAGATGTTGACGAATGTGCCAGTGGTCCTTGTAAGAATGGTGGCAAGTGTACTAATACCCCAGGAGGGTACAAATGTACGTGTGTCGGAGGCTGGTATACAGGGAGGAACTGTGATGAAGGTGGGTCTTGACAACGAAGCCACATAAGCCTCAAGTTGCCCAGTACATATGGTGAAGTCACGTTACAGATACGTCGAAAACTAGAAATATATTGTGCAGTTTGTGTTTTCGAAAACGAAGATGACTTGAAATGGCTAGTTGCCCCTGTGCCATCTTCTAGGTTTCCATAGAACGACATCTTGACCCGCGTTGTGGAATTGTAATTTACAAATAGTTTTGATGAACTTTTCCTTTTAGTTTCGCATCTCGTCCTTGGTGTTTTTCTACCTTAATTAACTATTATTTTGAGTTCGTCTGTTGTGTTTTTCAAAGATGCACAATCACACGCTTCCTATTTCGTTGATTTCAAACGCAGCTCCCACTGAATGCATTGTGAACACTAAACTCAGTGCGGCTAATCGTGCCTCGGGGGTCTTGAGAAAGAGCTTTCTTAAATGCGACCTACGGAATCTACCAACAGTCGGAAAATGGCATCAATTTGTTGGAGATGCCGGTACCAAGATACCCACCTCCTGTGTCCCTACCCAGCGTTGCGGTACCCACGCTCCTGGATGGATGCAGGGCGAGCATCCCAAGAAGGAGGATGGAGTGGTCGACAGAAAGGTCTGCTTCCACTGGAGCAACAACTGCTGCCGATGGAGTGTCATGATCAAAGTGAGAAACTGTGGTGGACATTACGTGTACAAGCTGGAGAAGCCACCAACGTGCTATTTGCGATACTGCGGTGATAAAGGGCACAGTAAGAAACTGCATTTTGGTTTTGTTTACTTGGTTATTTTTCCCAAACATATTTACGATAAGATTACTTCACGAGCTCAAAGGGCTCATCTAGGGGACGTATACCTTTATTTAAGATATGTCTAACACTAGGACAGAATAAAGGAAACGGAATAAAGTTTTGTTGTTGTTGGATGACACGAAAATGTCTCAGATAAATTTGGAGCAGTAAAAAGGAAACAAAACAAAACAAAATCGTATGGACTAATACGCTTTTTCGATCGTGAGAGAAAATTTCAACGTCTTCTTTATTTGATAAACTGAACAGCAAAATAGAAAGAGATTCACTTTTGAGAGTCCGAAGGCCATTCTACACATAAACCACAATGCGTTTTCGGATTTTGTCAAGTAGGCCTTCCCCTTAGTTTTCGTTAGCGTCGAATATGTTTCCTGATTTGAGTTTCTCGGAGATCAAAGGGGTAAAAATATGTAGAAGGAATCTGGATCAGAATCGTTGCCAGGGAAACTGAAAACTTCAAGATGTGGTTATCAGAGGTGAACTATAGCAAAGAAATTTAATTGACGATTTTTTCTGTGGATAAGGTTGAAGTTGCTATTAGATTCGGCATTGAAAAATACCGTTTAAAACTCTGCAGTTGCAAAAAAATGTTTTCCAGGTTGAACCGAGGTGTTTTACTTCATCATAACGTTCCTCATAACTTTCTTTTTGAAAATCCGAAAATTTTGGTTTGCTTGAAGGGAAGATGCTAAACATATAAAAAGGGGAATGAACCTTATGGGTTTATTTTCAAGTTCGTTGTTGGAATTGCATCTAAACTGTACGCATTCTTCCTTATTTTGTTGAATGTTAGCTTTCTGGTGTTTTAATATCTCAAAGAATTTTTACTTTTAAGTTTTCTTCCAGGCAAATGTAATTTTAAAGCTTCACGGTTAAAATTTTATTACAGTAGAATATTAAGATAATGCCGATCTAAAATGTTAACTTTTGTTCTGGACGAGATTTATTAAATTCAAAGGTCTCCAAAAAAATAATAATTTAACGTCTGAGCTTTGTTATCTTATTAACTCTTGTAGACGTGTGTGAACCCAAGAACCCGTGTAAAAATAGTGGAGAATGTAAACCGCAAGATGACGGCTACTATTGTCAGTGTAAGCCTGGTTACCAAGGAAAGAATTGCGATAAAGGTATGATGCCTACATTGTATTTATGCCATGCCTATCGTCAACGTTGTCATGACTCCGGGGTCAACATTTATTGAAACTCTATCGTTGTAAAGAAATTTTTGCCCCATTAAAGGGGATATGTCGTGTTGTCTTGCGTTAACTGTTGTGCTTAAATAGTTGAACTTGATACACGAAAGTATTTCGTCCAGGCTTAAACGTGCAATTAACGATGTTTAATTCTGTACACTGTCCACTAGATATCAACGAATGTGCTGTGAGCAGTCCTTGTAAGAATGGAGGAACGTGTTCCAATATCCCAGGAAGCTACAAGTGTACATGTGATGTGAAATATACTGGAAAAAACTGCGAAACAGGTAGGTTATCCGAAGAAACTCGATTAATTGGTGTTTTAAGTGTTTATCTGCATGCACGGGCAATAAATATGGGTTAGTGACCAAGTGCGAGGTCAAGATGACTGGACATTGGCCAAGGTTTTTTTGTGTGTTTATGGATCGAGACGGAGTCGAGGTCCTCAAGCTCGTTAAAAAAACGAGGCCAATATCCAGACATCTTGACCGAACAAGCTTGGTCAATAAAGAATTTATTATATGGCTTTCGGAGACCTTTTTTCTTGCGGGACACCCCGGGTAGTCCCGAGTGGTCAAGATAGCCCTATCTTGTCCGCTCGGGTAGCCAATCACAGCGCAGGATTTGGTTCATCTTGCTCGCTCACGGAGATAGCCATATGATAATATTTGTTCGTAGCTTTATTTGAAGTGATCTTTGTCAAATTGATTGAGACACTGATTAATTGAGCAACTTTGATAGGCCTTTCTAAACAGACAGAGAAATAGTTAAGAGTTAAAAACCCGAGGAGTGCAGAAAAAGCTTTAATAGAAGTAAAAAGTCACTCATTTCTAATTCTAAATGAAACTCTATGCATAGAACGTTGCTAAAACAACGTCTTTGGATTGGACTTAAATTCTTTTAGACAGTGACTCTACTTTGAGTCGGCGTGGCCGAGAGGTCAGCGTGTCAGACTCGCAATTCGAGGGTCCCCCGTTCGAGTCCCGCTCTGACTACTACCTGGATTTGTTCTTGGTAGCCCCGAGTTCAAATCCTTGGTCACGCTTGAAAATACCCAGCTGGTTTGCCTCCTGCCAGCTAAGATTCTTAACCGGCAATGTTATGTTCAATTTGAAATGTTTGTTTCAGTTGTTTGCTCGGCCCCACTAGCACTTGTGCTATAAACACTGCCGAGGGTAAATAAAGGTTGTATTTTATTTTTCCTTTGATACGCTTGTCGAGAAGCCATATACAGAATTCGTGCCCGTCTTTTACCAGATTGATACACTATCATCTCTCCCCTCGTTCTTAAATGCGATAGCACACAGGCGCCACTAATTCTGTGTATGGTTTTGTTTTTTGTTACCATTAAACTTAGATGTGAACGAGTGTACTGTGCACAAACCTTGCAAGAACGGAGGCACCTGCGTTAACACTGTCGGCGGCTATAACTGCAAATGTCCTGTTAATTATAAAGGAAAGCACTGCGATGAAGGTAAGTGCAACTGGGAACTTTTAAATAAAACTCGCAGCGTATCATCCCGACCAGCGAATGTCACGCTAGCTACCATTAGCGAACTTAATCAGTGTGAATGCGCAGAACATAACATGATGAATGTAATTCGTGAAATATGAAGGGATGAAAATAAGAACCAAACAAGAACAAATGACATAGTATGCCTACGTGATAGCTGCTTATTGCCTGCCTTCTTATTGCCTGCCTGCCTACCTCCGCCGTGTCCTCCCTAGTTACCTGCTATCCAACCGGGCGACGGGCGGATGGACTGACCGAACGAATGACCGACCGACCGATCTACCTACCTGCCTTCCTGAATTTCATATTATATATCATGTCTGAATCATAGCTATAATCCAGCTGTTCGCCACGATACCAAATGGGCATTCCCCCTCCAATCGCCGATCTCCAAAGACTTGTTTGCCTAGTTTGAAACTGGAGGTAAAAACCACATCTCTTACTTAGAAACCATGCTCACTCGCTTTCTCTTTGGCGTATTTTATAGATGTGGATGAGTGTGCCGTGAACAAACCTTGTATGAATGGCGCCAAATGTGAAAATACTAAAGGAAGTTACAAATGCACTTGTGTCGGTAAATGGTTTACAGGAAAACACTGTGATGAAGGTGAGAATGTGTCATACAAATGCCCTGCCAAGTAAACCTTTGGATATGATATTGATTGCGTTGTCATTTTGAGGACTTTGTAGAAAGATGTTGTTGGATAGAAATGTTAAACGTAAATTACATGTGTAAATTGTAAGAATGATTAGAAGAATAGAATTTTCCAAACCTTCGCCGGAAAGCATGCAAGGGTACCAAACCAGCAATACCAAATGATCTTTGAAATGACCAATCAAGAGGTAAGACGTGTATTTCTCACGCTCAGAATACGTTATTCACCTACAAATATAAATCGATGTACATTCTTTTAAAATTACTGTCAGGACTACTCTACTTTTTGAGCTAGTCGCGTAGACTAGATTTTGTGCGGCCCATTCTCTAGAAATGGATATACTGAGTCGATTGTAGGAGGTAGGAGTTCAATTCAGTTCAATCTGCACTTGCAATCGAATGACAACCTCTATATAATGGCTTGGCTTAAGGCAGCTGAAAGCGAAAAAAGGTTGAAAATAAACCACTATTTCACCGCCACTCCTTAATAGACCTATTAATCTTTCCTTCATTTAATTCTACGAAAAATAACTTTGCACTGTTTTAGATCCCAAAGAGTGCTCAAGCTACACCAAGCTAAGCTCCGCTGACCGTGCGGCGGGCTCCAAGAGGGGCCATCTGAGCCCTAAATGTGACAGTAGCGACTTTCCATCCGTCGCCAAGTGGTACCGCTTTACGGACGCCGCTGGAGCAAGAATGCCGACCTCACCGGTACAGGTTAACTACTGTGGAACGCACGCAACAGGCTGGCTGAATGGTCAGCATCCCACGAAGGAGGATGGATCTGTTTCGCGAAAGGTTTGCTTTCACTGGAGCGGAAACATTTGCAGATGGAGTATTTACATCCATGTTCGTAACTGTGGAGCATTTTACGTGTATCATTTAGGAAGGACGCCAGGCTGTTCCTTCCGTTATTGTGGAAACAATGGGCACAGTAAGCTTCCTTTATTGTTTATATGGTCTATTAAATATCATAGAATAAATGTTGGGAGGTTTTAGGAAAGTGTGTTTAGCACACGACAGTTAGCCCTTCGTCGTAATGCTCGAAATCAGCTTCCGAATCTCTTTACGGTGGCCAATTCCCATCAGTTATCAACCCAATTGATAAAACCAAATTATCCTGGATTCCAGGTCTGGCCACGTAGGTGGGAGGGTTCGAGCGGTTTCTTCACTCACCATCCGTGCATACACAAGTGAAAATAATATCAAGTTCAGATTTGCGATACACTTCTCGCTTATAAGCATTGGTACTTGTGTATTTCAACTTAACCCGAACGTTTATTTCTTTGTGATAGAATCTTCGTACACTTTTATAGTACAACCGCTCTAACCACGGTATACAGCGTTTTTAATACACTACACCTTTTAGCCGGGACAATTTCTAGCTTTTGAGAGGACAGGTAAACAAATTAGAATCGCAACCTGTTAGAATCGCAACCTGTTAGAATCGCAACCTGTTACGAAAAGTCAGGTTCAGAAACGAGGTGAAATGACCTGAATATGGAGTCATTTATTCAAGATCTGGATACTTCATTATCCGCATTACCTGAAAACATTGAGTTTATTTTACTCGGGACTTAAATGTTAATTTCACAGACTCGAACTTGATTAATTATGATAAAGCCATGAAACGTAGATTGTTTCAGGTAACAAATTCTCACGAACTTGACCAGCTTATCAACAAACCGACACGGATTACAGAAAGATCGTCTACTCTGATTGATCTATTATTTTCGAATACATTGCATCGAGCGACTGATCACGGAGGCATCTATTTGACAATAAGTGATCATTCCATGATACTCTGTGTTGTTAAGTCAGGTGTCACCAAAGCACCAGGGAAAACTATCGAATATCGTTCTTTTAAAAAGTATTCCAAAGAAGATTTTGTAAATGACTTGATGGATGAGACTGAGAATCCATTGAAAACAAGGAAGGTGTCGATTCTGCCGTCTCCACATGGAACAAACTGTTTACCAATATTGCTGATAGACATGCCCCCATGAGGAAAGCAAGGATACGTGGAGTCCGCTGTCCGTGGATGAACTCGCGCTTATCACAAGCTATGAGCCAACGCGATTATCTCCATAGAAGAGCCATTTAATCTAACTCACCTCACCTCTGGTCACGTTACAAGAAGCTTAAGAACTATGTAAACGAAGAAATACAAAAGTGCAAAGCGGAGTACTACTCAAACCTAATATCTGAAAACAAGAGCAATTCAAGCGCATTGTGGAAAACCTTGAATGAAATTACATCACGTAAACAGAGCACCCCGATCTCGTGCATCGAAGCCGATGGCGTAGTACATTATGACAATCCATCCATCGCCAAGACCCTAAATTTTCTCTTCTCTACAATTGGTACAAAGCTCGCAATAAAACAAGGCACCAAAGACTCTCTTAAAGAGACGACACTTCCATCGCTGTGTTATGATGCAAAAATATCTGTCGGGGGAAATTGATTTTAAATTTGATATCAGACGCAATAGTGGTTTTCATTCCAATTTAACTCGCAGAAGCAATGATTTACACCTTCCTCGCGTGCGTTACAACTGGGGCAAGTAAACTTTTATTTATCAAGCCTCTAAGGACTGGAACAACCTTGACAATCACATTAAAAACATTTCAATCATTGTCCTTTAAGGCAAAGCTTAAAATTTTTAAAAGATGCCTATCTAATTGTTGAACTATTTTTAATATATATTGTAGTATCCATTTTCACTTTTTAAGTTATTTTATTTTATAATCATTATTTGCAGGGCCCCACTGAAAACCGCCAAGGCGAGTGGGCTCCCTGGTTAAATATTATTATTATTATTATTATTATTATTATTGTTGTTGTTGTTCTTATTATTATTATTATTATTATTATTGTTCTTATTGATATTACTATTACTATTACTGTTACTGTTACTGTTACTGTTACTACTGTCTAGTCTCTGTCTCTGTTATTGGGGACCTCAGATTAAGCATATTAACAATAAATTAGCAAAAAACATAGGAATTATTACCAAATTGAGACACTATGTAAATGTGCATACTCTGAAACAATTGTATTACTCTTTCATCTATCCCTATTTGACCTATGCTATCACTAGTTGGGGAAGTGCTTGCAAAACTAGTCTAAATAAAATCAGAACTAAGCAAAATAAATGCATTCGTTCAATTTTTTTTGTACACAGTAGAGAGAATGCCACGCCTTACTACAACTTACTGGATATCCTAAAACTTGATAATATTTTCAAACTAAAAGTAGCACTCTTTGCACATAAAATCATAAACAATCCAACAGGCATCCCAACAATTTTTTCTGGAACTTTACCTCTAGCTTCTGACTTCCATAGCCATTACACTAGATTTGTCTCTAACCTTAACTTCCGTAGGCCACTTGTACATAATAATTATGGAGCCTCTACTTTTACTTTCATTGCATCGAAAATCTGGGAGACTATCCCACTGCTTCTAAAAAAACTACATTATTACCCCTTTTTCAAACAATATAAGCTATATCTGCTAAATTCGCAATCTGTTTCCTAGAATATATTGATTTAGTTTACTTTAGCCTCTTTTTTCTATTGTTCATTTGATTCATGTATCCACCTAGACATTTGTTTACTTTAGCACCTTTACTCTGGGTAAAATCTATTTTCATCACGCTTTTTGTCTACGCCAGTTAGCTTAACGTGGCAGTGGCCAACTCGGAAGCATCTGCTACTTTGGTCACTGCGCACATCTTAATTTCGTTAATTTTCTATCTTTATTTCAATTTTGATTTATAACTTACTTCTACAAATGTAACGTAAATTCTATGTGAATAGTGCAATAAAGACGTCATTCATTCGTTACTGTTACTGTTACTGTTACTGTTACTGTTACTGTTACTGTTACTGTTACTGTTACTGTTACTGTTACTGTTACTGTTACTGTTACTATTACTATTACTATTACTATTACTATTATTATTATTATTATTAGGTAAACTGATTCTTATTTTCTCAGACGTACTATGTCCACGTTTTGTTGGCGTGATGTTCACGTTATGTAAAATCCTACATTAGCCTATCAAGACCGAAGAGTGTGAAGGCTTTACTTCCCGATTTTCTTCCCGTTTGGCTGGAACAAAAGCACGAGTTTTCAAAAACGGTCGTGGACGGGACATAATTTTCTCTTGTGTTTTAGATGTGTGCAGAGTTACCAACCCGTGTAAAAATGGAGCGACCTGTCAACCGAATGGCGATGGTCAAACGTGTCAGTGCACATCGAACTTCCAAGGAGAGCACTGTGACAAAGGTAAGCCTCGTCCTATAAAGAACAAAATTTGTGACCGCACTGCTAGGCAACACGCGTAAGCTCATTGCGTCATACTGACGTGATCATTTTAATGGGGACATTCATGAGTAGTGGAGCCAGTTTTTGCCGGATGGGATAGTGATAAGCAGAGAGTCTTGGAGTTTCTGCCGACAGGGATCACCGCTGAAAATCACCCCCGGTTTCCCACTGTTACTTTATACAGGAGAAAAACTTGCTTGTGAAATCTTAATAAACAAGTCGACAGTCCTGATGTAATATGCAAGGAGCAAGCATATGAGAAGAGACTTCAGACCAAAGGATTCTTTCAAAACTCTTGATCATTTCGATAGTGCTTACAAATCAAAGAGCCGGCTTTTTGTGTGGCCCAAATAGCGAACGTTAAACTTGCTTGAGTACTGCTAGCTTCCAGGGACAGAGCTGGTTTTGGTCAACACAGTAAGTGATGCCAGGAGAAAAACCTAGTCTGTTCGTTGTGCTCTGTTGCCATAAATGATGTATTAATCAATATCTAATTTCATTGATTGATTCTAGATGTTAACGAATGTAGCGCCAATCCTTAGAAGAATGGAGCCAAGTGTATCAACACTCGCAGAGACTATAAGTGTCACACCTCCCTTTCCATCTCTTTCCCCCCTGCCCCCGGATGTGTGGCCGTTTGGTGTCTTTCTAAGCTTAAAATTAGTTTTCTAAAAAGCATCTTGTCTGAATTTGTCTATATGTGCTGTTTGCGATAGGAAACAGTGAAGAATAAAAACGAAACGAGTGCAATACGTCACGTTCGATATAATATATAGATTTAGGCCAGCCTAAAGGCGTAGCTCCCGGGCCAGGTTGATCAGAGCATGATTAAGCTAACCCAGGAAAAGGCAAGATTTTGATTTAAGTTTTGTAACTTTGCGGTGAGGTTTTCTGTATATTGTTTAACCTCCTGTTTTGAGTTTTAATGATCACCATATACACAAAGCAAAGCAGCAAAAAATTAACCTGACATAAGCCCGCGATCCGAACGAAAACCAGCACTTGGTCAGCGGTCAACTTAAAAAAACACGCGACCTTGATAAGACCCATAATCTAAGCCCGCGATATGATCACGTGACGTGACACTGGTCAGCGGATTTCATATTATGACAGCTGTGAATTAAACAATATGCATGCCTAATATCAAAGATATATGCTGTTATCCAAGACTGCATGACTTGGTATTAGCTGGATGGCTGCCATGTTGTGCGACGTCGTCGTTCGTCGTCGTCGTCATCATTGGGCGCACGCGCCCGTGATCCATGCCGCTAGCCATTTTGATCATAGGAAAACTGTTGGATGGCTTCCTTTTTCTTTGCATGCATATGGTTCTGTTTCTATAATTATAGAGTTCCGCTTGGCGGCCCTTCGGACCGCCAGAGCTCTGCTATAAATAGGGAGTTTTAGCAATGAAGATGGCGACGGCGGGGACGACGCCTTGTGAAAAATGTATTTGTATTTTACCTTCGAATGTCGCAACTATGTAAATCTGTTCAGTGGGCCTATCGGTATAAACACTTGCTCAGGCTAAACATGCACCGACAGCGTTCAGTTCCAAAAGAAGATACGAAAAATTAACCATTGCGGTTCTCGTTTTCCATTTGGTCATTTCACGTTGTTGTTTTGCAGAGGACGGCAAAGAAATGTGCAAAGATTCAAAACGCACGCTCATTAAACCTTTTGTTTGGTGTCGCTCTCGTCGCCGTCGTCGTCGACACTGCTCCCAGGCATTCGGGTCAAAATGGCAAATTTCTAAAGTTGCTTTTGTCTCTTAATTCTCAGAAGAGACTTGAATACAAAGAAAACAACACCAAATATAGATGTTTGTCCTGAAAGCCTCGGAGCCATGTTAGAATATTGATATATCAAACGTGGCCTATTGCGAAAAATATAAACATGACGAACAAGTTGCTGTGACTGTTTTTAGATGTTAACGAATGTTCCGCCAACCCTTGTAAGAATGGAGCCAAGTGTACCAACATTCACGGAGACTACAAGTGTACTTGTGACAACAGATTTACTGGAAAGAACTGTGATCAAGGTTCACTTCATTTTAATACTTTAATGTTATAAATTTCGAAGGAGAAACTTCACGTTACAGATTTCTCTTTTTCGTACGACTTGCGTACTATTAATAGTTCAGTACCAAACGCTGATCCTCGCAGATAGGCGTGTACGTTAAGGGAACCAAACCACAGAACTAGATAATTTTGGAATCTGTTGGCAACGAAAAACCTTGGGAGCGAGTTACCCTTATCGTTCTGGCACGCTTTTTTAATATACCATATTCGTATTTTCGTCATTGAACTAGGCTAGGCTTGTGACTGAAGCTAATGTAGGAGTCTTTCCAAATTCAGATTCTTTTTTAATGATATTCTGCCGCCCAAGCCTCCATTGCAAGCTAGGCCCGGTCCTATACCAGGAATACGAAAATGGCCTATTTGTAAAGAAGTTGATTTGATTTCTTTAAAGACACAATCAGGACAATTTAAGGGAGGTCTGCGTTAGCGAACGTTCGGGTGCTTTTGAGAACGCAATCTGAGCTCTCTCACTGACTTATTATTTTTTTTAACTTAGATGTGAACGAGTGCACAGTGTACAAGCCCTGTACGAACGGAGGAACCTGTGTTAACACTGTTGGCGGCTATAACTGTCAGTGCCCTAACAACTACAAAGGAAAGAACTGCGATGAAGGTTGGTTAGAGTGTCGGGTTTCTTGTCACCGTTGTCTTCCATTTACGTCTCTTGTTGAGGAAGGAGGTGGTCTACCCAACAATGTTTGATTCGGGTAGGCTCCTCTCTGATTTACAATCCCTTACATTGAAATAACATTTTTGACAGAAAAGGTAGCCCTTTCATATTCCTTCCTTAGAAAATGAAACTCCTTTTAAATTCTTACCGTGGGAGGAAGCTTTGAAACAAATTTCATGGCTCAGTGTTTGCAGTTTTCTTCACTACTTTTCACACTTGAGTTTTTGAAATCCTTCCCCTATTATTCACCTCTATTCTTGAAAAGTTTTTTTTGTTGTTTTGACAGATGTCGATGAATGTGCAATAAGTAGTCCTTGTAAAAATGGCGGAATTTGCCAGAATACAAGAGGAGGATATCAATGCGCCTGCGTTGGAGGATGGTTTACTGGAAAGAGTTGTGATGAAGGTAGAATGTTAATGTTTGAAACATTCTTTGGATTACGATGGATTGCTTATTTAAGCAGGTGCTTACACCATTTCTGGAATGTGGTGACTTCCGGTTCAGAATTTGGAAAGAAATATAACAAAATGGTACAAATGTGAGAGAGATGTTAATTCCATTCCGTCGTTGTCTCAAGCTTAGAGCATTTTCAGCGGGAGGTAAGGGTTCGGCTGTCCGAACACCGTTTGTTTTGTCTCGGCAAATTTTCGAGGCAAACCTGCCGACATACTAAGAGAGTGTAGCCAACCTTATCTTGAAACTTGCATTTAAACAACAAAAGGACGTTATAGAAATTATTTTATGCCGCTTTCCTGTCATTGATTCTCCCTTTCTTGATGCTTGAGGAGCGGTACGAGAAGGGCGAACACAGAATGTATGAAACTATTTCTATATCAGTCTTTAAAAGTTTTCTCGTCAACGACACTAATTAGCTTAAATTTTCTACGTGGTTATACCACATTGTAATTGTTTCTTCCTGCCCTCATTATTTCCTTTCTTTTTCATTTTATTTCTTAATACAGCACCAGCTGAATGTTCCAGTTACGCCAAACTTAGCGATGCCAGTCGTGCCTCGGGTGCACACAGAGGAAACACACTCAAGTGTGACCGTAACGACCTTGCCGTTGGGTGGTACCGCTTCACTGATGCTGCAGGAACCAGAATGCCTACTTCAGAGGTTCCACAACATCATTGTGGGACGCACGCACCAGGCTGGATGGTTGGCGAACTTCCTAAAAAGGAAGATGGAGTCGTAAAGAGAAAGGTTTGCTTCCACTGGAGCAATAGCTTCTGTCACTGGAGCGTAAACATCGATGTCCGTAACTGTGGAGCATTCTACGTGTACAAGTTGCCCAAAACACCTGGCTGTTCGTTCCGTTATTGTGGAAATAAGGGGCACAGTGAGTATAAAATCATATTAGTTGATAGTTTGAAGCTTCTTAATTTCTGTGGTGATATTTCTACTTGCCTGCCTTATGGTTCTTAACTCGCCTCAGCTAACCTTCGGTCGAGTTTAAGTTTCCAGATTCTTTGTGACCTTGTGTTTCATCCGAAGAACTACTTCACGCTAGAATGCTGACCGTAAAGTCTGAGGAAATCTAATTACAATGTAGACTATGCTCATAAATGTCACCCAGAGTTTGTCTTCCTTGGTGTAACCGATTCTTTGCTTTTATGATAGACGTTTGCCAGGTTCGTAATCAATGCCAGAATGGAGCAACGTGTCGCCCAAGTGGCGATAGTTACACTTGTCAGTGTACCGCCAACTTCCAAGGACAGAACTGCGACATAGGTATTGATCTATATAACAAAAACTATGTCAAGGGGACAAAAACCACTTAAGGTCTGCACACACGAGGGGACCAGTCCCTGCGACTAGTCCATGCAACAAGTCGCGGGGATAAGTTCCATCGTGTAAACTGGCCAAATCTAGTCGCAGGGGCCAAACTTTGGTTCGTGCGACTAGTCCCACGGATTCAAACCAGTTTGAATTTTTGGGACAAGTCCCTGCGACTTGTTGCTCAAAACGCTTCGTGTGAGGTGTTCGCGGGACAAGTCCCTGCGACCAGTCCCTTCGTGTAAACTCTTCAGGGGACTGGTTGCAGGGACAAGTCGCAGGGACTAGTCCCCTCGTGTGTGCCGACCTTAGCTCGGTCGCCTTGTCCATTATCTCAGTGTTGTAATAAATCAACGCAATGTTTCCTGTGATAATTTTAGATGTAAACGAATGTGCCGCCAATCCGTGCCTGAATGGAGCCAAGTGTACCAACACTCACGGAGACTACAAGTGTTCTTGTGACAGCAGATTTACGGGAAACAACTGTGATCAAGGTACGCAAAATTGTAATAATAATAATAGTAGTCAGTCGTCATTGTGACTTTTAAAAGTTGGTGTTTGAAGTTCTGTTGCTGGCAATCGGAGAATTATGGGTCGACTTGGTGGTCACAGATTGAGTTAGCAAACTCGGTACTGAATGATATGTGGCAAAGTTAAGGAAAAAACAGACTAGCTAAATGCAAAACGTGCAATTTGAAAGAAAAGTTTTACGACCTCAGTTTTGAGGAACCAAGTTACCGTAATCAGCCATGTTGTCAGAAAAGAAAAGACAAGCTATTTAACACCAAAACCCTGAGGTATATTGTTGAAACGGTTTTGTAAATCGTCGTTTTTGTTTTTGGTTGTTGTTGTTTTTGTCACCCTGAACTGCTCTCTTCGTGTTTTTCATTCATTATTTAGACGTGGATGAGTGCAAAGTTCGTAATCCCTGCAAGAATGGAGCCAAGTGTATTAACTCAATTGGTGGTTACAGCTGCCAGTGTCCTGCGAACTTCAAGGGAAAACATTGTGACGAAGGTAACAGAATAAGCGGCCCATATGGACGGGGTTCCTTGAGAGAAATAATATCAAAATTAAGTTGCATTCGTTGTGGGCGTATGGAAACAATGGGAAAATATCAGAGAGATCTGGCAAACAGTTTGAAAATACTAACTTACTAACTGAAGCCCAACACGAAGATATTAACTTTGAAAATTGTATGCATGTTGAAGCAGTTTTCGAAGTCCACAAACTTCTCATACAATTAGGTTGAGTAACAGTTTGCACGTTTCTTAGTGCTGATCAGTTCAGCCCCTCCCCCTCCAGACATAGAGCGGTTACGTGATTCAACCCTTTTGTGATTAGCTGATGGCAGACTCCCACCCTATCACAACAGCGTTTAGTTTTCTACACTGAAAACATAAACTTGGAAGTAAAACGCATATTTAAATCCATTTAAATCGAAGCTATGATTTTCGTCATGTGTTGATGATGTGATTTATGGCATAAAGGGAGAGATATTTTCTAATTCAGAGAAAGGACTATTGTTAGGACTGGCGTAATGGGATAGAATGACGATGTACACTGATGTCCAAAGAGTTGTCTTTATTTCCAGATGTGGATGAATGTGTCACGCTGAAACCATGCAAGAATGGAGCAACATGTCAAAACACCAGAGGATCATATATTTGCGTTTGTGATCAGAGATTCTTTGGGAAAAACTGCGATCAGGGTACGTGGTTTTATGGTTTAATTAAACACTACTCATCTTAATAATCTTAGTACGGGATTTCACCAGAAAAATGTGCTAAGCATTACTGTATCATGTACTTTTATTATAGACTCGGTTGTTAAACTTGTGAGGTTCAAGAACAACAAAAAGACCTAACAACACCTAACATTAGTAGCATCAGTAATGCTACGTGCCCTGATATTACAATGAAATTCAATAAAAATAAGACTGAATACTACACTATAAATTAAGTTTCTGAGATGAATTTTATATATAGAGCTGGTTCTAGCCTTAAAGTTAAGTTCTGTGTTGTTCTTCATAGCTATATATTTCTCAGCTCTGAATTTCTCATTGACAATATCCTTAAAAGCACTTAGATTAGGAGTGACACCACGTTTCTTACTCATCTAAATATGTTGTTTAACAAGTGTAATAAAGTAATTCAATAATTTTCCGTGGGGTGCCTATGGCATACATACCACGGTAAAAATCCAGCTGGGTTTGTTTTTCTTTGTAGGGACAAATTGCAAAGCTAGCCTATAGGACTGTGTAAAATCTTTATCGATTTTTTATCGATTTTTGATCGATTTGCGTCATTGAAGAACGTTCCAAAACGTTCCTCGCAAAGTCCTCAAACCTTTCCTGTGAAGAAGTTCTTCTTCCTACAACCGCTGCGAAAACATGAAGATCGGAGCGCTTTCAAGTAAGCTTAAGTTTTGACAACAGATATGCAGATCGCAAATTTAAAGCGAATTTTCGGACTTTAGAAACAAAAAATGGCAATGTACATTTATATTACTTTGAAGTCGAATCAAGTTTTGGAACGATTGCTAAAGCCAAGGGTGTGTTAAAATGACTGCAAAAGCGGTCGGCAAAAACTCAACCTTTTGCTTTAGCTTGAAGCCGATATACTTTGAACACGTCTCCGAAAATTTGATCATTTTTTTGCGTTTTATAAATACGTTTCTTCACCTCAGCGTGAAGGAAAATTTATTGTTATTGGGCTTCCTTTCGCATTTCTTACATTTCGTTCTCTGTATCTGGGAAGTTTAGGTTTTTTGAAAGTGAACAGTATCTTGCACGCCGGATTTCTGCATTTTACAGCGACCACTGACGCGGTTTGTTTATTAATTAAGTTTGTTCGCTTCGTTCAAATGTTTTTGGGAGTGTTATTCAGCTATTACAGAACTGCCAAGAAAAGAATTAGATGGCCACTAACTTAACATGGTTGAAATACGACCGATCTCAAAATAATTGGCTTGTTTTTGTCGTCTTTTTAAATTCACAACTTGCATCTCTTCTTTCGCAGCGCTGTGATTATGTGATATTTCGTCACGCGGCGAAGAAATTACTCGATTTCTTGTTTCCAGCTTGCCTTCGCTCAAATATTCAACAACAAAAAACGCCAGGGAATTAGGGGTGGGTTGCAGGCAAATTCACGCAGGTTTCAATGGGTTTATCTTATTTATCTCCTATAACATCACACTTTCTTAACGTTTTGAACTGGATGGTTTTCGATTTGTTTTTTATTGCGTGACAGTGAAGACGATCTGAAGTTTGCAGTGTGCATTGTTCAACCAAATTTCAACCCGTTGTCGAACGTTACCAACGCATCAGGAAACATTGTTAACGCAATCAAAAATAATTACAGTGCGTTGCATTTCCAACGGGTTGAAAAATGTAACGCATTTTCATTGCATTTCCAGTGTATTTCCGATTTATCTCTGCCGGGTTTTCGCAAATAAGGTGACTAACGCGTCCCACGGAAACGGCTATAAGATGTCTTGTTATTTCTAATTTCAATATTTTTATTCCTAATTTACCAAGTAATACATCTTGTAGCGTGAAATCCATTTTTTGGCAAAAACCTTGGAAAAATCTCGTAGCACCTACTATAATTTCCTCTATCTTCTACAAATCACATAAAATCTCGTTGCTGTCATAGTCCTAATTTACGTATGAACGAAGGTACTTAGTCAATTCTAAAAACCAGATAATATGGTGTTATCAACTGGGTTGATAATGTGAATTGGCCACCGTAAAGAGATTCAGAAGCTGACGTTTCGAGCGCTAGCCCTTCGTCGTCGGAGAAACGTCAGCTTCTGAATCTCTTTACGGTGGCCAATTCACACTATCAACACAGTTGATAAAACCAAATTATCTTGTAATACTCCCACCGACGCAGCACCACAGTTTCTTTAGAAACTTACCCCCTTTAAACAATTCTAAAAACGTTGTGGTCAAATATACAACAAAAGCACCGTTATAGCGCCCAAGGATTGAGCGCCAGTAATGACAAACGTGGTCGTTTGGGGAGTGATACTATTATTAGGGTCTGTAAGAAAGCACTATTTCTCTGATAGAGGTGGGGCAACTGAAACAGATTTTTTACAGTCATGGCATTGAAAACAACCTCACAAAAACGACTTTTAGTTTTCCTGCAGTGATAGGTTCTAACAGTTTGGTTACTGTCCTCACCTTACTAACAACAGACATTTGCTTCAGTTTACGTTGCTTCTGAATGCAAAAATCCCGTGTTAATCACTGATGGAAGTCGCTCCAAAGATGCGACTGGACCTGCATTTTGCGACCAGAGGAAACTCTCGACGGTTGGACAGTGGCATCGATTCATGGGCGCGGCGGGTAATTCAATGCCCACTTCGTGCGTTCCCAAAAATCACTGTGGCACGCATGCTCCTGGCTGGCTCACAGGAGGCCACCCTACCGAGGAGCAGGGAGTTGTGTCGAGAAAGGTTTGCTTTCATTGGAGTAACAACTGCTGTCGGTGGAGTGTCAACATCAAAGTGAGAAACTGTGGAGAATATTATGTCTATCAATTACCCAAGACTCCCGTGTGTAGTCTTCGCTACTGCACCGAGAAAACAGGTAAATGTAATTACATGATGCTATATAATATTTTGTCGGCGGCACCGTCGCCTAGTGGTGAGCTTAAGCGGTCGAGTTTCGAGTCCCGACCGGGTTAAGTCCAGCGTGATCATGTGCACAACATTTTACCAGAACAGTGCTTTTCGTCCCCCACGTGACGAATCTAATGCCTTGGGTAACCTTAGGATGGACTAGCATCACAACCAAGGGAGGGGGGGAGGGGTAGAAAAACTCCAGTTACTTAAACGGACGTGTAAGATCCGGTGGTCGGTGGTATAGGACACTTTGGCACGCTGCAAAGAAAAGAGGAGATCTGATTACGGTGATTGTATCTTACAACAGCTCCTGGACCTCCCTCATCTTGCAAGCGAGCAATGGACGTCGCTGTCATCATGGATCGCTCTGGCTCGGTCGGCAAAAATAATTTTGAAAAGGCCAAGGAGTTCGTCATATCCCTGGTGCACAAATTACAAATCTCCTCCCACGGCACCCGGATCGGTATCATCCCCTACCACTCTGAAGCCCAGGTGGCGGTTAAATTCGCTGATGTCGCCCACCAGACACCCGATGCCATGACCAAGCTGATCAAGGGCATTCCGTACACCTCCGGTATGACGCGTACTGACGTAGCCATCGAATTAGCCAATAATGAGCTGTTTACCAACGCGGGTGGACAACGTAGCGACAAGCCGAACGTGCTCATTGTTATGACCGACGGACATACGAACCCCGAAAGTAAACCGTACAAAACGGTTCTCGCTCCTCTGAAGGTAAGGCCACTTTCTTAGTCATTCCATTTCTTCTACTGTAATCTTCACATCTTCTTCGGGGATCTTTAGAGATCTGCGGCAGTGTTCACGGGAATATTTGTAAATTTTCCGGAAATCAGTTCTAAGCATTCGGGAGTCATTGCTTTCGGGCATCTTCAGTAGTTTTCTGGAAAGTCGCAAATTCTACAACAATGGAAAATAGTGTTGAAAGATTCCAACAGTATGGAATCATAGCCGTGTCACCTGCCGATAAATTTCAGCAGCCCCATTCCCCCTTTTATTGTTGGAAAATGTTAAAATACATAACTTGTGTTAGGTGAAAGTGTTTTGTCAATATTGCACCGGGGTTGGGAAGGGCAAAATACGTATGGAATGAATTCTCAAACCCGTGCGACCAAGGTTGTAGGTTTACCTTTGTAAGAAAGAGCTTCCATATAGTTACACTGACTTAAACTTCGACCCAGCATCGTACAAGCAAACTCATACCCCCATCGTGGTACAAGGGGGGGGGGGGGGGGGTGGTAGGAACCCCTCCCTTGGATTCTTGTTGGATTAAGATACTTTGAAAAGGTAATACCAGCAATAGATAGCCTGGTATGTCGTCTGCACGACTAAATTAGTATTATGGGTTACATATGCAAATTGCACTGCTAGCGGCCTATGATGTCATCCAATATGGCGGATTTCTTGTTATTTTTTCATATTTTTCAGTCTAACGTTGGTTTTTCTTGCCAAAATTAAAAGTTTTACTCACAATTACAGTTTTTTTTAGCTGAACATGTAAAATTTGACTTTATGTAACTTAATGTTGCGTTGTAACTGTTTTAGGCCCAGGAACATCTCAAGGAATAGAATTCAAAATCACTGTTTTCACAAAAAATTAATGTCATCTTTCTTATAATATCGCATGCATCTACCGGTCGATTTTCACCGAGGTTTCAGAAAAGGCGTCTTAAAGATACACGAACATCTACTGAAATGGAGAGATGTGCAGAGAAAATCCCCACGACAAAATTTAAAAAAAAAATTGAGGGGGGGTTGCACCCACACCCCCCACCCCCCTTGTACGTCCGAGGGTTAATTTGCGTAAGAGTCCAAACAATTTTTGGCGTGAATTGAAGTCGTACTATGACATCTTTAGAACTCACAATTGCCATATTCAGGATACCAGAAAGCTAAACAAAAGTTAGACTGGTTGCATCAGAAGCCATTAAATGAAGTAATTAATGAACACCTGTATTCATTACACAGAACAAGCAAGTCAGGATGATAGCAGTGGGTGTTGGATCAGGGATTAATGAAGACGAATTGGAAGAGATCGCTGATGGGAAACGGGAAAATGTTGTTCACGTTGACAAGTTTGACGACCTTGTCAGCAACGAAAACAATGTATTGTTTGCATCTTGCGAACCAGGTAAGAGTAGAATGCAATAACGGAAAATTGTAACATGCATGTAATGGTGAACTAGTAGCAAAAATCCAGACAAGTTCAAAGGCGCAGTAAGTGGAAGTGGACCAGAGTGCACCGCGTCAGTGCTAAAAGGCGGGTGATGCAAATGTGTGCAGAGTGACGCCAGTGGAAGTTGCCTCGGTCATCAAAGATACTCTTGGCTAAGCAGCATAGTTCCAAATCACCAGTCGGTCTTTAATTTACGTTAAATCGTTTCAGCGATTTCACGTCGATCACCCTTTGCCTATTTAAATTGCTGGGCGCTACAATTTTGCAATTTTGAGATTTCGAATTTAGTTTTGCAAAGCTTGATGGAAGATTCAGGCTTGTTTGCGCATTTCGACGTTTTCAAAACACAACATTGTGTAAATCCAGAGATATAAAAATATTTTTTATTGTTTCGGATGGAAATGCAAAGTTATTGAGAAATCTTCCTCTGGAGTCTCCATATTGAGATATCTGACCGCGTAATGACGCCATAAATTACCAGTTACAGAGATATCAACCTAGAACCCGGAATCAGCTGTTAATGAGAACCATTAGATATACTTAAGATCTTTCAAAAACATTGCTTTTTCATTCAAGATTCCCTTTAAAACAAGTTCGAAATAACACACCACATCAAGCATTTATTAAGACAACGAGTCGGTCTATGAACTTATATTAAGGAATTCGTATTGAAGTTTTAGACATGTTTTTTTCTTGTCAACAGACTCGCCTGTTCCCCCTTGTCAACACGCAATGGATGTCGGCATCATTATGGACCGCTCTGGATCCGTTGGCTCTGCAGATTTCAAAAAGTCCAAAAACTTTGTTCGCACCCTAGTCCATCGATTCCAGATCTCTTCTCACGGAACTCGTGTTGGAATCATCGCGTACGAGTGGACCTCACACTTGGCTGTCAAATTCAGCGACGTGCATGCGCAAACGCCATCAGCGATGAGCGGCATCATCAACCAGATTTCTTACACCGGTGGAGGAACGCGCACGGACATCGCCCTCGAGATGGCCAACTCTGAGCTGTTCAGTTCAGGGGGTGGAGATCGCGGAGATAAACCGAACGTGCTTGTTGTAATCTCGGACGGAAAGACAAACCAAGGAAGCAAAGCTTATAGCACTGTTCTAGGACCACTTATTGTAAGTGTGCTATTTTGTTTTTATTTTGCTACCTCAAGGCTTTGGTACCCTGGAATATGTACCCTATTTTTTCATGTTTGTCCTTTTGTTCATGATAACCCGTATGGATTTTTTTTTCTTTTCGACTATCAGTTGTGTAAGGTTTTCGTTGATCTACATGTACAAGTAATCATAGACATCAATATAATTTAGCTCTCACGAGGGCCGTACCTCCCCGAGGTTTTGGGGGCATAATGGGGAAAAGATCATTTATTTCAAGGAAGCAAGGATTATAATTTTTAGGATCAATATGAGGGAACAAGGGATCCTTTAAGCAGTCAGAGTCCAGACATAAAGTCAGAACCTAAGGCACCAAGCGAATGAAACACACATCCTTTATCTGTTAGGCAAACGCTCCTTTGTTTGTTCCTTTGTACAAACTTGAAGGGCGGTTTTTAGGACGTAGCTGTTAAGAATTTCATTTGAAAGTTGATTGGGTTGTGTAAATGTTCTCGGAATACACCAGTTGTCATCATATCTTTTTTTATTAATTTTCCAGGGTAAAAAGGTGAAGATGATTGCCGTTGGAGTTGGCTCTGGCATCGATTTTAGCGAACTGAATGAAATTGCTAATGGCAAAGCAGCAAATGTAATCCATGTTGACAAGTTCGAGGATCTCTTTGTAAGACTGAACAATGTACTCCGAGCTTCATGTGAAGTTGAATAACAATGTAAGTTGGACATAAATCATTCTTGGTAGAGACTCAAAGGAACAATGGAGAAACTCTCTTTGTTCCTTTAAAAGCCTTACTAACATTCAAGCTTTCTCGTCTTTGCACGTCGGGATAGCTTTTAGTCTTTTAATTACACAAGGAATGCTTAACCTTCTTAAGTCTGATGTAATTCAACAATTTCCTTACCAATTTTTTCTCCAACAGATTTTTCACAGTGCAACCTCAAAACGACGTACAAAAGAAGAACGGAACACAAGATAAAGAGATTAAAATGACTCATAAAGTTTCAATAAACTTGAAGTAGAGTTTAAAATGTGTCTTTGCGTCCATTACTTACAAATCTCCAGTAGCAATTCAAGTCACTGTTTACAGGCTAACCTTGATGTAGGCGGTGAAATTTAATTTTGGTAAACAATGGGGCTGCAATGGGTAATTTGTTGTAAGATATGCGCCTGCAGTGAATCATGGTAGCTGTATTCATCATCTTGGACTGGATATTTGTTTTTATGAATACAAGTATCATGATTCCCTGTAGGCGTGTCTTATAGTGAGATGTGCCTGCAGTGAATCACGGTGGTTGTGTTCATGATCGTAGACTGCATATTTGCTTTGATGAATACAACTGCCATGATTCCCTGCAGGTGTGTCTTATAGTGTGATGCGCCTGCAGTGAATCATGGTACTTGTATTCACCATCTTAGACCAGATGTTTGTTTTGATGAATACAGCTACCATGATTCCCTGCAGGCGCGTCACGTAGAGGAAACTAGGGTGTTTTAGCAATGACTGACGACAGTACCTCCAAGGGCGACGCCTTGTAAAAAGTGGATTTAATTTTACCTTCGAATGTCTCAAACTGTGTAGATCTGTTCATTACGCCTTCTGCTCAGGCTAAATATGTAATGACAAAATTCAATTCCTAAGGAAAATATAAAAATTTAGCGATTGCGGTTCGCGTTCTCCAAAATACGTAAAACGTGGTCATTTCACGTTGCGGTTTTGAAGAAGACGGCTAAGAAATGTATCAAGATTCCAAACGCACGCGCATAACGTACCAATGTTTAATCATACCCAATCCATATGTATCCGGATATTTTTGAATCCGCAACTTTTTCTTAAGGATACGGCTTCCGTCCACACGCATCCGGCGAATTCGACAGCGAATCCGGATATTTTTAAATCCGCTCTCCAGAGTGAAAAAAAAAATCAGCAACGAATCCTATAACGTGTGGACGGGTTAATCCGGATATTTTCGAATCCGATGACGAAGCAAATTCCTCTCCAGACTCTTACTGAACAGTAAACCAACATGGCGGCACAACAGCAACAACAGGACAAATTTACCACCACTATCGCGGGTTTTATGGCGCATGCTCTGAACACAGTTTATTGCAGAGGAGTCCTGGGTACTTCAGTGATTCCGGATACCATCGGAGGCGTGTGGGCGGGGAAATGTTTGAATCCGGAAAGAAAAGTTGCGGATTCAAAAACATCCGGATACGTGTGAACGGGGCCTCATTAAACCTTTTGTTTGGTAACGTTGTCGCTGGCCTCGCCGTCGTGATAGCTAAACTTATGATTCCTTGCGACAGTTGCTTTTACCATTTTATCGTTCGAACAAAGTTTTGAGCACAGTTTCCCGTTCTTCCCTTTAACATTTTCCTCGAACCCTAAGGCCTGCTTGCTTCCTAGGGTCTTAATCGATAAACCTTGCTTGCAGTGTGATTAAACCAGCTATTGAAATTCAAATGCTCGTTAGCGTTACTTCTGGTTTTAAAAGTCGAAAAAAAATCTATTTCTCTGGTTTGAAAGTGACGGATCAAGAAAACTCTAATATAAATATTTGGATTGTCTATAATCCGTCTCAGTGTTTTATTATTATTATTATTATTATTATTATTATTATTATTATTATTATTATTATTATTTAGGGGATCGACTTTAAAATGGTTTCCCGTTTTTTCGCCTTGAAAACATTTGTTTTGAGATTTCCTTTCATAATGAAAGGAATTGCTTTGATAGTTTGTTAAATGCCAAGGCTGAAGGCCTGAATTCTGTCAAACGACTTTTCTCAGTGTAATTGCCTTAAAACTTACAAATACAACCATAAGGATCACTTCACCATTTCAGATTCTTTTTCATCACAAAACTTAACGTAGCTCAGAAAAGAAGCAGGTTTCTGCTGACTGCATTAGCTTAAGGCTGTAAATCTGCCTCAGCTCTTTAGGTTCTGTGAATAAATCATTAAAAAAGAGCATCAGTATTTGTTTTTCAGCGAGAGATAAATCAGAGTTAAACATACATTCCGTTTAATTTAAATCGCAAATTTTGATATATAGATATCTTAATTTAATTTTTTTCTCTCCAGCTAATGAATTTGAAAGCAGGTTGCACCTCAAGTATTTTGCGTAATACCCAAAGAATTCAACTGGAGGAAGCAAGAGACCATAGGTCCTAAAGGGTGTCAAGATTACGAAGAAATCCAATAGATGAAATGCGTAATCTCAGCGATTCTGCTCAAAGGACTCTTAAAACTGGAGAGGTTAGGACGTCTTAAATTTTACCCATGACATCATCAAAACATCTATATGTTTCGGAAACGATGTGCCAGATCTTTAGGCGTTAATTTTGATAATTCCTCTGAACAGCGTGGCCACACAGTCAAGCCCAGTAGATCGATCGTCTGTTTTAGTTTACAACAGTAATTATTTTCTTAGCTGTGGGCAGTATTTTCAGAGGAAATCAAGACATAGTGGTGAAATAACCACAAATGGTAAAAGCTGCTCTCAACGGAGCAGCACTCGATAAGAGCATGATTTATTTCGCAGGTACCCTTTGATCTTAGAGAAAAATTGATCCAATTAATTAGTTGTGGCTGAAATAGCCAGCTTGCTCGAATATCCGGAACATTAACTTCGCAGGTTTCATGTAGATATTCAACACCCGTCCGGCGAACTAGACTGAAAATCTTGGACATTTACACTCTCCTGCCACATTTGTCATGAATATTTAAATGGATGTCCTTGTCAAAAAAATTGCCACCATTTTTCTGTATTGTTTCAGGACAAGGCAAATGTAGGTTTTACAGCAATCAGCCCTTCACTAGCATAACTAATCTGTATTCTACTTACAACAGAGGTCTTAATAACAAATCAATTACAGAGCGCGTAAATAATTCATCTTGCTACGATTACATAACATAAAGATATATATTTCACCTTCCAATTTAGTAACTATCTGAATCTTCAGTACGCTTATATCGGTGATGTGATCAACTCAAAAAAAATACCGAAAAATTACCGTTTTGGCCTACGTTTTCCGCAATACGCAGATCTTGGCATGGGCCCAGTCAAAACTAAAGCAGAGGAATTTAATAATGCAACAATCATCTGCCACTTTGGATTCGTGTTTGAGGAAAATCACGTGATTATCACCTGACGCCATCGTTTCGGAAAGCTCCTTTTTCAAAATTTTTTCCGTTCATATGAAACGGAAAACCAGCGTGTTCAAATTCATCCGGTTTGAAGAGCGTTTTCAAAAAGTTCCTTTTCCGTGACAGATTAGTGTGGACGGTAGGCGTCAGTAACCGTAGAATATTAAGCTGCGTTTTTCGATTTCTCCGCCGTCTTGTCGTTTCTTTGCAGAGGAGGACTACGAAATGAACAGCCATTTTTCTGCTTATTAAACCTTTTGTCTGGTGAAGTTTTCGCTGCCATTCAGATTGCCGTCGTGGTTTGCTTAATCTTAACCTTAAAGTATCAAGTCTCACAACTTGAGCTTTAATAAAAATCAGAACTTTATTTCGTAAGTTGTAAAGTATTTTCAAGAGTTCCGGTCTTAACGTTTAAACAATTTGTTTTTCGCTCAGAGGCACATCCGACAAAATCGCATTTTTTTGTCTAGACTGTTATTTTAATTTTAATTTTAATGGTGCTGATTATCAGTGTCAAAAAACTAATAAGAAAATTTCGGGGAGCACAAACAAGTAACATAACTTTCACTGATCAAAGTAGATACACTTTTTTTATCATAATGATAATAATAATATTTTCAGTTTTCGGCGGAGGCTGAATATTATTGTTTTTTTTCTGGCGATTTTATGCCGAAAATATTCTTGAGAACATTCGTATGACATTATTCTATTTTCGATTATATATATTTGGTGTTTGTTAGCATGGAACACGCGGCTTTTTGGCTAGTTTTGCCGTTTAGAGAAAGGAAGAGGTTTTTTACGGTTTAATTAAAAACATATCATTGTATTGTATTGGCAAATTGTCAACTTACAAATTATGTTAAAATCTCAGCCTCGGGTTTATTTTTAGAATATTTTTCATAAACTTTGCGAATTTCAGCCTCGATATTGTTATAAAATATATTCATATAAAAAAGAGTAATTTGTCAGGATATTGCTACCGGTCTCAGTAACCAAATAGCTCTCAGTTTGATTAACAACGAAACGGATGTGAATGGCAAACCGTGGCAAAAGCATTGTGAAGCTAAGTTGAGAGGAGCGATATAAAAACCAAGAATGGTTTCACCTTGAGGCCAAATGCTTGCAGAAATAAATGTTTTGATATGTTCTTGGACTAGTCTGTAATGTTTCACCTAGAAATCGATCACTGATATGTCTACAAAGTGCTTTTGTTATTAAGCCACAACCATGAAATTAAGTACTACCAGGATAATTAATCTCTTGGTACTACAGTTTACACAATAATAATATGTCGTTATAAACCATCAATTTATAACCCGAGCGGGCAAGATGAGATATCTTGCTCGATCAGTATTACCCGCTGTATCTGGCAAAATAACTGACTGGATATTTGCCTCGCTTTTTTTTTCTAGTGTTTATGCACCGAGACGTAGTTGAAAACGCGCAAAAAAAAAATTCACTTCAGTGGTCAATATCAATCCTTGTTGACCTCACGTCTGGTCAAGAACCCGTTTCTTGTCTCCCGGAACTAGACGTGGTTTTCAATTTAACGAAAAGATTCGCGTTTAAAGAAGATTGATTAATATCAAGAGAGGCTGAAGGTCTTAAATGTAAATTTTCTGATGCTATATTGAAATCATTGTCGGAAGTATCATAGAGGGCTAGAAAATTAGATTTTACATGCATTCGCATTCCTTCAGAAAAAAGCCAAGCATTATCTGCAGACGAGTTGTTACCATGCCTAAAATTAACATCTAACGGGGAAGAAGAAGGGACGAAGGGGGGAGGGGTGTAAGGGGGAATAAAGGCTCTCTCTCATCTTTAACTCTCTTACCTTCTAGCTCTTCTTGTTAGTATAGTATTGCGGAAGATTTCTGCAAGTCGCGTTTTATTTTGCGAGCACCTGGGAGTTAAAATTCACATTTCGAACAGTTAAAAGGGTACACCGATATTGCACACAAGACACACATTTTTAATATATATTAGCACGTCCAGTGAGATAATTCATGATATGGTGCCTGTGTTTTACCTTGTCGAGTAAAGATTTTAATCCTAAGAGCTAAAAGAATCCTAAAAAAAATACATCCTCTTAGCTTACGATTTTCTTTCTTCATTTTCTCAAAATAGAAGCCTGTTATTATATTATGGTAAATATGTGTCACCCACGCAGGTTTGGCTTGTTCTCATTCGTTAAGGAGACGGCAAAAGGCAGTCGCCTTTGTTTCCTAAAGAGATTCTTACTGAAAATGATGACTTAGATTTACACATGCAAGTCACGTCCACAGGCAGAAAACCAACTCGATGCTTATCTTTGTTTGAGACCCCTTATTCTTCACACTTCAAAAATAACAAATGTTGTCTTAAAGAAAATAAACAAGCCTTTCTTATTCTTTGTTTAGTTCAAAATTCCCGAAGAATATAGAAAAATTATGCTTGGTTTGTGAGTTCTCCTACAAAGGCATATTTTCCTTTTTATTTATTTATCCACCTTTTAGCTCTCTCTTGCAATAAAATGACACCATCCATAAGAACATTCAATACTCCGGGCTTTGTAGATAATTAATTATATGGCGCGATTAGCCAATTTTTTTCAGTCGAATAAAAAAGTTACAAAATTAGTAGCTTGGGTCCGGTAATTTATATGACACGGGTTTCTCTAAATTTCAGTCAAAAAAGTTACCGTTCGATCTCTGTTAGCTTAAAGTTTTTGCTTGTTGAGGGCAGTTCTATTACAATATCTCCCTTTTTTGGCAAGAGAGCCAACCCAAGAAGAAACACAACAATTTAAATGGTCTTTTGTTTTAGCTCTCGACCTCTTGCGATAAAACGAAATTGTTTTGTTCGGAGACAAGGCGCCCTAAATGCAAAGCAATACAAAGCAATAAAATTAGTTGAAAAGTGACACTCGAACGCATTTGGCAATTACACAAAAGGGTCCGAGAGTGAAATGAAAAATTACAACTAAATACAAACGAAAGATAGGAAATTGTATATGTTAGAACAAAAGGCTGCACATGAATCATAAATGTCTTTTTGAAAGCTTCGCGACATGGCCTGTAGTGCCAACTGACCCGAACGCAAACAAACGGCAAGGAATTTATTTAACATACGGATACTTTCTTCGGTATTAAACAGCATTGTTTTGCGAAATCATTTAACTTGGAGAAGCCCATTCGTCGGTTATAGTACGTTTACTCTTTTTTAATTAACAATTTTCCCAGTTGGTAGAAAAATTACACAAAACGGAGCAGAGATAAAGCACATTACAAAGATAAACTAGCCTGCCCTCCAACAAAACGTTTCAAAATTGGCAACTTGTTAGGTATCCCGCCGGTTATCGAAGTCCTAGAAAACACTTGTCAGGTCTGCAGGATGGTTCAACACTTCAATAAAGCTTCTGTGTTCTCGTTGTTGTTTCTAGATTCAGTAAAACAGCCACCTGTTCAATATAATACGGTGTTTGCTGAGTCCCAAGAGATATAATTTACCTCAGAAAAATGGGCCCAGCATGATGACTGACAGTATGTCGTGGAAAGTGACATGGCGTAGATTCTCGGCCAATGGTCCTCGAAATTTCTGTAATTCTTGATCGGTCTTCAACTTGTCAGCCAAAATTGATCAAACAGTGTGATTAATTTCTCTCGTAAAGCGCTTCTTTTAGTTTTATTTAAATGCTACCCAGGCGTTGACGCAAATTGTTTCTTACAATTGGCCTCAGCTTATGTCATTTCCACCAAGAGAGATCGAGATCCACGCGAAACATAAGGACGAAAAAAGGATCCGAGACCCCACTGAGAGCTTGAGATGATTTTCTTTCTTCTCTAGTAAGTGAACTTAGAATATATTTTCTTATTATATCATGTTTCAATCTTTTACTGACATATGGTGGAAATGCCTCTTTTTAGAAAGGGAATTCTAACATGCGCCAAAATTTCACTATTTCAAAATAACCATAAGTATTTCTTATCGTTCGCTTGCTTATAGCTTGACTTCAATTTTTCCAAACTTAGCTTTAAAACAACATATCATGTGGTAAAGTATTTCGCAGTTTAATAAAACGTTCAAATTAACATTCCCCCTTTTTCAGTTTTGTTAATTGATATGAAATAATTCCTTGCTTAAATCGCTTGAATAAATTACAAACCCAGTTGCAAAGATTATTTTTTCAACTTGCACTCTTATAATTCCATTTTTTTTTTTATTATTAGCTCTCTAGTCTGTTCTCTGTAAGGGAACATTTGAACACGCAATATCCTTTCTAGTGTATGTGAGTTCGATTGATTGGCAGACTGTCTCGCAAATAGCACAGCTCAATCTGGATCGTGGTTTCATATCACAATGAATCTCTGAATTTTCTTTTCTACTCTTCTTTGTTATCGGTTTAAACTGGAAAAAAGCAGCTACTGAAGCCATTCTTAACTTTCCTTTCCATACTTAGCTCACTTACAATATTCTTAGTCGCGTTTACCACCTGAAATGACATCTTGTGAATTAGCCAACGAATCGCTGCACAAACCTTTCGAAGGCAGAGTCGCAAATTCTCTCTTAGTCGATTGCACACAATCGCGTGGGTTGCTGGACGGAAAAGCCATTAATTATTACTAAAACTAAAAGATGTGTAAAATTTTTATCGAAGAGTTAGTGGGCCACCTTTGAGGGAATAGAAGTACGGTAACTAATTTGATAAATACATTGAACATGTAGTTACACGTGGTTGAACATGAGTTACTTTTCAGCCAGTTTGTTATGACTCTTCAATCGTGTTTTGACTCTACTGAAAAATTACAGAGTTTCTTACAAGTAAATTACCGCGGGATTTAAACCAAGTGGCATTCAAAACACTAAACTCCTACCGTTATACAAATCATACAAATCATGTTACACCCGTCTGCTTAAATCTATGATATCTTGGTAGTGTTTGTGAAGAATCACAGAACGCTTTTGGTTCGTTTAAAATTATGTATTAGGATTTGAATGCAATCAACGAAGGACTTTGAATTTGATAACAATTTTTCAACCTGCGGCTATTTCGATCTGTCAATAAACAAGGTTGCTGGATTAATTTTTGCCATGTTCAGTACTGAGTGGCTTCTTTTAGTGTATGTGTGAAAAATCCTTGCGCAATTTTAAAATAAAAGGCTCAAGGCAGCTGAAAATGTTTTATCACTTACTTGTTCACTTGTTTAGTTTGTTAGTTTCATATTTGCTTAGCTTTATTGATAAACATAGATGTAAATTTTATTCAAGTCCTACTTTTACTTTGGCGTTAAGCATTGCTTCCGAAATCGAATCATTTTGCCTGCGCCGTGTGATAATTGCCAGCTGACGTCACCAAATTGGTTGTCACTGAAAAGATTCTCAAGGTAAGCAACGCGCTTAAAGCTTTAAAATTACTGTTTATCCTTGACCAATTCACCACCCGAAAAATATAAGTGTCATGTTGGTTTTAAATGAAATCTCAATTCAATGAATAATCTCACAAAATTACGCAAGACCGCACAGTGAACTGGAAGCAATGTCAGGTTTTTGGTGAAAATAAACAAAGATCACAAGCAATTTGTTTTTCCTTCCGGGGAAAACACAAAATAGAAGTAAATATTTCCTGTAATTATATAGATCGGTAAGATAAAAGAAAAAAATGTTATCTCAGGGTGAAAATTCACATATCAAGATATTTGATACGCCACAGAACACTGAAGTCTATCCAGGAAAGATATCAGACTTCATTTCCTAAAGCAACAATTCAATTTTATTATTATATTACAGAAAACTCCCTCTGGGCCCGGAGTATACCGAGAGCTGTAATTGGATGTATGGTTATTGCTCAGATATTAGAATCAATATCAGACAGCCTGCTTCCATGATCAATGCGATGATAATTTTTCTGCCTGTGGGGTCGTCAAAAAGACGTTGTCTCTTGTAATTTAAGGAATATTCAAACTGGCCGCTGTCTGAAATTCTTTTGGCTTTTTTTAATTCGTTGTCAATTAGTGAGGGTATATAAGCTATAATAGTAATAATCATGTTCATGAATTGGAATTGATTGTCAGATAATTATTTACTTTCGATCAGATTCATCTTCCGTGCGGTTTTCCTATAAAATTTGTCATTCTAGGAAACACATTTTCAAGGAAAACGAAATTTGAATTAAGGTTGTTTATCATCTGATGTAATCGGTGAAAAAGGGTGTAAGACGACGATCTCTTGATCGTGTTTAGCCTGGCCTATTCTTTTCATTCCTAACTTGAGCCTGCGGAGGGGGTGAGGGACACATCCTCCCCCCCCCTCCCCTCCCATGTGCACCTGTACCTCCAATCAAACTTACAGGGCATGCAAAGCATCCAAACTTGTTTACTTTAGTGATATCCACCGATAAGTCACTCGTTAGTAATATCTCGGCTAAAGATGTCGCAATTCGAACAATTCCGCCATCTTAGATTTGGATCCCTCATATTGGATTTCAAATTTAAAACAAAAAAAAGGACGGCTGCAAGACAGATTTGATCAATCATCAAAGAAAGAATTAAAAAGGAGTATGAAAAAACTAACATTTAACAAGGAGTGAGCAAATTTATGAGCAGAAAAACCTTTACAACTAGGTATACCTATCGATAGAGTGCCAACGAGCAAATAATTTGTGGTATAATAAGGGTTTATTAATACAGCATGGCGGATTTTTGGTTCTCTTTTGTTGCAAACTTTACCGAGAGAAAATTATAACGCTTTAACCATTGTCCATCAGTTTCCCTGAATATCAAGAGTTTTGCAATGTATCGCTGCGCGGTCGAACTTTCAGTTCGATATGATGGGCAAAGTGAAAGTGAAAAGTGAACACGCTCGTTTAATTCTGTGGCAAACAGATGCGATTTGTGTTTTGAACACTGGATTTGCTCCAGTGGTTCGACTGCATGTGAAACGCACTCGTTCCGTTCTGTTCGGAAACGCTGCCGTCTAAACCTTCAGTTCGATATGCTAGATTTGAACACTGGATTTGCTCTAGTGTTTCGATTGCGGAACACACTTTCAAAGGAACGGTGTCCGATGGAACTTCCAGTTCGATATAGGTAAAAAGAGAAGGAATACACTGTTTCGATTCATAAACACGCTTGTTCAAAATTCTGTGGTGAACACGCTGGTTCGGTTTCGTGTCGATTTTGTTTCTTGGATTTGCTCTTGTCTAACAGTTTTCCTCAATATTCGAATGGGAAGAACAGTTTTGCAAAGCGCACGCTGCCCGATTGAACTTTCAGTTCGATAAAGTAAGAGAGGAAACACGCTAGTTTGATATGTTCTGAGACTATGAAATTGTTCACAATTGGATAAACACAACAGCAAAGAAGACGCTCACCTTCCACGAGACAAGTCTAGATGTAACGCGCCTCCTGATTGGCTAAAAACTACAATGGCTTCAATAGTTCCGTCCTTGCATTTGGCTTAAACTGAGCCATTCTTACATCTTGCACCTTACACCTTACACTTGCAAAGGCCGATCGAGAATTTCTTCGCATACGCCATTCTTCGCGCGGCACTATTCTCTGCCGCCCCGCCAGCCGAGCGTCTTCGCTCGGCTGGCTCGTCGACAAAAACCTTTAATGTTAAGTAAGTTTTAGCCCAACGCCAAATTGTTGTAAGCGTTTAGGCGAGCAGCTTAACACTTTCACGGTTTTGATTTTAACGGCCCAAACAGTCTTCAATCAAAATCGCTGTTTGAAGAATAGACCTAATCATGGTTTTCGACGCCATCTTGCCGAGTAGGCAGAGCGGTTAGAAAATTACAACGTTTGTTTGGAAATCCTATGGAAAATAACTTTTTGCAAAATCGAATTTTGAACAATTTGTGAAACGCAATGTTAAAATACTGGGTGGAAGATTGTATTCACCAAGTCTAAAGGATTAAAGGATTTTCCATTTATTTGCCTGCGAATTCGGCCCAGTAGACGCGGTTCACGGACAAAAATCTACAGGCAAATGAATGGAAAATTAGAAAAATTAATTGAATGTCTTCTAGCCAAGCTACATCTTTAAAAATAGAGGAATACAATCTGCTACGAGTACTTAAACGTTGCGATTCATAAATGGTGTAAATTCAATTTTTGCTAAAGTTATTTGCCATCGGATTCCCATTCAAAACACTCTAATTTCTTACCGCTTTGCCTACCCTTCAAGATGGCGTCGAAAACCGTGATCAGGTTTAAAAGTTCGAGGAAACGCCAAAGCTCTTATATCTTAACAGACCTGGCGGATGCAGCAGTTGTCATGCATTTTTTTCCTGTCGTCTTGTAATACCCATTTTGCGTCTGCGCCGCTAGTATAACATTACTCTCCCATGCGCTTGGCAAAGATAATATTACTACGAGAAAACTCGCAGCGAACATCCAACCATCGACTATTTTAATTTCATACAGTGTCAGACAAGAAAATTAACTTTTATCCTACATACGTAGCGTATTTTTAAATTGCACTAGAAGTTGTGCGAAAAAAAACCTGTGTACTTAAACAATTTTCTTTGTCTACTTCGTTTGGGTACAGTTTTAATGGCTTCCCGTTTAGTTTTGTTAACATTTCATTTCTTCCTGCTCACAGAAATGATTGTAGAAGACAATTCGACCAATCCCACACCAGACAATCCGCCGTCGGACCCTCTGGGGCGCACAGAGCTGCAAGTATGGTTCGAGTTGTCTTTGGGAATCCTGATTTGTTTAGTTGCATTCATCGGAAACACCTTGGTGGTTATCGCTATTCATTGTGACCGAAGGCTCAACACGATCACCAACATGCTGATCGAGAATCTGGCCTTCACAGACATATTCATGGCTTCTCTGCACATGCCCTTCTGGCTCATTAGTCTCCGTTATGGACGCTGGGTATTTGGCCATGCTCTTTGCCAGTTGGTAGGTTTAACGCAGTTGATATTCGGCATCTCGTCGCTGTTCACCATGACAGGGATCGCATTCAACCGCTACTTTAACATAGTCAGGCGAAACCTGTACCTGAAATATTTCTCCACTAAGAAGACCACCTACTTCATGATCCTCTTTGCATGGGTGGGCCCCACAATCGCCACCACACCACAGCTCTACGGCTGGGGGGAGATCGCTTACCATGATCTCTTTTCTGACTGCACTTGTGTATGGAACCTACCCGACGTCTCGTACATCGTAACACTTTGCGTAATGACCATTTTCCTCGCCGCTGCCGTAATAACGTGGTGTTACTATACCATTTACAAAACGGTCAAAGCCAGTGCGCAGAGGATGCAGGGACATGCTGCCAAGAGCAACGTGTCAAGTAATGCGTCTACCAAAGCAAGCGAAAAAACGGAGGCAAAAGTCCTTAAGACCTCGTTTGTGGTCGTGTGTGTTTACATGACGTGTTGGACGCCACTCTCTGTGATGGGTTTTATCGAAGTGTTCGGAGGAGAGAGTTCACGCGAGGCCTATCTATTTGCTTACTACTTCGTGTTCTGCAGCAGCCTTACCAACCCCTTTATATACGGTATCATGAACCCGCAGTTCCAGCAAACCTTCAAAAAGATGCTCCGTATACGAGTCAACGACGTACAACCTGTCTCCAGCCGCGCAAACGACAAAGGAACGAAAAGTACGGCGTTGGATTGCCAGCCAATTGAGGATATGCCAAGCATATCTATACAGACGGTTCCAGTGCTTCGAATCCAAAACTCTGTTGAGACGACTTCGAGCCCCAATGCCACTGATAAAACTGAGGCGTTGGTAAATAGTTTGCCTGAAGATGAAGATAATTCTAACGCACCTGTAAACCCCTTGATATTGAAACGGGGCCAAGCTTGGAAATGATCAATGAAGTGGTCCATATAGGCTGTATCTTTGCGGTTATTGAGATACTTTACTATGCTTTACTCTATTGCTTCCATAATTTTACTTAAGCAATAGACCACAAGTTTCTATGGGTTATAAGCTGATAAACCACGCGGGATGTTGGTAGAACACGAGAAGAATTTGTAAACCACGAGCCGCAGGCGAGTGGTTTGCGAATTCTTCGAGTGTTCTACATCCCATCCCAAGCTTTTATATAATAATTCAGAAGACGCGCGTTTTTTCCGTGGGTTTACCGGCACAATAACCCACAGCTGATTGACCGGTCAGAGCGCGCGCATTGATTTGGTTATTATATAAAGTGTAATACAATATCAACTTATTATAACTTTTTGTTCAGTGATAAGTTTTAAAATTAAAAGTGATTACGGGTCTGTGATTAGCAAAAATGCCTGAAGTAAAGGACCCTATTTAACGGCCATTGCACAGAGCTTTAGGTTGAAATCAATATTTGAAATGCATGTTTAACAATTACTTGGAGCGTGGCTGAACTTCTCATGGAGGAATAATACTTCTTACGTCTCATTCCTCTCTACTGCCAGCCCACCTTCATCAGCGAGTTATCAACCCGGCTATTTATTGGGGTCTTTGCTATCCATCCATGCTACCGAGAATTTTTCGGGACATGATAAAGCCAATGTTATAGCATCGAAAGTGGATCATTGAGTGGACACACATAATTTCTGACTGCCACGTCTACTATAGGTAGATTGCTATAAACGCTTTACTTCCCTAAATCCATACACGTTTCCAAAATACAATCCAGTAGGTTCAACGATAAGATAATTGACACAAAAGTGAGTTTTTGGGAGAATCGGGAGATTTTCTCCAAAGTTTGGCTCTTTTTTCAGACATTGCGGAGCAGAAAATAGCACGGCAATTTCCTGGAAAAACCGGTTTCCGAAATACCGACCAATTTTTTTTAGGATTAGCTGTGGATCTGCCAACGCAGTTTTAAATTCGCAATGTGAGTCTCTGAATAGGACTGAACAGAAATGACTTGGATTGGTTTACATTGTGTTGAAAAAGACTGTTAATAAAAATATCAATCTCTATAGTAGTTTTAGCTTTGGTGCGCCGCAAAGATCTGGTCGGGCAAAGGACGACAGTTCACTGTCCATACTCTGACAAGACACGACTGTAAGCAACTTAAAATACTTTCTCTTTCCAAAAGCCTGAAGGATACTTTAATAATTGGCTTCTCCAAAAAAACTTGAAGATATTGCTGAGAAGAAAGGTTTCGCTGTTAGATTAATTTAAATTACGGTGAAAGGGAGTTAAACCAACTAACGAGTTTGCTCTTGCTTTTTAGAGCCACGTTGCCTCCTGTGAACCTCTTATTACATTCGCTTCCGGTATCACCGAGTCATGCACTTCTATCTCTCATGTTGCTTGGGTTACTGTTGTCTCGTTCCCAGAGTAATCTATCTCCCTTAGCCGTGGCGGGGCCTGGTGCCGAGGACAAGGTGAGATCTGGTTGTCTAGATTCTTTCTCCAATTTACGCTGTTTTCCTTTCGAAAAATTTTCCCTCATTTCTTTGTTATAAGCATAGTCGATTACAGCGCATAAAGACCTAAAAGATTTTAACAAAAGAAACTTCAGCATAAGGAACATTCTGACCGGAAGTGGTATTCATGTGTTTCTTTGTGGAGGGTTTCACTGAAACTTCTCCCCGTAAGCAAGTTTCGAATTTCTCAAAGATCTTGAGGTGCTGTGTTGGACAGTTTGTGTCAGAAATCAACCACCGAAACTTTGAGAACGTAAACCAGTATTAATTTAAGAAACGATCATAGTCCAAGAATCTTATAAAATGATGTCTCCAGACCCATCGTTTCTGAGGATGTCAACGTTGTTTTCTCAGGATATTCCATCAGGCCTTGCGACTAGGAGACCCTTGGTCAAATTTTTATTTTCCTAGTTTTGTGTTTACTTAATGAGCAAAGACTGAAGGTGTCGTCAACTACCCAGGTCTTCACTTAGATTGGGAGAAAACTCTCTGGGGAGTTAGAGGGTGAAAGTTAATGCGCCACTAACCAAAGTGGCCTTTCGTAACATGCGTTTCGTGAATAACACCTTTAAGGTTTCGGTTTCCTCCAGAAGATGTTCGTTACAGACGCAGGCATGAAGTGTAATAAAAAACTAAAATATAACAAACAACACCGCTTTAAATACAACAAAGTGCAAACGTAAAACAGTGCTATTTATTTGAATCCGGTTCTCGGAGTAAGAATACAGGGTTTAATGGTAGAAAGGACAGTGAACGCAAATTGCAAAACACAGACTACAACAAAACAGTCTCCAATTTCGAAACAGAAAATACATATTAACTAATTAAAATGCAATATTTCATTTTTGGCCTTATTGTACTTTCTGGGAAAAATTCAGGTGAAATTAAAAAACAGTGTTTCTAAAGACTTCTTTGTATTTCAAACTGAACTATATAACTGAACCACCAAGGGATTGAAGCCTTCATTTCAAAAGACACCCACTATTTTGAATGAAATTTTCCTAATTAATGGTGTTCCATTACTAACTTTAAAATCTTGAGAGAGCTGGATCGAGGATAAGATAACGTCAAAGACTCACTAGTTTTAAAATGCAATGCGTGTGCATGTGCCTAAATTAATTTATAAAATAACTGAGCCACTACGCGCGCTCTCATTAGTGGATAGCTGTGTTTAGATCAGGGTATGTAAACACGGTGTGACGTTTTGATTTAGATTCGCACGTACTTTTGAGAATTATTTTATAAAAGCAATAGAGCACTTTCCCTATGTTTACATAGACTCATCTAAACACTCGGAGGGTTGGGAGATATCTCGAATTCTCCCAACCCTCCTCGTCCTTGGATGAGGCTATGTAAACACGGGAAAATTTTCTCTATTGCTTAATTATAAAATAACTGAGCTACTACGCGCGCTCTCATTTCCGATAGCTGTGTTTAGATGAGAGTATGTAAACATAGTTGTGACGTTTCAGATTTGCGCGTATTTTTTAGAATTATTTTATAAAAGCAATAGAGCACTTTTTCCTTTTTTCCAGAGCTTCATCTTAACATTCATCTTAAGACACTGTCGTTCCTCGAATTTTACTTCCCAGAGTTGTCAAGGAGTTTACTCTACATGCTGTTGATACCAGTTTTGTACGCAGCGAGCTAATAAAATTAAAATATAAAACTATCAAAAGCTACCGGACTTGACAGAATCTCTGCAAAACTTCTTAAGGATGCAGCCTCCGTTATAGCCAAGCCGGTCAGCTATTTTATAGATCTCACTATTTTGACGGGCGGAATTTCATCGCAGTGGAAGGAAGCTAGAATTCCGATCTATAAGACCGGGAAAAAGGGTGATGAGAACAGACTATCGTCCAGACTCAGTTCTCCCCATGGTTTCCAAGGTGACGGAACATGCGATTCAAGTTCAACTATTGTCCTTTCTTGATGATAACAAAGTTCTTTCTGTCTTTCAATCCGGCTTCCGCAAGAAACATTCCAATGAAACTGCGGTTGTTTACCTGGTTGACCATATTTTAGAACACATGGACAAGCAACAATTAACCGGAGCTGCCTTCGTCGATTTAAAAAAGGGCCACACCTGGACACACCTGGACACACCTGGTTCAAAAATTATCTCCGCGAACGAGTAGGCTACTCGTACGCGGAGAGTTCAGTATGCAAAGGAATTACCATCCAGCCTTCCTATAGACTTCAGCTTTCCGCAAGGTTCCTTATTAGGAGCATTGCTGTTTGCTATTTACATAAATGATCTGCCTAAGAGCCTGATGCACTTCGAATTTAGCATGTACTCCGACGATACAGTCATCTACTACTCTGGGTCTCATGTTAACGCCATCAGGAAAAATTTACAAGAAGATCTCAAACGAGTTGAGCAGTGGTTGACGAGCAACAGATCTTGGTTTAATGTTAACCGGCTATCGAACAACCCGCCC
>CM042751.1:6806799-6821799 GCA_022496165.2 Catalaphyllia jardinei
GTGACAGAGAAGGCTGGAACGGCTACTCGTACTCGTCACGCACACAAGTTGTTTACTTTCTACTATTTGCAATTCTGTTAGTTCATGACATTTTTTCAGGGAGAAAATTAAATGATCTTCAAACTGTGGACACCACTATTGCTAAAGTAAAATGAAAAGCTGGTTTGATGTTTTTGACTCAACACGAATGTGGAAGTTTTGGTCATTTTAGCGATCAAAGAAATGTGCCGGCGAGTGAGAAATATACTTACTTTTAGTTTCCCCAGTATCTTCCCCCTTTTGGTGGAAAGCGATATCAGATGGCCAACAAAGACTAAACCGAACCAGTTCAGTAAATTTTTTGACAAAATAGCTAAAAAGTATTTCGCTTCAGATTGGGGATATTGACTCCCGACTGACTCCCGACTGACTCGCAAATCGCAATCTCCTGTCAGATCAATTTGTCTGTGAATCTTCCCGGTAACTCCTACTAAATGGTTTTGCATGTTCGCTTAATTGAAGTGTTCCTCTAACCTGCAGATCACTTACAAACTCCAGAGACTTGCAACTTTCAATGCTTTTTTGGTTTTCCGGCCCCCAAGCTGTAATTTTTCTCATGTTTCTTTTATATCCGAGCGAAGGTCCCCGCATTGGCCCCGCATTTATGTTCAGAAGGCTCTCGTCCCAGGGCCGTCGGGGAATACGAATACTGTCTATTACAAAACCGCCCATCCCCCCGGGCAATCCCCGGGGATTTGACTTGCATTAAGCTCCGTATAGTGGGGAATTTGACCCAAAATGAGGCCCGCTCGGTGGGGCATTTGACTTTCGTGTCAAAACATCTGTCAGCGGTCGGAAGCAAAAAGATTACGCAATTCTTTGATTCAGCACGTGAGCCCGCGTTCACGGGTCATTGCTCTGGTCGATTCCACGTGGATTTTTCTGTTTTTGTCGTTTTATATAATTAAATCGTGGAATATGCCTTTGTTTAAAGTGTGGAGCGAAGACAAGCGGAACAAGAAATTCGTATTGGCTAAAAATCTTGCAGAACTTGTTTCCACGGTTGCTTTAACATGCCTGGAGGGTGGGGGATTTGACCCTCTTGAAGCTTTAGCGGGTGGGGCATTTGACCGTCTAAACTGGCAACATAGCGGGGAATTTGATCTAAATTTTTCAAAAACGTCAAATGCCCGAGGGTTTGCCAGGGAGGGGGCATGGGATTTTGGAATTGACCGGTACATAATGGGAGGGTTCAAGGGACTATGAGAAATTTCACATTTGCCCTCGAAGCTTCGCTTCTCGTCCAAATGTTCATTTTTAGGACAATCTCTCAGCCGCGGACATTATCAGCCGACATGCCAGCCGCCTGAAGGGGTTTATTTACTAAATATTCACTTCGCCTTCGATGACGTTTCACCAGGGCCTTCAACTCCTTCAGATCATTCACCGATCTAAATATGTCATGCGGTAAAATATACAAAAGGCCCACCACGGACGTATATACCTCAATATTATGATACACGACTCGGCCTGTAAACCGTTCAACACACCGAATTATCACAGTTCTAATAAAAACGAAATACTGCATTCAGACAATCCATCATAAGAGTGAATCACTAGTGAACTGAATCACCTAAAATTAACTTTTGAAGAGTGCGCCAGCTCTGCATGCAATCCAAAAACAATTAAACTACACTCGACCAGCTGTGAAAGGTTCGGTTACCACACGGGATTATCATAGTTCTAATAAACATCAACACTGAATGCATTAAGAGAGCAAATCCCTAGCAGACTGAATCTTTTGAACTCTTAGTGTAAGTAGTGTGAGCTTTCTATACAGAATTGTACGTTACTTTCTTTCATGTTATTTACATCTTCATTTATGCACCATTATAATGATTCTTAATTTAAATTGCAAAACAGTTTCAAAAATGTGTTTGGAATTAGGTCTTTCGTGAGCTAGTTTTAATAACTGACAGTCACTAGTCTTAAGGTAAAAGCACAGGAAGCAGCTAATGAAAAGATCGAGGCAAGCCAGGGGCCGGATGTTTCGTTATTTTTCCATTGTGATATTGCACAATTTAGTATAATATAACGACCGGAAATTTAAGCACAAGCTTGGAATTTCTGTGAACAAGGAATGCCGCAAAACATCATACTCTACACGAAAATTTGGCTTTGGTCACGGCCTTTGATATCCACCAAAGGTGAACCAATCTGCGTGCTAATCTACATAGTAATATTCATAACAAGAAGAACTAAGAACATTATTTTCCTGTATTGGTCGTGACATCCTGCTCCCCCTCCTCCCAGCTTTCATTTGCAGCTTGTTGTTGTTGTTGTTATTGTTGTTCTTCTTCTTCTTGTACTACTACTTCTGCTTCTAATCCTGTTTCTCTGGTCGGTCATTTCATTTATTTGCAAACTTGGTCAAAAAGGCGGGGAAACCTGACAGAGCTAATGCTATATTTCGATAATTCAATCTACTTGATAATCTACGTACAAAAAATACAAATAGCATTACCTTTTTTTCCTGTCGCAAATAGTATCTTTGTTTTAAATTTATGAGTTTGTGTTATCTAACAAGTATACGTCCTTTGTCTCAGTTGTTTGTTACGTTCTCTGATAGTTTTCCAGGTTTCTTAAGTCTTCCTGTCAGCTGCAGTGGGTGCCACCATATGCCATATAAGGTCATTTCCGGTGTTATGCTGCGTCAAGATTTATGAATATAGAGGCACCACACTTGAACTGTGCAGCACTCTGAAGCGCTGTCACATTCTCATTGTCTGACGAGAAATAACCTTTTGATGAAGAGATACAAAACCAGTGTTCGCGAAATGGAACGTCGTGTCGCTGTAGCCACCTTTGCTTTCGTGCTCTATCTCGCCAGCTTCGCTTCCCGAACATCCGCCACCTGCAAACGAATCTCTTACACTAGCGATGCATGCAGAAGCGCAAACTACATCAAGCTCGATCTCCCCGGAGATATAAAGATAAACAAAGGCGGATCATGGTGGCCAACCTATAAGATAATCAAACTCCCACATGACATGAGCGAAATCTACTGGTACTGTGGATCATCCAGGGAGCGCACTGGCTTGGGCGGTTCGGCCAATCAGCTAAGAATTACATATCACAGTAGCGGTAGTATCCAATGGTCGGCTTATAAATGTCCACGCCGCAGGTGCGAGATCAAGGATACAACCTACGACTGGTGCCGCAGTAGTAATTCCATCTACGTGCAGGGCAAAGAAATAAACAAGAACTCCCGCGACCAAGTGATCAAGCTTCCAGGGGTGCAAACAAAAGTGTATTGGTACTGTGGAAACAGCCGCGAGCGCACAGGATTTAATGGGATTCTAACCAACGAGCTGAGTATCACATACTCGGACAATGGCAGAATCACATGGATTATAAAAAGATGCTACGATGAGTGAACAATCACGTATCCGTTTCCAGAGCATCTTGTTTTTAAAGGTGCGGTGTGTTTTGCGATGAGAGTATTTATAGGACGCTTTTTTTAATCAGCATTGTGTGCAAGATGTATTAATGAATCCAAAAACGAGTTAGTGCATGTTTTTCTAGCCTACTTGCCCTTTGATAATAAGTAACAGTTTAGGTTAACCTTCTGACAACCAATATTAAATTATAGCGCTCTAAATAAAAATTCAAGTATTTGTAAAGAGCTTTCACTAGAACATACTGGTTGTAATTTTGAATTTTATTAGGCCAGTCAGTTTCAAAAGTGAGAACTATATGACACAATTTTATCGATTTGACGCTGGGAGTGAAAAGTTTCTATAAAGTGCTACGTGAAAATAACAACTAGTCCTCCCTCCGTGTTTTAATTTAATGACTAAACAAATAAAAATGATTAGCCCATTCAATTGTGCTGATTCAACGCTGACGTAGAGATTGGGTGGGTTGAAGTGCCTTTCAATCAAACGGTCTAAGAAACTTTCGTGCAGAGAAGCACGGAACACGGACAACTGAATAACATTTTGTTTATTTACTATCCCTTCATCTGGCAAAAAAATACTCAAAGTTTCCCAACTCATTTGCTTCTTAACCGTTTCATTCCAAAACCTTTAATTGTTTGCTAAAAAGGCTTTTGAGGTGGTTATTAGTCAGACTGACGCGATCAAAGTATTTGCCAGCATGGGGAGAAGTTTTAATGTCTGATATTTTCCCTGCCTTGAAAAACTTTCGGACAAGCCTTCAAATGAAATGGAGTTCCCATTAAAACTTATCTAATGTCAGCAGTTAACTATCGTACTGTGCTTTTAGTTTTTGCGGATAGAATGATAAAATAAATTTAGCTCGTTTTGTATAGTTTTCAATAAGTATGAATTATTTCTCAGTTGAGTACCATGCATTAATTGAAGATCTGGGTACAATTTGCTTTTTGACTTATCCAGTACTCGTGCAGACACTTGGAAACGTTCCTGCTCTGTTTAAGTGCCTAAAAGAGTGTACTGTTCCCCTTTTTTCCCGCAATATAGAAAAGATGAGTACTGTCCGACAAGTATTTTTTCCTCCGCTCTCTTCGTTTACTTTTCCTTTGGTTTTCAAGTTGATTGGAGTCATAATTGTAAAACCCCTGTCTTGGCGGAAAATGGGACAATTTTCATCAGCCAGCTACAGTGCACTAGTTTTGCCTGTCCCGTAATGTGAATTTAAATCAAGCCAAAACATGTGATTGGAACTTAGTAATACTAAAGTAAAATTGATCTTTGATCGTAGGATTAAGTACGTTTAGTTACAGATCACCATTCCAAAAACTCAGTGAATTGAATACAGTCGTTATTCGGTAAATGAGACGAAATGTTACATTGATCGTTAATTCTACATTCATTTTATGCTAACATGGAGAACATAGCCGTTTGCCAGACCTACTAAAGAGCACATCAAGCATGTAATAGAGAATACATCCTTTTAAACAAATGCTAATAGCTGTGGTATATTAAACGTATAGAACGTGACTTAGACAACTTACTTATTAACGGCTTATTTTTCTTAGTAATTAAAAGGTTGACGTGGAATAAAAACCGACATTTAATCTGGAGAATACGTAGCATTGAAGAGTGCGTGAGCTTTTTCATGAACGCCAAAATGAATATTTGTATTAGTTTCTTATTTACAACGATTATCTGCGACACATATAGCTAGTTTTAACAGATCCCTGCCTACCTAACGTACGAAACAAAGAAACTGATAGTGTAGATCATAAAGTGCGCTTAAGATGACGTTTCTGCAGGATTTTGAGCTCCTCTCTGTTCATTCACCGATCTTATGTTATGCGGTAAAATATACAGATCAGTCAGTGGCCTGGGTCAGTGGCCGGCGTACCAATATCACGATACACCTGACTAGGCCTGTAAACGGTTTAACACAGGGAATTATCAGAGCTCTAATAATGAACAAGAAACACACCAGTCAGACAGACCAGCGAAAAGCAAATCCCATGTGAACTGAATCACCTAAAATTTACCTTTGACTAGTGGGTAGGTTCTGTATTTAAGCCAAAAGAAATTAATTGCAATTCTGACTATATCATACACTCGACCAGCTATAAAAGGTTTAATTAACAAGCCGGATTATCACAGTTGTAATAAACACGAAACGCAGCCGAAACGCTGCAGTCACACAGACCATTAAAACTGTATCAAAAGAGCAAATCCTTAGCGAAATCAATCTCTTAAACTCTCAAACGTTATTAGTGTGAGATTTCTAAAAAGAATTGTTATTATTTAGCAACAAAAATGATTTTATGTCTTTTTTTGTCGATTATCGGCCAATATAACCACTTTTAATGTTTTGATAACTGATACAGCCACTTATTTTAAAATCATATGAAACAACTAAAACAAGATGCTAAGCCAGGGGTGATGACTCTTTTATTTGTCTTTTGGGTTATTGCAAAATTAAGTATAATAGGTGGGTTCATAATTAGACTTGAAGTTCGACAGGAGCTCAAGTACACTTGAGAGCATGAACGCCTACTTGTTGTGATAAATTCAAAATCTCCCACGCATGAATGTAGCGTGATCAGGATTTTTACTACTCCACGCACAAAACAAACGCGATGTACATCATACAACCTCAAAAACTTCTAACGACTTAGTTTTTGTTTCTCATGCTTTTTTTTATTGCAACGACAGAGAGCACTTGCAGCTGGGAAAGGCTAATATTGCCCACCGATCGACGACTCTCCTGAGTTTTCTCTCGCAAACCGTCGATTTAAGTTATTGCTAAATGAACAAATGCTATGCATGGATTGAGTGAATGATTTCTTTCTAAGTCCGAGAGGTTTGAGGTCTGGTCAACTTGCATGAGTCCTTGATCGAAATAGTCGTCACCGTCGTCTAAAACGCGAAAGTAAGGCCTACGTTGATAAAAGTTTGAGTTTTTCATGCTCTTTTCTTTGTCCGTAAACCTCGGCCCTGAAGTATAAAGCAATCGAGTGAGATGTGCGTGTCTTCAATTTCCCGCCAGATGCAAACGACATATTTCATTACAGTTTGATTGATGTTTACGTGCTAATCTACATAGTAATATTGATAACAAAAATAACTAAGAACGTTATTTTCCCTTTCGATTAACTTCTTTCTTTTAAATGTATGACTGAGTGTTATCTAATAAGTATATCTCCTTTGCCTCAGTTGTTTGTTGCATTTTTCCAAAGTTTTCCGTGTTTCCAAGTCTTCCTGTCACCTGATGTCTTCGTAGTCTTAATAAGCGCAGTTGGTGCTGCCATTTGCCAAATAGGGTCATTTTCAGTGTAATCTTGCGTCAAGTTTTGCATATATAAACGCACCACACTTGAACTGTACAACACTCTGAAACGCTGTCGCGTCCTCACTGTCAAGTCTAACGAGAAAGAACCGTTTCTTGAAGAGATACTGAACCAGTGTTCGTGAAATGGAACGTCGTGTTGCTGTAGCCACCTTTGCTTTCGTGTTCTATCTCGCCAGCATCGCTTCCCGAACATCCGCTGCCTGCAAACATATCGCTTCCACTAGCGATGCGTGCAGAAGCGCAAACTACATCAAACTCGATCTACCCGGAGATGTAAAGATAAACAAAGCCGGATCATGGTGGCCAACCTATAAGATAATCAAACTCCCAAACGACAGGAGCGAAATCTACTGGTACTGTGGATCATCCAGGGAGCGCACTGCCTGGTGGGGAAAGGCCGATCGGCTGGAGATTACATACCAACGTGACGGTCGTATCCATTGGGCGGTTTACAAATGCAGCTGTGAAGTTAAGGGTACAACCTACGACTGGTGTCGCAGTAGCAACTACATCCTAGTGGAGGGCCAAGCAATATACAAGAACTCCCGCGACAAAGTGATCAACCTCCCAGGACTGCAAAGCCAAATACACTGGTACTGTGGAAACAGCCGTGAGCGTACAGCGTGGCACAAGGTCAATCCAAAAATCCCATTTTTAAAGACAGACATTTTAGCCAACCAGCTGAGTATCACATATTCCAACGATGGCAGAATCACATGGGTCATAAAAAGATGCTATTAGTAGTGAACACTGTCAAAATCTGTTTCTAGAGCATCTTTTTGTATTGTTGTCGTTGTTTCTAAAGCGTGTGTGTTTTACAATGAGTGTTTAAAGGACGCTTTTTCATTACTTGTATGCATGATGTATAATCTAAAAACGAGTTAGTGCATGTTATTCTAGCCCACTTGCATTTTCATAATAAGTACAAGTTTAGAACCAATATATTAATGCTCTAAACTAAAACATTCAAGTACTTCTAAAGAGTTTTCAATAGATCATACTGGTCATACTTTATAATTTTGTACTTGGCCACAGTTTCAAAAGTTAGAAGCTTCTTGCGAGTCGTCCTGTACCTCTTCCAGACCTGAATTTTGATTCGTTCTCTTATCCTGTAGCTCCTATTGTTCAAAGCGCTGGGGGCATTGTTTAATTCATATATCTATTGTTTGCTGAGCCAGTCACAAACTCTGTTTGGAAAGCTATAGGCTTCCTGCCGAGTCTTCTTGCACCGGTATAAAGTATAACAACCGGTTCTGACTTCAGAGCCCCGATTCTACCTAGATTAATTAAAACGGCATCTTTGCCATCTTTGAAGGTTCTAATTATATTTTTGATATATATATTGTTTAGGGACATATTACTTGATTCTCAGATAAGTGGTAAAACAAACCAGTTAAAAGATCAACAACTGAAAATCGTACAATTTATATATTAACCCGCAATGTGCTAACTCGTCCTTCAGGCTAAAACCGGTGAATTTGTCGTGACTGTATTAAATAGGTAATAAGCTTTTTAGCATCAATACCCTTTTCGTGGTCTGTAAGTCTCAACAAAAGTGGTTTGGTCCTTCACCTAGATCGAAATCTAGTGATGTTTGGCCCATTTTGTCAATTTCTTTTGTAAAATTGAGTCTAAAAGATAGGCCCTGTATTATAATCCTACTAAGACCAGAAGACCTTAACAATTACTGCGTTTTGTTTGGGTTTTTTTTTACCAACGTGTATCTCAGTTTACTGTCACATATATTTTCAAGCAGTTTTCAAATATTGCTTGTTGGTTCACACTGCCATGCTGATCATGGCAGTGTGAAATCGCTAGTTTAATCATGCAATAATAAGTTTTACATCCAATTAAACCTAATTATTTCACCCGAATATTGCATGCGTTGCTATTATAAGTATAAAACACGTCCATATTTCCTGGATAGAAAACAAGCGAGGCCAGATTGTTGCTGTGAATTCTACCTAACCAGAGCAAAGAGGCACAGAAAAAATACTTTGCATATATACATATATATAGCTTCAGGTGAGATGACAGAATACGATAAAAAGATAACATAGATCGAAGGAGTAGTGAGAGCATTTTACCGAGAAGAGACTGTTTAGAAACGAAAAGAAGACTTACGCTAAACTCGCTTTAATTATTAGGTTCAACAAAATCATGACCCGCTGTATGTAAATCTGCCTTTAAAAAATGTATCAAATTTGTATGAAAGCCAAAACAATAAATTACAATAACATGGTTATAAATAATTCACGCGAACTGTAAAAGGTTTTAAAAAACACACTGAATTATCACAATTCGAAAAATCACGAAACACTGCAGTCACACAGAACATAAAACGAGCAAGTCGATCCTACGCGAACAGAATCATCTAAAATCTACGTTTGACTGATAGTACGTGAGCTCTGCATGCAAGCCAAAATTGTTGAACAATTCATTGCAATGTTATAATTACACAATGCACACGACCTGTAAAAGGTTTAACACACGGGATTATATCGCGGGATTATAACACACTATTTTACATAGGCCCTTCAGTTGATGCAGTGTGCGATGGTCTAAATCGCATACTGGGGGATGTACACAATTGGTGTATGGTAATTAACAGAAATAGCACTATTGGCCCCCTGAAACCTGTCTCCTTTGGTAATAAGATTCTAAGCTATGTTAACACAAGTATCTGCCTAGGGGTAGTCATTGACTCTAAACTATCATGGCAGCCTCAGATCACAGCAGTTTGTAAGACCTTTAGTCAAAAAGTTAAATATCTAAAGCGGCTGAGGGTACTACCCAAGAAGGTCCTGGAAGCCATTTATTTTCGGAGCATTGTTCCTAGTGCTACATATGGCATATTGGTATGGGGAACCTGCTCCCCAGCATTGCTACATAATGTTGAACGGATCCACTTAAGAGCTGCAAAAATCATATACAGCCTTGCTGATGTTAACTTGGAGACTTTAAAATACATTCGCTGGCAGCCCTTAATGAACGTCTACTAACTTAAGTTAACTTCACTAATGTACTCAGTTTATCACGGTTTAGCACCAAAATCTATCTGCGACTTATTCCATAAAACTGAGCCGCGGCGCTACCATTTAAGAAGAGCAGAAGGATTTAATGTTCCAAAGTATAATTACTCTATAGGAAGAACATCTTTATCCTACAGAGGGCCTACTGTTTGGAATATCCTACCAGAGTCATATAAACTTATAGATAGCTATGCAAGCTTTAAACAAAAGATCAAAAAAGATCCGGTACTATTAAATAAGTTAAGCTTCGATAAAGAATCATGCTTGAGCACAAACAAGAACGAGGATTTTTATTATTTTTGATTTTATCTTACTCCTTACTTATTTTATTACACCCATACGCAATAGACATACTCAGCTTTTTATGTAATTATTTATTGGCAAGCTTTATTTGTATTTTAAACTTTAGTACATTGTAATTATATAGGCAGGTCCACATCAGCCATTGGCTGCCTATTTGCCAACCTGCATTAACAAATAAAGCTATGTATGTATGTATATGTATGTATCGCAGTCTAATAAACAAGAAACACTGCAGTCAGACAGAACATCAAAACAGCAAATGCTGCATGCACGCGGACTGAACCGCTTTCGCTATCTTCCTGGGTTCTTCCACACACACGGACATCACAGATCTTCAGACTTGTGCAGCGTCCATTGTCGAATCTTTCTTGTGTTTGAATGTACTCAGGAAACGAACACCGCCAACGAAAGTCGGTAGCTGCATGCACATCAGGTACACTGGTGTTGTTTGTAAAAGAACAGAAAGAACAACCAGGTGGGAGGAAGTATCGACTCTCGTAGGTGACGATTTTTGCCTTGGTAGTGGAATGGGAAACTCCAACGTTTGCTTCGGCGGACCCCTTGGCTGTCAGTGGGCCAGCTTTCTTCTCTACCTCCGCTCTTATTTTCCCACCAACTGATATGGTAGTGGTCTTGGAATTCACGCTCGAAGTTGACTTCTTTAGCTCAAACACGCAAGCGCTAGAGTTGACCCCGTCAAACTTAGGACGGAATTCGGTGGTTTCTGGCACAGCACATTTCTCGCCCGCTTTCGTAGGTCCGGACAGGTCAGTGCATTTGTTAACGCTCCATTGGATGGTCCCATCGCTTCGGTAGAAGACCCGTAGCTGGTTTGCTGGTTTGCTCCACGCCGCGCGCTCTTTTGATGAAAACAAAACCATCGAACTTCTGTTTGTAAACTGGGGAGACGGATTCGTTTGCTCGTCTCGGCTTCTGGTTGACCTTCCTTTTGCTTGTCCACTCTCTGATCCTCAACAATAATGAAATCTGTGCAATTCTGCATTTATCGGACGTGGAGTCTAGAAATTTACAGTTAGATTGAGCCATTACAGTGACAGCACGAAGGCTGAAGCAGAACACTAGCTAGCTGTTATCATAAAAACGGAGACAAGAAAGTACGCCATCAGCTGGGACAAGTTCGGCCAACTTATGTCTTACAAGACCAATCTAGCAAACTTGTATGCCTAAGAGTGATGAGTCTGTTCAGAGCCACTCTTATCTTGCAAAGGCAATTGCGTTTTACACAATATCAATATCCGGATTTATTGTCCTTTTGACCGTTTCCGCAGAAACAGTAGTTAACAGAAGCTAACTGTGTAAACATATTAAAAAAATTTGTAAGCCTATTAGCTCCAGCTCAAGTGATGAACGTGCACTTATATATCGACTGGTTTAAACTGATGAACATGCACTTATATATCGACTGGTTTAAACTATATTTCCCAAAGCCACTACTTCTCAAGCTATATTTCCTTTTTATTTTATTTTTACTCAAAAACGGCAGAAAAACGTTACGGCGCGAATTGATTCTCCGTAGTTCACAGGAAGTCATTCCACAACGCGGAGGCGGTTGATTTTGGTTTATTGCGTACAGGAAATAATATGCATAATTCTCTTCGATCGAACGGGAAGACAACTAATTCATTTCGCTACTATCATTAGGAGCAGGATATAATAATAAAAAATACATACAATCGTTTTGAAATAGTGCACCGTTGCTGCTTGCAGCAATCAAAATTATCTTCCTCTATTTCGACTCAGGCTTGTGTCGTGTCAATAAAGCGTTAATCTACTCCAACCTCAGTCATTTAAATATTTGGGATAATCTTCTATAATTTCTAGTACGTATTTCAACCTTTGAGGGTCCTGAAGAAACCGACAAACAAAATGACAAAAAGTATTTGATTAGCAAACTTTTCAAAGCAATTCAACTACGAACAGTACAAATTGCCCAGGCTAGTCGTTCTCGTGTTTGATTGATGTTTTCTGCTGTTATATTGGCTTGCCTAACTAATATGGTCAAAAATCAAACGCATTAGACTTGATCAGGAAAAAAGTTTCACAAATTGTCCAGTGGTTCCGCTGGGTCATCAAGTGGCCATCATCATCATCAGAACCGCCCGCTAAAATCGCACGTACAACTTTAGATGATGACAGCAACAACGGGTCTGTTGTCACTGATGCTAGGGATCAGCAAGAATATGATGCACTAGAATATGACGATATTCTTAAGTCGTCCTCCCAGCGTTGGCAGGCGACTGAGGAACTTTCAGCACTGCTGAATGTTTGTTTTGTAAAACCTTTATCTGGATTTGACAAGCAAATTGCGCGCTCTTGCCCTCGTCCCGATGTGGAATGTGTTTACACCCCAGTGGTGGACACTTTTCTTCCGGATCTTGTGCCAAAGTGCAAATCTGAGGATAAAGTACTGCGCGAAACTCAGGACGTCTTTCTTGATGTAGCCGGTCCTATTGCCATGTCCTATGAGATGGTTTGGCCAGCCAAGGAAAACCTCAGCCGCTGGATATTTCCATACTATTGAGTTGCCCGGCTAACAAGATCATTGCAACTTCTCCGCAATGTAAACAGTTACGTATCTGCCAAACGCAGACCTCAAGTTCTCAGCAAGATTGGCTCAAAAAATGCCTCCCTCTCGAATGAATGATGGGAAACTAATGGCAGAGAGCTGTTTGGGAAACAGTTGGAGCAACGCCTCAAGTCCTGCATTCCCAACATTCTGCAGTCCTGCATTCCCAACATGCATCAGAGGAGAGGAACTTAATCGACCAGGAAGTTCTCTGTCTTCAACAGAAACATGCTCTCCACGGGAGTCAGTCCATAAGCCCCTTATTCATTGTTCCCAAAAAAGGGGCTGGACACAGGCCAGTTGTAAATCTCAAAGACCTAAACCAGTTTATAGAGTATCAGCATTTCAAAATGGAAAGTGTACCAATGTTAAAAGATCTATTAAAGCCAAACGACTTTTTAACCAACTTCGACTTAAAGGATGCCTGTCTTACTCTCCCACATGATATGGATCCATCACCAAAAATTCCTGCGTTTCATTTGGCGGGACACTAGGAGTTCGCAGGGGCATATCTGCCTTTCGGGCTAGCCAGTGCACCCCGCGCGTTCTCCAAGCTACTAAAACTAGTTGTCGCCCAGTTAAGAAAAATGGGAAACAGAATAATAATTCACCTAGACGACATGCTCATAATTGCCCGTTCCGAAATTCAAAATAATCCTGGAAACTAGTTTGGCTCGCGCGGAATGCTGGGGTTGTTTGGGGGGACGTGAAAGAGGTATGGCGCCGGGATGCTTACTGTAGCTTGTGAATGACAATTTCAGCATGGGAAAAGGTAACTGCTGTGTCCCAACCGGTGTGAATTCTTGGCGAAATTCCCCAGGAGTGAAGTAGCATACTCTTCCTAAAGATAAAGCTGTCTGTAAAGAATATAAAAGGCTCATAAGAAATGATAACCTCAAAGACGTTTCGGCTAACACAAGAATTTGTGGAGATCACTTTCCGGGAGGAGAACGGATGTCTCGCACCCAGCTCCCGTCGATATTTCCATGGTCAAAAGCACCCAGCAAACTTCGACGTGAAATATTCAGAAACGATCTGTCAAAGCGTAAGAATATATCAGTGGATTTTGAAGCTATAGCAAACATAACCAAAGTGCTGTCGGCTGAAGTGAGAACTTCTGACCCTATGATTGTTAATGAAGTCAGTTCTAGCGGTGGTGACATTGACTGCGGAGTCAGTAGAAATAGTCCTGTTCAAGTAAGGGTAGATGTTGGCGAAATTTAAGAAATGCAAACTACAGCTACAGAAAAAGAGCAAGCTGAAGAAATTCAAAAGCTACAAAATGACAGATTAAAAATGCAGGAAGAAATTGACAGATTGAAAAAAGAAGTGAACAAACTAGAGCAAGCTGAAGAAATTCAAAAGCTACAAAATGACAGATTTAAGATGCAGGAAGAAATTGAGAGATTGAAAAAAAAAGTGAACAAACTAAAATATACAGTGGAAAAAGAGCCACAATTTAATATAGACGAATTTACAGACAATGTTGCAGACATTGCCTTTTATACTGGTTTCCAAAACTATGACACAATGATTCTGTGTTTTAATGTGTTAAAAGAAAAGGCAGCCAATCTCAGGTATGGAAATCATCAGCGTGTAAACTTTGATCCTAAAAGAAAATCTGGTGTAAAGAGGAAACTATCACTTTGGCAGGAGTTCACCCTAGTCCTACTTAGACTGAGATTAGGTCTTTTTGAAAAGGATCTTGCAAATAGATATAGAATCTCTGTGTCCACTGTGTGAGATATTTGCCGCTCATGGATCAGGTTCATGAAATCTGAGCTGCAGCCCCGCTGCATTATATGGCCTAGCAAGGAGCAAATCAAGCATTACATGCCCCCAGTCGTCAAAGAATTTTATCCTGATCTTGTTTCTATCATTGATTGTACAGATATAAAAATGGAGTCTTCTTCAAGTTTAGACAACCAGCCCTTGTGTTATTCTATGTGTAAGTCACACACCACAATGAAAGGACTCATTGGAATTACCCCAAATGGTGTAGTCTCATTTGCAAGTGAGCTGTACTGTGGATCAATAAGTGACCCTGAGATTGTGGAGAAGTCAGGATTTTACAATCATTTGCACAAAGGTAATCTTGTCATGGCTGATAAGGGCTTCCTCTTGAAAGATCAACTGGCAAGAGTTGGGGCACGACTGGCTATGCCTCATTTTTTAAGTCATAAAGGGCAATTTAGTTCTCAGGAATGTGAATTGTACAAAAAAGTTGCTAGTTTGAGAATTCATGTTGAACGATACATGGAACGCCTAAAGAACTGGCATATTTTTTTGACAGAGTGATAC
>CM042751.1:6826799-6829489 GCA_022496165.2 Catalaphyllia jardinei
TGTGTGTGATCCATCTTTTGGCAGTACAGTTCTTAGTCTAACATAGCATTGTTAGTTTGAAGCGACATTTAAGTGCATTTACGACAGTTACAGATTATGGATGACACGCAAAGTTGTAGTGTAAATGAATTGCAGGAATAAATGGGGACGAAATTTAACAATGCTCCCACCCTCACCTCTCCTGATTGTTATTTCTTCTTTCTTTTCTTTCACAGGTTTCGCTCCACACAAAGACGAGGATCGTGAGGCGGAGTGTGGCCTTATTAAGGGCTAGGTAGCCTGCTGTGCATGCGGATTCTGGCAGGGCGAGTGGACATTCCCGTCGGTTGTTCAGGCCGCCATCTTGAATAAGAAAAACAGTGGAGAGTTGGGGCGAGGTAAAAAGCCTTCTCGCATTCTCACCCAAATTCTCCCAGTCTGCAGCGAATCCAAAATGGTGGCTAAACACAAAACCACCAAAAGCGCCTGCACTGCAGCAGGCTATCGGAAAATTGTCGGAACTGGATTTTGTGACGTGATAATTGGTGTGCTTTCCGTCTAGAACAGAGAGCAAACACAACAAACATGAGTGTTTTGCGCAGGTTTATTGTAGCAGTCGTTCAAAATCTATTGAATGAGCCTTGTTACTCCCTTTAGAAGATGAGAACTGTTAGAGGGAGTAGATCGCGTTGATTAAAGCAAGGATAGTATTGACAGAAGAAGGGATTTTAACCGCCTGTTCGAATTAACTGGCCATATAGCAACATCTCGTCTTCTCGCTATCAGCAAACTTTTTAGAAAAACCTTCTTGGAGCAGTGTGTTTCGTAATGGCTAAGTTGGGTTTCAAGTTCAAGTCCAAAAACAACAACAGAGAAGGTGTACCAAATGATACTAGGGCCGGGTTGTTCAAAAGCCGGTTAATGCTCACCCAAGGCTAAACCTTAACTGAAGCATTATTTTTTCTTTTGGTTTAGTTGGAGATTACTACAGCTCAAAACTGAAGGGTAAACCATATAAATAGATTATCTGGCCAAAAAGTTACAAAACTGAAATAAATATTCTCGCTGATCCTGGGTTAGCTTAAGGACGTTCGCGCCCATTGCAACTGCGCATCTCTACTGCGCACGCTATTCATTAGGTACGCGCGTGCCGCGTCATTTTGAAGCGCGCGCACTGAGTCGAAAATTCAACAAAACATAGAGCTAATGACCTTTGCGTTAACGTGTGTGAGAATATTTTTGTTAGATGCTCGGTGGCCCCCACTTTTTTTTTCAGCAGATCACTTTCTTTTCTGATTTTTTTCCATTATACTAAAAAACAAAAAAAATCTGTACGTGGGAAGTTTTCATTATTTCTTATAGTACTTTTCAAATAGGTTCCAATTGGTACTTGGGGTCCTGATCCCGCATTCTCGATCTCTTTTCACGAGAATCCCGCACAGTTTCTTCATTACTATCCCGAATCCCGGGTCCCGTTTTTTCTTTCCCAGAAAAAGACATTAAAAAGTCTCATTTCTAAAAAAGATAATAAATGTAAGGTGTAGATTGGCCCCTTCGATTGATGTCTTGAATTTACGTTTGTGAAGGTTCCTTCAAAAAAAAAACATAGCTTTTTGTACCAGCTCAGAACGATGAAAGAGTACGATATGACAATCATGACCTCGGGTTTTTCTCCAAGGCCTTTACTCTTAGCGATTTCTGCTAGCCCAGTGAAGGTTTTTAAGTGCTTCACGATGTTGAACAGGTCGTTGGGATAGTCACCGCTTAGCGGAACGTAACATTGAATATCTCTTTGTGGATCGCTGAGGTTCTGGCCCTAGAACTAGACTTGTCAGTGGCCACAAGATAAGACGAGACCAAGACTTTTACTGTAGCAGAGATGGCATCACCATGTGCCAAATCTAGAGCCATATAGCAGTTAAGCTGTGGAAAACTGAATCCCCTCAAGATTACAGTAAAGGTGAACCCTTGAAGAGACTGACAATAGAAAAGCTATAGGCAACAGCTTTCTATCTTCAAAGTCACAATTGAATTTAATCGGTTTTCTTCACGAGTAAGGAGCTAGCAAAGTAGTCACAAGAGTCACAAAATTCAAGAGTTACGCTGTCCACGGCTATTTTTAGTATGGTAGTTATTTCCCTACTACGGTGGCCCACATGGGACACCACTTTAACAAAGAGAAATCGCTACAAATAAAAGAATTCCTTGCAAACATAAAGAACACGTCGAGAAAATCAACTCCTGTACACTGCAAACAAAATGGAAACTGTAAAAAAAATATGCACACTGCAAGCAAAAGAATTGCACACTGCAAACAAAAAAGAACCTAACTGTAAAAAAGTGCACACTACAAGCAAAAAAATTACACGCTGCAAACAAAACTTCCGCACGCTGCAAACAAAAGCAAAAGTACTGCGCGCGAAGGATGACTTAAAGGACTGGGACCGTGTCTCGCGCGTGGTTCTCGTGGTTCTCGTGGTTCACGCGGGTGTCACGAAACCTCAGACCCCAAAATCTCAGACCCCTCGAATTAAAAAGATTTAGTAAACTCGTCTCGATTCTTATCACCTAATGTTTTATGGTCACGCAATGTTCATAAGTCTTCTTCGCAGCCGCGAAGGAGACTAAATGTTTATAGGCAAAAGCCAGAAAGTAGCGAGATATTTATCTTCTCCGGTTTATCGCTGTTGCATCGATCAAACAGTGAAAAA
>CM042751.1:6838926-6846426 GCA_022496165.2 Catalaphyllia jardinei
GGTTGGTTCTGAAGCCTAGATGACAACCACGTGTTATAACCGGTCTTATATACCCCTACATTTCTACCCATGATGCCCCGGCCTGGAACCCAGGCCCTTGTTGTATCTCGTGTCGACAAAATAGTTATTTCAGCCTTATTCGCTAGCTCACTCGTCAGAAATAACATATTTTGTCTCCACTGCACAACAAATAACAACACAGCATCGCTGAACCAAATAAGTTTATTTGGAGACGGCTCTGGCGAGAACCACCCCTATATAGAGTGACAAAGTATTGGGCAAAGGCGAGATAGATAGAAACTAATAGCCTGCATGGCTTAAAGCCCAAGGAATTTGGAAACAAAGTCTTCGATCCAGATCGTCAACAACATATACGTCTGTGTCAACTTCCACCGATTTCCAGCGACCGTGTCGCTGAAAACACTTTGTCGCTGACACCACTGTAAGCCGACATAGTCGCTCCACCGGGACGCACAGAGTGCGGCTCGCACTTGGAAGGGTCAGCCCCAATGCCCTTCAAGTCACGCCTGAAAGCGTCTCTCATAGTGCTGTAACTAATAGGCTTATCAGGGGCTATCGACTCAAAGAATCTTTTCCCTTGGAAATGGGTCTTAAAATCAGATCAGCGGAGTCCAGAGGAATTTGAAATTTGGCAAGATACTTTTAAAGAAGGTTGATAGGAGACGCTCAACTAGGGAGCTTAGAAATTTTCTACTTTTTTCCCCCAACAAAACTGGTCGTTCTTACTTTTGAGCACTTAAATAACCATGAATACCTCATTCCTTCTTATCCTGGAGACATCGTCGAACCTAAAGAAGTCGGCAAATGACAAAACATACAAGGTAATATCGCGCAATTCTGCAGGGTTATCAAAGTTAGAACTACTAATCTGATAAGTCATGAATCGCAGTAGATGAGATAGGCTCGTTGCGGTTAACAATAGCAGTACCAAGAATTATTTTTGAAGCAGACCTGACAGCCTCGACAATAGGGTTATCCGTGGGGGAGGGGATACCAGCCATACTATGTGCCAACTTAATTTCATTAAAGACAGAATCAATTACACTAGGGGAATGGGATTGTAACGTGTTGTAAGTACAATGAAACATGAAAGGGTTAAGGGGGGAAAATACTCCCCTTAAACGTAGTAACGGCGAATTCCTTTCACTTGCGGTAAGCACGGTGGTACAGCAAGGATGAACAGTTGGCCTTTGAAGACAGAATTATCGTCTTCCTTCTGCCAGCTAGCCCCTGGATAAGACCGTCTAGCAGAGCGTCCTGATCAAAGTCCCAAAAATCGGATGGAAAGATATCTGGGAAACACAAAAATAGGCGAGAAGTACTGAGAAAAACCAATAACAGAAACAATGGCAAACAAACAACAGACGGAGGAAATGGCAGGAAAAAAAACGTATACATAAGTAGCCAATAAATAAACCTTTCATTACATGCAAAGTATGGTACCAAAAGCCTACATGAAAACTTAGTAGACAAATAATCCCAGGAACTTGGGCAAGCAGGCCCAGTCAACAACAAATCTACTTCAGTGCACACTCATCCGTTGCGCAGACATTATTCCAGAAAAATGACGACTTCCATACCGGTAAAATTAGATTCCTCTAACAAGACACACTTCCATGTGTTTAAGAACTCTGACAATTAGACAAACCGGGAGACAGAGACACTTATTGTCGTATCCCAAGACCTGAGAAAAACGCCAACTGCCTCACTGCCGGGTTAAGAAAACCGGGAAATAAACCTTGGCAATGTCGTATAGTAACTACAGGCAAACCTGACGACGATATTCGGTCCCCAGTGGCCATTAATACTCTGAAAACAAAATCATTAATAACATAATCATCAAAATTAGAAAGCTTTCTGACGAAGTCGACTATGACATTAAAATCCCTAGGGATCCACCTAGCATCAAGAGAAATGCGATACTTAGGGCAAATTTGTAATGCTTGGAAGCTAACACCTACAGATCCAATTTCCTGCTGCCGCTGAGAAGAGCACATTCGACGTTCTGGTTGTCTGAATACCAAATGCCCCTTGCGTTGGACAAACGCCCTGCAAGGGCCTCCAAGGTGAAATAAACGGCCTTAGGTTCTCTACAAACAAACAAACAAACAAACAAACCAGTCCAGAGTCGGACTCGACAAACGCGCCACAGGCTCAGTCGGAAGCATCGGAGAAACTGACTCGGACCGGTAGCGATTGTACCCCATAATAAACTCTACATGAGGGAATCTACATTGTTACTCCAAAAGATAATCTCTGAAATGGAATCATCCGACAATAAGACACCGCTATCCCAAGAAAAAACAGAATTCACCGCTAAAAAGAAATGCCTGGTCAAAATACGCGGGTAAATGGCCCCACGCAAGGAGAAGGTGAAACATTCTGGCCCGCAACGCTGGTCACGCTTTTAACGTGAACTTTGCAAACAGAGTGTTTCGAAGACAATGCCAGCAATGGCCCAAGGCCGGAAGACAATTTCACGATGCATTCATCGCTGGCCTGAACAAAGCCATAATGGTGTAACGGAACAACTCCTAGCCATGCAATAACTTGAACTGGTTCCCAAACAGACTTTTCCTGGTTGGGGACGAAACCAGACTTAAGTAAAATAGAACGAAACGGCTAAGCTGAAGGCCAAACGGAAGAACACAAAATTGAAAAAGTCTGAACTTTCCAGAGCCAAAATCCCAAGCAAACGCGAGATAGTATTTGTGGTGCTCTTGGAAAACTTCAATGTAATGGTAACCTACCTTCAGATCAAATTTAAATAAGTAATAGTTCTTGTCGAAAATCTGAGTGGCCACGGACAAGTTTTCACACTAGAACTTTGCTTGTAGATGAAAGCGTTCGCATGTCTCAGATCTAAGATCAGTCTTTGTTTACCCGTACTGCGTGCGAGTAGAAACGGAGAGCGGATAAACAATGTCCGGAGCGCAAAAAATTTCTTCGAGGAGTAGGTCATTAACAGTTTCGGACACAAAAGCACTGCAGCTACGCGCAGAGGCATTGTTAGCTTTGGAAAAAGGTGTGGGAAAAAGAAAAAACGGAATCTTGTAACCCTGGCTAATGACATTCAAGATGAACTAAGAAACTTCTAACGAACGCCAAACCTCAATGCATTTTCGAAGCCTGATCATCAGCGGGAGTATCAATATCAGCACAATAGTGTTGATATTAAAATGAGCTTAAGACTAGCGGGAAAACATCACAAGAAGCTGGATCAGAACTGAAGTGAGGCTGATTATCGCGCAAAGTTTCCAAAATAAAATCATTACAATCAAAACAAGACAGAACTACACCTGATAAATCCTGCTCATGTAGTCACTTTGAAGTTGGGAAGCCGGACTACTTTGTCATCGATGGGCAGCGGGCATGCCAATGCTCGATCTTTCCACAAACGTATTTAGACTTAGCAGCAAGAGGAATACGTTTTCTCGACTTCACTTTCTCGAGGTTGGTCTTCTCGGCAGCGGACTTGGCGCTGTCGAAGGTCTCCGCAAGTTTGAGATTGAATTTGTACTGTTCTTCGTTAGCTCTTCTTTTAAACTTGAGCGGGTCTTGAAATTTCAATTTCTTGACCTCTTTCATCGGCAGTTCTGTCGAAGAATCGTTAGCACGCTTAATCTGACCTGCAGTGTCCTTGAGCAGCTCCTTAAAGGAGGCTATTAACTGATCGTTGTTGGCTTTAATCAGGTCAGGCACTTCGTCTTGGGTAACCGACATTACGCACGGCAAAGGGAAAAATTAAACAAAACGAAACGAACGCGGTTGGTTCTGAAGCCTAGATGACAACCACGTGTTATAACCGGTCTTATATACCCCTACATTTCTACCCATGATGCCCCGGCCTGAAACCAAGGCCCTTGTTGTATCTCGTGCCGACAAAATAGTTATTTCAGCCTTATTCGCTAGCTCACTCGTCAGAAATAGCATGTTTATTCTATCAGTCATCTACCGCATCACGCAGAGATCCCAGGAGATACTATGCATGCGTACTGTGGTCATTCTACGTGAGTCTTCACCATTTTGTAGCGTGGTTAGTTTTCTAACAAGTGTTTTCCCCGTCAATCTCCGTCACCTGTTAGAGATTTGCGAGACAAATCAGTTCTTCTTAAAGGTGAGCTTCACCTTTCCACGATGTCGGCGGAAAATAACATGGATGAGCTTTCGAGGGAAGCCCAAAAGTCAAAATCTGCCTCGGCAAAGCCTGAGCGGGAAAGGGCACCTCATCCTTCTGGGGACGTTGAACCTGGCATCACCACAAAAACAACGATTACTGGCGCAGCCAGACTTTCCAGTGTCACATGTACAGGACAAACCAAAATGACTGGCGAGTTGGGCCTTACCGAACTAAATCACAAGCTAGACCAGCTAACTAGTCTACTTTCTAATGTTCTGGCAATGCACAAATATCCAAATTCCTAGAAAAAGGGATCATAATTGAAAGCTCCCATGAGGAAGGAGAGTTTACCTGGAATATATTTCTGAGACCTAAAAAGATGGGTCTTTCCACATGATCCTTAACTTGAAGGATCTCAATACCTTTGTTTGTTTTCATCAGTATAAAATGGATTCCATCCATACTTGTACACAGCTCATGAAAAAGGAAGAAACCTACATCAATTCGCATGCTTAGCTCAGGGGCTCTCTTCTGCTCCCCGTCTCTTCACCAAACTTATGAAACCTGTGTTTTCGTTCCTCAGGGAGTTGGGACATATATCAAGTGGCTACCTTGATGCCTCCTTTTGATCACTCGCTCGCTCGCTCACTCACTCACTCACTCACTTACTCACTCACTCGAGTTGCTGTTTGACGATCTTCTCAGTACGTTAAAAGACCCGGGCAGAAACATTCTCTTGGTAGTAGATGGACTCGACGAAAGTGAATGTCAAGGACGTAATGAGCTGCTGGATGTTATTTCCAATCACTTCATAAAGCGTCCAAGTTGGATTCGATTTCTAGTTACAACCCGACCAGAAATAAACACAGCTGACAGTCTTAAAAGCTTCAATCCTCTTCAGCTTGAGCCAAACGATGCAGAGAACTTAATGGACATAAAGCTGTTATTTGAAAAACAACGATGAAAAACAAACGATGTGATTCCAAAAGATCATCAAGAATTAAGTCATCATAAATACGCTTGTTAGAAAGTCAGAAGGATTCATTCTGTATGCTTGTTTGATTGTACATTTCATCAAAGAGAATGTTTCACTTCTCACTCCTGAACAGCTGGACAGCACTCTACCCTCGGGTATGTCATCTGTTTATCAAACATACTTTCGAAGTCTGGAGAGGGAACTTTGCAAAGAGCTGAAGATCAAAGAACTGTTTTTGAGTTTCCTGGGTGCTCTATCAGCTACAAGAGAGCCTTTACCGCTCGAGTTCGTCAATAAAATTATGCTTTCTGATGCAAGGTCGTAAATAATCTTATTGTTAATTTTAAGTACTTAATTATTATTATTATTATTATTATTATTATTATTATTATTATTATCATTATTATCATTATTAAGGTCCTCAGTTGATCGGCGGAAAGTGAAGAAGGCGATTGCCTGTATTTCAACGCTTTTACCGGTACGGGATAACCGTATTCACTTTTTTCACAAGTCTCTTAAGGACTGGCTGACTGATACCTCTTGGTATGGACAGCATGACTTCACAGTGGATGAGACAGAAGGCCATCGAATCCTTTCCGAACTCTGCACTCAAGAACTTGATGGCATTAAACGGAAAGGTATAGAGAGTGCACAGCTCAGTGGCGCTGCAAAGTACGCCCTGCAACGTGGTGTACAGCACATTCTATATTTGGAAGAGGATGCTAGAGTTTGGGAAGTAGTTGTAAAGAAGTATGTGGTGGACCTAGAGCTCGTGTATGAAAAACTGTGTGTTTCCAATGCAGGAGCATCTCAAGATTTTATGGATTCATAAGCAGAAGATATCTCGAGACCTATCAAACGATATTAAAGGTATGTGGGGTGCCTTACTGTTTCTGCTACGAAAGTACATGTTCACTTGCTACAACACATCTACCAATCATCCTCACGTACTTTTTCAAACTGTGCTAAATGAAGGAGGAACAGCATTCTCTCCTATGGCATCGAACCGTACTCAAGCAGCCGCAGCAGGGAGCTCTTATGGCGCAGTTTCAATGTTCATCTCAAGTGACGTGTTTCGATGTTTCACCACAGTTAGACTACATGGTGTGTGAATGCAGAGACGGAACGCTACAGCTGTGGTCTCTTCATACTGGCAAGCAAGTTTGGGTGCGACCTGTGTTTGTTCTCAAAAGCTTCTGGCATGATGATACAGCGATTAGGGAGGCGCCATCTTCTCCCGTACTTACATGTTACCGCTCTGTCGTTTTCCATCCTGAAGAAAACATTGTATTACTAGGAGTCCTTAGCCATGCCTATTCTTTTGATGGAGATCTGAAAGCCTTGTTTCTGCAAAGCCTCTGCCGTTTCACAGTTTGTTCAATTTCAGGAGATAAGGCGAGGATGTTGACTGATTGCCCTGACGACGCAAAATACATTATTATGCGGAGTCTGGAGAATGGTACAGAGATTACTCGCACTACCAGAAATGACGATGTTTTATCTTTCGCGTGGTCACCAGATGAAAGGCCGCTGGCACTTTCTCATTCCGCAGGTCTAATTTGTATTGTTGATGTAAGGGATAAATTTAGAACAGTAGCAGAACACTCGTTAGAAAACTATCAAGCTTATGGAATGATAACGTTCCCACCTGACTGTCGATCTCTTTTGTTTTCGTGTGACAGGCCACACTTTTCTAAAATCTTATCGTCAATGGAGTGGAGCATCCCAGCTGTTCGCATATGGTTTGAGTAGCTTGTCGCTTTTTCAGGAAGTCAGTAAGGAAGAGGCCAGTGAGGGGACCTCAGCGTTTGGAGATTCTCCTCCTGTTTTCGATTTGGCGTTTGATTTTGTGTTAGATACGCTAACAGTATTAAGAGGTTATCCCCATCGTTCTGTCTTAGACATGTTCAATATCAGTGAAGACCTGGCGTAGTAACTCCTCCTTTTCGGTCTCTGACTCTCACAGATCTTGGCACGGCGAGAAAGGTCGCATTTTCTATGACTGGGAAGACTGTATATGTTATCCGCACTGGTGCGCGCTATCAAACAGCTACGGCTTTGGACGTTTCAAGTGAGAAAACCGTTGGCCAGGTCGGTATATTCAGCAATTCGTGTTTTGAAGCTCGCTTGAAAGAAGGTGTCCTAATATCAACAGCAAATGGTTGTCTTGAGATGTGGAATTTTGCACTGTCAAACTGCATCCGACGCTGGCCAAAGTTAATTCAACCCACGGAAATCACACAGATATCCTCCCTATCAGAAGAGCGGGTGGTGTTAAGTAGTAAGAACAAAGTGATCATCCTGAATACAACAACCTCAGAGATTGTGTCAATTCCAAATGATCATGGAGATTTTGTTACATGTAACAGTAAATGTCAGCTGT
>CM042751.1:6853926-6863926 GCA_022496165.2 Catalaphyllia jardinei
TCTCGAGAACCATACGTGCGGAAGGCATCTAACTTGGCCATGGTGAAAGACTCCCCAAAGTAATTTCAGTTAATAGTGCTGTTGCCATAGTAACCAATCACGTGTCCAAATAACAGGCCACTTCCGGTTTAATTTTGAAGGCTTCTGCAGACAGGGAAAAACATTGCTTTGTCAACATTTTTTTCCTGTAGTTTTCCTACTTACCCAAGAACCATACCCAATGTAACTGGAACGGTTGTCAAACCATGCTGAAAGTCTCTTTACTTAGTATGTACAAAGTTACATTATTGACAGTTATTTGGTCACATGACTTAGACATTCCAATTACATTGGGTAAGGTTCTTGGGTAAGTAGCAAGACTACGCAATAAAATGTTGACAAAATACTGTTCTTTGCTGTCTGCATAGCCCTTAAAACTTAAACCAGAAGTGGCCTGTTATTTGGTCACGTGACTGGTTGCTATGGCAACAGCACTATTAACTGAAATTACTGTAGGCAGTCTTTCTTCACGGCTAGGTTAGAAGCCTTTCGCAAGTGTGGTTCTCAAGATAGACCACCCCTTTAAGTTTTACACTAAATAACAACTGACCCACTCCTTACTATACCTGAGGCTGAGTCCTTCTAAAGTCGTTCTAAAGCCATTTTGACGATTTAAACTTTTTAAATCGTCAAAATGGCTTTAGAACGACTTTAAAACGACTCCGCTTTTCTCTTCCCATCGTCCTCCGCGCGCCTTCTATTTTTTCTATTATTTTATTTTGATGGGGATACCCAGCGGGAGCCTGTGCGGAGGAGAGAGGGCAACGAATAGAAGTTCATGTGTGACCCCGTGACAGAGATATTATGTATGACCTCATCAAATGCCCTAAGCTCCATGGGTCAGGAGCTCAGGACATTTCATAGGGTCATACATGAAGCTCTGTCATGGGTCATACATTAGTAAGTAACTAGTAAGTAAGTAAGTAACTTTATTTAACCAGAGTAGCTCATTCAACCACGAGGCTGGTATTCATAGGGGCCCTGGGAAATAAAGGAATTTACAATTTGAAATGATCTAAAATTATTTACACCCTAAAAACTCCTAAACAAGAAAAATCCTAAGCTCCTAAGTACAATTTGATTAAATACAATATAAAAATTCTAAAAAAAAAGCTAAAACCTATAAGTATAGTGATCAAAGTCCATAAATTTATAGGAAATAAAAATTACGAATAAGAATGTTTAATTAGAGAACTTTTAAAATTACTAATAGACGGGGCAGTTTTATTATGAGCCGGTAAAGAATTAAAGTGAATAGTCCCTGCATACTTAAAGGTTCTTTTTCCCATATTGCCGGGTCTTAGGCTTTGGTGGGTGCAGGTCCTTACTTCTTCTACAGTGTAGTTCCATAATCATGGAAAGCCTTGTTTTTTATTAAATACTCTGTTAAATACTTCGGTGCCAACGTGAGGCATGCTCGTATACGAGATAGGAGCCCAAGCCGACTACTGACTTTGCTACTCACATACTCAACGTGATCTTTCCAAGAGAGTGTTTCGTCCAAAATGACACCAAGTTAACAAAATTTAGGTACCTTTTCCAAGATATTTCCATGTAGCTGTATACAAAAACTTGGTGATTTCGCAAGATTTTGCTGACTTCCAAAAAGCATTGTCTTAGTTTTACTGTGATTTAGAATAGGTTTGTTACATTTTATCCACTTTGAAACTCGATTTAAGTCATCCTGCACTACCTTATTTATCTCCGAAGAACAGAGGCTCGTAAAATATAATAGTGTCATCCACATACATATTAATACAACAGTTTTCGAAACACTGGGGCAGGTCATTTATGTATAAAACAAAACGAAGTGGTCCTAGAATTGAGCCCTGCGGAACACCAAATTGGATGGGTCGGCAGGACGACAAGTGTTCGCTTCATCAGATAGTTCATGGGCATAGCCAGGATTTTTCAAAGGGGGGGGGGGGGGCTCCAAGGCCTAATGAAGGTGGTCACCAGATTGTCACCTCAATATTGTAGGTTGTTTGCTTACCAAAAGGCTTTCAAAGGGGGGGGGTCGCGGGCACCCCAGGGCCCCCCTGGTTACGCCCTTGTAGTTTCGGAACCAATCCAAACTGCTTCCTCTCACTCCGTAGTGTTCTAGCTTATAAAGAAGACAATCATGGTCTACCAAATCGAGCGCTTTCTTCAAGTCAATAAACACAGCTCCGGTACTCATTTGCCTATTCATGGGGTCTAAAATATAATCGGTGAGATAAACTATTGCAGTTTCTGTGGAGTGTTTCTTGCAAAAACCTGATTGGTTGACAGAAAGTAAGTCATGTACATTACCAGCAAAGAGCAGATTGCTAAAGCAAGATCTTCTGGAATCAAGTGTGTGTCCTTGCCAGACATAAACTTTGACGGTTTTTCTTTGGCAAAACTGTATTAACAATAGATATTGTGCCTGTGAGTTATGAAAAAGATAATAATATTATGTAATTTTTCCAAGAAATCTGAGCTGACAAAGTTTATTCTTCCAGTGAAAATTAATTTTGTTATTCTTTTCTGCAGTTTCCAGGGTAGAAATAAAAAAAAAATGCTGAGATCACAGCAGGGTCACTTACTCGTCTCGCATGCGGCTTTGCCGCTCGATTTCGCGCTCACGGATACGCACGCATGCCCGTATTCCAAAGTGAGCCTGCGCGCTTGTAGGCAGGGATGTTGTGTCAAGTGTCAAGTTCTCACAACCATTACAAGGGACGGGTATGGCATTCAAAAGAAGAAATTCATGTTTTGATCATGGCAGTTAAACGTTCAATTAGATGAATGAATCAGCGGCTACCCGCAGGAATTAAATGGTTTGGACATTTTGAATTGTTTTCACTCTTGCTACGGTTGCAAATTGGGTAACGATATGCTTTACAGCTGCTTGCAGCCCTTTTAGGGCGATAAAGTTTGTTTTTTGTCTTATGTTCATACGTTACTATCAGCTCATTAAACATCACAGGTATCACGACTTGCACTGGAAGCACTGAAATATCTTCGGATTAATTACTAGATGTGTTTTGTAGATCAGGTCAGTGACTTCAGAAAGTAGCCAGGGCTTCTGATTGGCTAAATGCGAATTTGGGTTTGGTAAGACCCAAGAGTTAGGTCTCCTCTGATCTGACTTTATTACCGCAGAGGCTTGCCATTTGGGGTGCATGGTCAGTCGCATGAGGTTATACTTCAGTTGTCAAGACAGATGTTTTCCCACAGAACGGGACAATGCCAATTGGTGATATGGATAGATAAAGATAGCTTGTTATTGATTGCTTGAGGTTCACAGTATTTCAGCTAGTCTCTAGCAGGTGTCCAGTTAGCTGGGGCATAGCATGAAAAAACAGCATGTGAAAAAATAAAAAGCTTCCTCTTTCTCTGCTTTTTCTATTTTGTGGTGCGCTCTTTTTCGCACTTCACCCCAACTAACTGAATGCCTGGAAGAGGGTAATGTATATTTCAGCAAGAAGGAATGAAAAGCATGAACACTTGTCACAGTTTATGCTGTTGTATTCTGTCATGCCGAAACACCTTGAATTTCAATCAAGCGACAGTAAATCACCATTACCCTTCACACTTGCCAATATTGTCACATAAGCTGAAACCCCTTTGCAGGACAAACTTTCTTAAAACAGCTGGATATGACATGGTCAAAAAATAATTGCCCATTCACAAGTTAACCTCAAGTATGTAGATGACTTGCTGTAACAATTATTGATTTTATTTTCTGTTCTTATCTCTGATGTATTTTTCTCAGGTGAGGGGAATAAATATGCAGCGAGTACATGTAAAAACTGACAAAGATACAAAGTTTTACTGTATGTGAATAAATCTCAGAATGTCCTTATCATTTTTTAAAATTTACTTCCTTTTTTCCCGCAATATCAGTTGTTAAACATCACGTAACAGCAAGTACAATGAAATGATTGTTCATATGTTCAGTCTAAACAGTAAAGCCTCATCTTAGAACCACTGTTTTAAATTTGACTACTTCATGAATGTTACATCCCCTTTCATTTGGCAGTTGGCCCAAAGACAGTCTCAATCAGTCATCTAGTCACTTTATGAGAACCCTATTACACAAAGAGTCCATTTCATGCAATGGCAGTAGCACCACTCTGCGCTTTTGACAGGAGCACAGATTTTTTGATAGCCTGTTTTTGGTTGGATTAACGTGGCCTAGGTGGCAACCATTCTGTAGGGCAGGGCAAAACAGCAAAGTCTGGTGGCATAAATATTGGGACAAGACCAAAACATTGACGTAGCAGGTGCTTTTGTCCCAATTTTCATGTAGCCAGAATGCGAAGAAAGCTCTTCATACAGGAATGCTTGCTATGCAGGATTAGAGTGTTACACTGTATATCAAACATACATGTACCTATTCTGAGTCATCAAATCTTATTCTTTGTCCTTTGAATTCGACCTTCAAAGTCTCTTGTAATCTTCTCCTTTTTGTAGCTTCCCAAGATGGATGCAGTGATTCATCATCACTCTTCCTCTTGAGAGAATGTTGATTTTTGGCATTTTTCAGTTCGTTTGCTACTTTAGTTTCTTTTGAACTCAGTTCTACTTTCTTCTTAAGTAAATGTTTTGCGCTCTTCCCATGAATCTTTTCCCATGTCTGCTGTCTCGCACGCTGTCCTTTGCGGTTCTTTTTTCCTTTCTTGTTGACTACTTTTCCCTTTTCTTTTCTCTGTTTGCTCTTTGCCTTCAAGGACTCTTTCTCTTGGCCAGACATTGTTTGGACAAAGCAAGACTCTAAACCTTTTGGTTTATGTTCCAGTGGAGAAATATCGTCAGCATCTTCTTCAGAATTACTTTCGCTGCAGTCTGAGCTAGGCCAAGAGACATAATTTTCGTCTTCTTTTAGCTCTGGCGTTTTGTCAGATGAAAGGCTTTTAGCCAACATGCCTTTTCGTTGTTTCAGGTTTTTTCTTATCCCCACACCGATGCTGCCATCGTCATGTTCTTCTTTCCGTCGGGACTTTCCGGCTAGAAAACTTTTATCCGAACTTGTTTTTAGTTTCACATTCATTCGCTGTGTCTTTGTTGGTCTTGCTACATCAATGTCGCTTTTGCTTTGTACAGCTTTTGCAGAATCTTCCTCGCCGGCAGAAACCTTTTCTAAAAATCTCTTTAGTGTTGTCGAGTTAATGATCCTGTCTAAAGCTCTGTTATAAAGATCAATGTCTGCATGGGTCGAGTCTTTGATAACTTCATCAATTTCATGTCCTTCTTTGCCCTCCTTGTTGGTGATTTTGTAAACGATCGCAGCCAACTCAGCGTCCTTTAGTAACTCCAGCTCCTTTTCGAACCGCTCGATCTTTCTTTGGTTTTTCTTTAACTGAATTTCCGTCCCTTTCTTGTGAGCTAATTGTCTGATTCTCCGCACCAGTCGTTGTATTTCAAATAATTTTGCACGTTTTACCTCGCGTGATAAGCCACTGATTTCTTTCTCCATCGTAATGCAATTTATCATAATACCTCACCTTATCACAATCGAATTTCTTTCAAATGGTAAATACTAAAGTTTACGAGTATTTGGCTAGAAAAGTTTTATACACGCCGTGTCCGACATCTTGTTTTCAAACTGTTCCCCAGGCCAACTCGTAAAAATTACAATACCACTATCCTTTGCGAGTTATTTTGTCTTTCAAGATGGCGGACAGAACATGTAGTTTTGTGCTCTCTCTTCTTCTTCTATTTTTTCATCGTTTATCCTTGGAAATGGTAACGTATTCTTTGATCCTGGGATTTGAGAGATGCGTTGCAATCTATCTTCAGCATTTCTAGTGATTTAGTCGCGAACAATTTGTTGTTTTGGCAAGCAAGTGGATCAACATGTTTTTTGTCCCGACTTGTCTGCCAGGTTGATTGCTTGGAACCTCGCGGAGAGGAGTTAGTTTTCAACATAGATCACTGCCTAACTGAAGGTAAGCTACAGATACTTCAAATTATAAATTAAATACTGTATTTTCTGCAAACATAGCTCCCAAAAATAGGGAAATACCACTTTAAGAGACTTTCATTTGTTATTTTTAATTCTATTTTTAGTTGTCCAGGGCACCCCTTGATAACAACATTAGCTGACGGCTTTACCCTGATAAAATTTGTTTATATTATTATAATTATTTATGTTTGTAGAGTTTCTGTTGTCATTATTTTCCCTGTCAGATTTAAATAGTTTGACTACTTTTCAGTCTCACAAAGCAATCAACAGCAGGGCAAAACTATTGACATATATTTAAGTTGAAGAATCATATCTAAGTTGTGTATGTTTAGCACAGCATATATAAGCCTATTTGATAGATCTTTGCTACATATGTCATTAAATCAGGTAGAATTAGCCTTAAAAATGCAACTTCTAAGTCACGCACACCTGTATCCATGTACCAATTCGACCCAATGTTTTTTAGTATAATGGAAATAATCAGAAAAAGAAGTGATCCACCGAAAAAATGTGGAGGTCAGCGAGCATCCAACACAAAATTAATATTTGCACACCAAGTTAATGCAAAGGTCATCAGCTCTATATTTTGTCGAGTTTCGACGCGGTGCACGTGCTTGAAAATGATATGGCACACCTGTGCCTAATGAATAGCATGCGCAATAGAGATGCACAGTAGCAATGGGTGCGATTGTCCTCAAGTACTATAGGAGACAAGCTTTGAGGGCTACTGAGAAGGATTTATGGCTAGTACATGTGCATGTAGATCAGAGCTGGAGCATGTCTAAAAGGCAAGCCTCAAAAAATGGCTTTCATGGCACCCTGGCTTTGCACAGTCACATGGTATACATGTGGTCATTCTTGGCTGTATGTTATGCAGTGGGACATCAAAAGCAAAGGGTATTGAAGCTTAGCTGGTATGGGTCACTCTGCTCTGCATGTTTCAGTATGTAACTTGTAACCCAGCATGGCTGAATTTTACCATGTTATATATGTGAAGTGGTCATGTTAAGTGACTACAATTGATCAGGATTTCTCAAACTCATTAACAACTGATCTTGAGTTTAAACAGAGGAAATCATAAACGCGAGTCCCATGTTTGGATATCTGATCTTGATTAGCATATATTTTAATTTATGATTTTATTTTTCCATTTTCTACTTAGTGTTACTGGTAGGTTTGGCTGACAAGATACAATACATACACATTATGTAACACTCAAGACCATGCTTGTCCACATTTCCTGTTAACTCAAAGATCATCATAAATACTGACTGTGTGCAGTGTGTCATATTTTTTAACTCTCTTCTAATAATTTATTGTTTGAAAACATGGTCAAACATGGTCTTTCATCTTTGATAATCAGGAGATTATTGTCAAATCTCATTGTGCCATGGGATGCAAAACTTGGCCTCTTCAGTTAAATGTAGTCAAAAATTGAGTCTGAGCGGGTGACTAGTCCTGTGCAGTCTTTGTAGGCTTGTTCAGGGTTCCTGCCAGGTCTTCACAATATTATTGCTGTCAGCAGTGGTCAGTACTAGTGAAGTCCCAGTATACCTGAACTTCACCTTGAGAGGGTAGTTGCCTGCTCAACTGCTGCCTACCTCTCATGAACAAGGACGGTTTTTTTCCGTGAACACAAGGGTAAAATTAATATAAGTACACTGTAAACCCAGCGTTTTGGATTTCTGATACAATATACTGTAGTTACTGCAATAAGAGTATGTTTGTCATAAGATTATTATTCTATTTTGATGTACACTAGAACTTGTTCCTGTTGATACAAATATATTTTTTAACTTATAAAATTTATCTCCTTTCTTGCTCTTTCCAGGAGCAAATGCAGTTTTCAAGCCAAGGTAAGAATAATTAACATTACCTGTACAGGTATGTTGTTGCTGGCAAACTTTGTTGCTTTTCCTACTACTACAACTTTGACTTGCTCAAATGGTGTTATGAACTAGAAACTAAGAATCTGACAGCACGTGCAGCACATCCAGGGCCGTCATTAAGGGATGGAGCAAGCAGCACCTGTTTCGGCTGAGTACGCTTGATTTTTCCCTTGATGCTACTGGTAAAATTGTCTTGTTGATAGAATTCGCCCAATCATAAAGTAACAAATTTGCTACGGGTGTAGAGAATAAGGCTACAGGCGACTAACAACTTTATGACTGACCTGGCATCTTTTGGTCAGACTGAAAATTTTGTCAGACTGACCAAAATAACAGTAAATTAAAAGTTTATAAAGTTAGCATACAGTAAATTACCATGTTAAAGTTTTTGGTGCCATTGTCTCAGGTGTATAGACAGGCATGTTGTACTGAAAATGTACAAGATAAATTTGTTTTTCATTGTGTTTTTTATACTTTGTGCCCAATCAGTTAGCTTCCAGCTTATCCCAAATTCGTGTCTTGTGAAGTACAAATGTACCTTCACAATGTCCAGCTTTCCACTGGAGATAGAGAAGAATATACAGGTCATGAAAATCGTTAGGTTTATACAATATTGGTGAACCTGAAATTGAAGAATTCCTCAATGGCTGCTTGGCTTAAGCTTTGCACAGATCAACCCACTTCTTTGGCCTTTTTTCTCGTTTCTGGTCAAGTTTCATCAGGATAGAGGTATTGAATGGAGAAGAACACTCCATCCTAATGTAGGCATCCTATGTTGCTACAGCCTCCAACAACATGTATTCCTTGCATTTTGCAAGCAATTTTGACACACACTATTGCATGTTTCCTATCAGAAACAAAATAATTGTTGTTCCTGAAATGATGTCAGAAGCCAACTCGTTGCAATCTCCGCTATTCCCCCGTTGTAAACACGGGAGACGGTAATTTTGCAAACTTCAAAAATTCATACGAAATTAACGTAAATAGCTACAATGATATTTTTTTTTGTAATGGTGATCAGGAGAAAAAGGAAATTTATATGGATTGAGCAAAAAAAAGTGGGGAAGTAAAGTGGCATGTTTATTTTTACTGCAACATGAGTTACATAAAAAAAATAATTATTTATTATAACACATATCTACTTGTATTTTTCTTCTAAGGGGAACCATTTATGTCAAAAGCCTGAAGACTTCCACTGGAGTATTCTCTCAGCATGAAGGACTGTCTTTAGAAGATATGGATAGTCTGAAGGTACAGCATACACTAGACCTAAGTTTTCAATCTGTGATGCTCTTTCAGCATTGTAAAACTCATTCAAGAATGAAGACATTATGATAGTTTTTATTGATAATAATTAATCTTTACTATTTCCACACTTACAGTACTTCAGAAATACATGTACATGTACAGGACATGTACAATCATGTAGATTTAACTTTTTCAGAGTTTATTGTATTTAGTCATAGAAACAATTGAAGGGCGGTGGAAGAAAGGCATAAAATAAAGGTATTTTACTCAAAATGAACTTTGTCAGAAACACTCGAAATTTCGCATGTAGTTTTGTTTAGGTGCATTAAACAATGTTCTGTATGATTTTTTGCTGAAGTTTGCTTTGTTTTCGAAATATTATATGTGCAAAAAAACTGTATTATTTTGTGGCCACATCAGCATGTGACCATAAAGACAGTACCTAATTTCACTTAAAATCCAGCAAAATAGTGATCTTTTCCAATGTGCAACCTTAAAAGGTGTTGATTTCAGGTAAAAATTGTTAAAATTTTGATTTCACATTAACATGCAACCACAAAGACTTTAATTTTACTCAAATTACAGCCAAATGTTAATAATTATTTTATGCAATGTGCATAAAAGACAATGCTGATTTCAGGTCATTTCAGACAGTTAAAATTTTGATTCCACATTATCGCACCAGCCCAATGACTTTGATTTTACTTAGTGAACCGTGAAAAGTTCATTTCACGCAACATGTAAGCTCAATTGAAAAGCCACATGCAAGAACATCCCCTAGACGTTCACAGTTCAGGTCTTTTGGAGCTACTTTGTTACACAATACTATTAGCGTTGTTTTTGTTTAATTTTTATTCAAATGCTGACTTTAACCCTTAGGGTTAAGAGTTTT
>CM042751.1:6868926-6903926 GCA_022496165.2 Catalaphyllia jardinei
TCCCGTCAGCAAGAAAAGATCAAAATGCACCATGACAAGAAATAGCCATTGGTGACACAGTCTTTGCATGTGACCACTTGTCAGGGCAAAAGTGGCAACCTGGAACTGTGGCACAACACCCCTCATCACACTCTTGCCGAGTTCACCTAGATGATGGGCGACTTTGGAGGTGATATGTGGATGACATCTTTCAGATTAACTCCCACCCAAGACAGCTGAATCTGGTGTACCATCCTTGGAAACAGCAACCCCAGTTGTTCCTGAACCCCAACCAATTATCTCACCTGAAACCAGCTCACATGCACCTGATAACTCAGCTCAATTCGAGAAAACTCCTGCCTCCACAAGTCCTATGCTGCGTCGATCATTCCACTCTGACAGACCTCCTCAGAGAACATTATCAATGAACATCTGCTGCTGTTGTTGTTAATTGACTGATTGCTTAGCTAGCTAATGGATTCACTGAATATTAAATAAGTTCTAGGGACATTCAAATAGAGACTTGTTAGCACTGATTTGTTTTATTTCACTTATAAGAGAGTTATTCTTAACAAATCTCCAAGCGGAGGTGTTATAGTATTGGGGTGTTTTGTATTACCATTAGATAACTGTCCATTGGGGTAGTTCTATGAGCCCGCGTAGGGTACAGTGGTTGTTTGTATAGCCATGTGCTGTTATCAGTACATGTACAAATCTGTTGTTTGGCCTGCCATCTTGTGTGTGTTCACTCTCCTACAACTGTAAAACATAACACAGACATTATATTTCCCTATTTACCTTCAGTTTGGATTGACTCACAGGATTGCCTGTGCAATGAATTTATGATTAGCCCAATTGATTACTTTGATTTTGCTTTTACTCCTTATTAAGCTTTTTTTTGCACCAATTGTAATTAACCAGCAATAAACTAAGTTAATTTTATAATTCTTATCATTATAGGATTTGGCATCAAGTAATGGTTATTACAGAATACGGCTACTACCAAAATCTTCGGAAAACAGTGATGGCGGTGATACCAGTGTTACCACATTTGTAAAAGCTGTAAGTAGAACAATCACCCAGCTTGAAATCAAGAATTGAGGACAGGAGTCTCATTAACACAATTGATAAACTCATCAACAATGAATAAGCCAGGAGTTTGTGTCTTAAATAAGATTGTGAGGCAAATGTGAGCTGCCATGAAGGAGACTCTGGCCAGCAGTGTCTCAATTTTAACCTTGCCTGAAATACAATTAGATAGCCTAGCAGTGTTGCATTTAAAATTTACTGTTAGTAAAGAAATGGAGAGGGATTCCTTTTAGTCAGAATATATGTACAGTAGGATTTCAATACAAGTTGAAGTACTTTCATTGATATCAGGTACAATGTTTGGACATTATATTTACAATGTGACTACTCAACTGTTTGATTGATTGATTGATTGATTGTTTGATTGATTGATTGAACAGAGCCACCTGGGAAAGAGTTAACCAATCAGTATGTTAAAGGATGGTGATCTTTTTCTCAAATAAACCAATATAACATTGATGAATATCAACAATAGTTCTTAGAGTAAAGAATGATCATTGCAGTAAATTTTCCAATTTAAGCAATTGGAAAGAAGAAGTCTGAAAAAATCAAGGCTTCAACGGGATTCGAACCCGTGACCTCCGCGAATACCAGTGCAGTATTCGCAGAGGTCACGGGTTCAAATCCCGTTGAAGCCTTGATTTTTTCAGGCTTCTTCTTTCCAATTGCTTAAATTGGAACATTTACTGCGATGATCATTCTTTACTTTGATCTACAACCGCAGTTCAAATATATGAATTATTTCATATATACTTCACAATAGTTCTTAGCAAAGTGAAAACCCAACAAAGTAGAAACTGTTGCAAACCTCCCTGGAAAGTTTGTCATTTTTTTGTTGATTGGTTAGTTTTGATCCTAAGTTTTGTACGCTTTTCAATGGTCTTGGTTCATATGTAGTTAATGCAGAATGAGTTTTCAGACAAGCTAAATTTTTTGAGCGAGGTTTTATATATCATTACCCAGTTTTTCAATGGTCCTCCAGTTGGCTTTGAGCTTGCTCCTTCTCCACCATTTTGCACCATGTTGTTTTTGGTCACACTTTTCTACGCTTTCCCTCTGACCATGTCCATCACATTGCTATTGTTGCTATGTTGTTATCCTTTTGAAAAACATGCCCAAACCATCTCCATCTTCTCTTGGTGATAATCCTGCGAATATCCTCCTGTTTAGCTTGCCTCAAGAGCCCGTCATTAGAGATTTTTCAGGGCCAGGAGGTTCTTAGAAACAGACCAGTTGCCATCACAACAAAGCTGCTGGTCAATTGTTCTCGCTTTACATTTCAAATGATTGGTTAGCTTTCTTTTATGTGGCCCAGCTTCTTTAGTTGCACTGTGATTTATAGTGCTCAATGAAAAATAATTTTGACTTTCTACTGACAATCCACTAGTAATGAATTATAATAAAATATTTTTAGTTTTATACATGTATGTACTGGTATGTTCATGACTATTCTGTGTAGCTGACAACTTGTTGTACATTTTAAAATATTCATTTGGGTTTCTTCCCTTTTAATGGCAGTGTGCACTGTTTACTTCAAGGCTAACAGAGACAATAACACTGTCAGTGGATAGTTCAGGTACAAATAAACTTTTAACTTAGGACTAATGTACTTAGTTATGCTCGCATGTTAGGCTTACAGTGTAGATAAGAGCCACACCATATTTGCAGCTGAAGCCATATTTGCCTACTACTAATTAATGTCGAAAATCTTTCCAGCATCGCTAAGCGCAGGATTATTGTCGAAAACAAATTTCAACCACCAACTAATGAAAAGACAATTATGAGCTTTTCTCTGATGTAAATGAGATCAGTGATGGCGCCATATTTTTTGCAACTTTAGAAAACTCGTGAAAATGTAAAAATGCTGAATAAACAATATCTCTAGAAATAAAAAAGCAGTGTTCCTGAAACTTGGCACCATAATTGTGCATCACAAAAGACACAAAATGACACTCTTAGTGCTGTTGCCATAGCAACTCTTTTGGCTTTAGTCTCTTTCTGTCCAAAAAACGAGTCCTCTATTTGCAACCTCAAAGGGTCCTACTTGGAACAGACATAGTTCTCATAGTCTTAACTTCCATCAATAGATTGTGTGGAGTAGATGTTTTTTTTATTTAAGACAAAAACTGTGATTTTCAGTTTTTAATAAAACAACTGACCAGTTGCAAAACTGTTGTCATGGCAACAGAGCTAAGGGTGTCATTTTGTTTCTTTTGTGATGCACATTGATGGTGCCAAGTTGCAAGAACAATGACTGTTTTAATTATTTTATTTCCAGAGATATCATTTCTTCAGCATGTTACAATTTTTAGCTGCAAACAATGACATCATCACTGATCTAATTTCATAATAGAAAAATGTTAATATCTCTAAAACGAAGGAAAGTATTTCAAAAAGGAAAATGCCACTTTTCTGTATTTTGAAAGGCCTTTCAAATAAAGCAGAAATTATTTTTCACTTCATATGCACTTTAAAGTGCTCCCATGTAGCCATATTCTGGAATGATTAATTTTTTATTGCCTGGTGAGCACAAATCACAGGCGAAAACATTCATTTACAATGTACCAGACTCAGCTCTTCTTTATGGACATATTAACTCAAGAAAATACAATCAAGTACAGTAATAAGCTTAGCTCTGTTAGTGGCAAAGTGTTTCATCTACATTACATCATTACAGTTTCGGGAAAACATTTTGACTAAAAGACACATTGCAATGGACTGAAAAGAATTGATGATCATAGAATGATAAGTGCCATGTGCAGCAGCTCTATATATGCATTGCATGGCTATGATGCCAGCCAGTTATTTTATTGCAATATCATGCCTCCTAGAGAAAAAATATTGAATTCCCTTGCCCTTTAGACAAGCAGCTCTTGCATTTTTTGCAAGTCTTAAGTTGCAGGGATGACTTGCATGGGCCCTATCAGGCAAAAGTGTCCAGTCTGAAAATCTGTTTGTCCCAGATGACAGGATGGCACTTTTTTTCTAACCCTAAAAACTAAGATGAACAAGACAGTCAGCACAGTTTCTACAACAGTTAAATTCAGGTAATTATTTTTTGTGTTCTGGTGTTTCCTTGTACAGGTCACTTATATGGAGTTGGATTAATTGTGCCTGATGGTGGCTGTGATGCAAAGACACTCAATGTGGTTTGTAATTCTGTTTAAAATAATTATATTTTAGAATTTTAACAGTATAGTGAATTCGGACTGTGGATGCAAGTGACTTTTTGAATTCTTTATTTATTTGAATGTTTGTTTTTGTTCTTTTTTTTTTATTAATTAATGATTGCAAAAAGTTAAAAAAAAGAATTTTTTCGGTGGAAGTAAACTCCCGATATGAAATGAAACATGTTGTAAGGGTTAACATTTTGATATGATTTGTGATCTGCGACAGTAAGAACTTTCTAAATCATAATCATAAAGTGCTGTAAGTCATCATCTCCGTGTTGTCCGCAGAAGACAAACTATTAATGCTATGGCTGAATTTTGGCAACTTATTACTCAAACTTCTGGTGTCCAGATTCTTTCTTTTAAGCTCTCAGCAAGACTTGAGATCTCTTTTGTTTTCAACCTGTTTGGATTGCTTGTTTTCTGCATGCAAGCAACACTGTAAACTTCTGTCATTTAAATGCCAACATTTGTTTTTAGGATGCAGTGGCACTGCCATCAAACTTCAACACATCAGTTGTCGTCACGCTCCAGGGAACTGGACAGCTGTAAGTTCATGTCACCGAGCTGTACTCAAGGGTGCCATTGATGTTTTTAGCAGGAGGAAAACTGGTTCAAGATTACAGGATGCTAAACGTTTTGAACTGGTCTTTCTTAGAAGAAAAAAATAAAAAGTGAATCCTAGATTGTCAATTAACCAGCCAGGCAATTTAATTAACCTCACAGCAGGTCAATATGCTCAGTGACCAGCCGGTAATTAAATCCCTAAGTACTACTGACGGCACCCACATGTTGTCATCATCATCGTCAGTCCTCATTGCACCACGAGATGCATAAGGCTTTGACACTAGTATTGGTACATTAAAGTGGCCAGATCATACAATTTTAAGCAAATTCTGCACTGACTGACTAGTTATAGAATTCACTGAAATATCACAATGGAGGGCTTATGGACTGAGGCTATTGCCTGATATATTTTTTGACCAGCATTTAATTATGTGACATCCATTTATTATTTGGCAAAATTTGTGACATTCATTTGCCTGTCATAATTATTTAAATGTACAGGTACATGTAAATGTAAATCTTATTTTTAGTGGTCATGCACTTGGCTACACAAGCACTAAGCTTAGCTAGTTTACTGGCATTCCACTGAGACAAAGGAAACAAATATTTTAAAATAAAATAAATGTAACATAGTTAAAAATCCCAACTGGCAGGACATGTAGACAACTCAACTACGGTACAATCATGTACACTGTATATACAAAGCATGATGGAGAAACAAATCCCGCTACTGGCAGGGTGGAGGCCTTGAACTCGGGACCTCTGGATTACAACACCAGTGGCCTAAACCACTTGGCCATGCTGCCTTCTGTAATGAGGATGTGATATCCATTAGCCATAATTATGTGACATCCCTTTGACATTGTGCATTATTAAGTTATATCCAGTTGTCATTTTGCATAATTATGTTACATCCATTTGTTGTATGTGACATCCATTTGTCTGTTTGTCTTTTGTAGACCTGACACACAGACATACATTCAGAAATTGGAGAAAGAGAAAAGAGACAAGGCTGCTGGGCAGACACAGGATAACAGATCATTTCTGGCAAAATATGTAAGTACATTTTAATATGCACCTCTGTACAGTGTCTTGTGGAAAGACTGGATTCAATAAAAATAGATGTAAGCTCATTCTTTTCAAAGACAATAATGACAAAAAGTTGTGTGCAGTCCTAATAACCTTTTTAATATTAATGATTACCATGTATCTATATTATTTATAAATGTTGATAATTATTGAATTAATTCATGTATCATGGAGACTAAACTATTATTATGGAGAAAGAGAAAAGAGACAATGGGAGAGAATGGGAACCTGAAAAGAAATTTATAAGAAATTCATTTTCCCCAAAATATTTTCTTTACAAATTACAAACCAGTATATTTAGTAAATCATTTGTTCAATCCCCCATGTACTTGTACAATACAATCATGTACAATGTATTTGAAGTAGTTTTTGCTTCCCTCACCTGGTGTAAATAAGATTGTGGTTTGGTCAAAAAATTGTTTGGACAAGTCAAGAGCTACATTTTGTTAAATCAGTAGTCATATCAACAAAAATTCAAATTTGATCTGGAAACAGTGGATGAGGAGCCACTTCATGGAAATGCCACCGCGAATTCCCATTATTAGTAGTATTATCGTATCTATAACAAAATTCTTGATCGTGATTGGTTCTCTGCGTGCATATTTGTCACGTAATCGACACGCAATCACGTGAGTGTCCAATTTTTTTGTAATTGGATACCCCATGATTTACATGTCAATTATGCACGCTTTAATGGCTTTTTTCACAATGTTTCACGCAGTTTTCAACAGTATTTTGAAAAGCGCTACATGTACTTAACAGATATTTTCGCTCTAAAGAACTTCTCAAATAAACAATTTATTTTTGAATTCCAAAATTTGTTATATTATATGATCAATTAGTAATTGGACCTCATGTCTTACAATTCAGGGAGTAATTGTGCTCGTAATTTCAAATCAGTCCCGCCCTTCACGCTTGTTCGATATTGAAATTACTCGCGCGATTACTCCCTGTTGCACATACTTTAAATCAACCAATTACAACCTTGGGTACATTTAAACAAATGTACGTCTCCATTGTCAGTCTTTTAATGCAACTTTTCCCTTTCTTTCATAACTTGGGTACTTAGTCTTCTTTTCTTGGAACTTGCAATTGTTGTAAGCTTGATTAATTGGTAATAAGACCTTGTGGCATCCAATTGTCTGTAAAACTTGTGATAAACAAATCAAACTCCCGCTTTGCAGTCCAATTTTGTTTTCACTTGTATAATTGACAGACTGAATTGGACTCTGGCCACTCAGTCCCATCACCATACAGTGTAAGATTACTTGTATATCAAGTTCACAAGACTTCAGGAGAAAAGAGATGAAAAAGGTTTAAATTTGGCTATTTCCAGAGTTTGAGTGACAGTGAATGTTTTGAAGTAAATAAGTAACTACTATTTATGCATGATTAAAAATGTATTAAGCTACATGTAATATGACATGTAGTTTGTACATTCATTACACGACTCAGGCACTCAGAGGGCCAATAACTAAAATCAACCAATCAAAATGCTCTATTGCCAGTCCAATATTCTCTAAGTATTGGACCGGGCATTGTCCTGAATGATCCCGCACTTTTAAAAAACCTTCAAAGCTTCTTCATGCAGTCATGTAATAAATCTCTTACTAACCAGGCTTGCTCGGTATCATACTGGGAGAATATCAGCCCTCAGTCTTTTTTGTATGGACCTCGCTGCGCTCGGTCCGTACTGTCAAGACCTCAGGCCGATATTCTCCCAGTACGGCCCTCGCGCTTGGTTAATAAGATATATGTAGCATTCTGTGTGCATACTACACTTGTCGTTTACAATATTATTGTAAAGAGCCCAGTAGGAAGGTTGATGTGTGTGATTGTTCATTACCTTGCAGTGGATGTACATAGTACCTGTTGTTATATTTATGATGCTGACAGCACAGCAGCCAGATCAACAAGGAGAAGGATCCAGTCAATAAACTACATGTACATGTACACTCATGCGAATATGTGATGTTATGTCACAGTCACTCCTTACAAGTACAAGACTTGCACATGTCATACTATTACATGTTTCAAGTAACAGTTTTATTGTTCAATTAACTCGAGACACAAACTGCGAGTACACCTTCTGAACATCTCCTGGTGTCTTTGAGGGTAGACCTGCTACTTTTTACCGACATCCCCTGGTAGTTTATAGCATTCTCACAGCAGACTAGCAGGATTTAGAAATAAAGCTCTAAGCTCTTTTGTTTGATTTGTTGCAGTGTATTGATGAGCACTTTTAGTGATTGTCTACAACTCAGTAGAAATACCTCTGATTTATAGTCAGAAAATCTCTAGCTTTCCAGTTCAGTTTCCTCCAAAACAGTTGTCGTTGATTCGTGTTGCCTTTGTTGTTATTTTTCTCTGGCATATATTAAACTTTCAACTACCTCCTTGAAGCAGTTCTCAACTACCGGTAATCTTGGTTATACAGCTATGTAATTTTATTCATTTGGCAACTTTGCTTGTTGAGAAATAGTTGTTGAGGGCATGTCAAAGCTGGACTTTCTGTTTTTGAGCCACTTGCAATACTCTTACCAGCGATTTCCACACTGCAAGCAAGACCCCTTATCTTCCTGGCCTTTCTAGTCCAGATAACAACATGGAGCAAAATTGCAGGATGTGTTAAGGTCTTGCCACTGAAATAGACCCGCACTGAGATTTTTTCCAACCTTTGCCAATTGATTGTTTATGATTTAATTATAGGAACTTAAATTTTGAATTAAAGATGAGAGGTCCTTTTGTTCGTTTAGGAGCAACAGCACCTTGTTTATACCCCATAAATTCTTATAATAGCACCATGATCATAGTCGACTGCTTGCTAAATTTACGTTTCTGACGATTATTTCTTGTTGTACCCTGGGAATCGGTCCGTATTTATTCTACATGGAGAAATTTATCATTCAAAACAACAGGAAAAATTGATAGATCACCGGGTATGTTTTCAAGAAAATGATGATTTACCTCTATGGCAACGTCCAGCCGTAAAGAAAATTAAAGTCACTATTCTTTAATGTGCATGTGTCAATCACATCAGAAATTAGTAGCGATGTGCACTGCTATGTCAGGGAGTGACCTTACATGATGTACACCCATAAATTTTCAGTCACTGTGTCTGTATTGTCAGGGTCGGAAATTGCGCTTTCCTGGTGACCAATGCGACTAAAAATTTTGCACTGGCGACCAGAATTTCACAGCTGGTCGCCACATTTTCCCCATTTGGCGAATGAAAAAAAGGGTCAGTCGCCAGTTGGCGCCTGCCTAAAAAAGTTAATTCCCGAGCCTGATTGTGGCTTTCTCATATTCTGATAGATTGTATGACAGAAAGGATCAAGACTCAATTATATGGTTGAGTTATTTATTATTGGCACTTGCCAGTGTACATTACTTGCATGCAAACTTAAATAAGAGTGCATTAAAATACTTTCATGCATTGTACTATTAATTAATTATTAAAATCTTTGTTAATTGTGATAACTTATTTTTCATTGGTAATGTATGAATTAAAAATTAAAGTAATAACAAGTCAGATAACTAGTCAGATTGTATAATTTATGCTGTAAGTGCTGGCGCATACTAATTTCCCTTTATTCTATAATTGATATGAATGTTTGTAGTACTTATTAACCAAGCACAAAACCCATACCAGAATGATATCACCCAGACAATAAGGACCAAGTGTGGCGAGGTCTACAATTTATAAAAAGAGATCAAGAACCGCAATAACAAGTTAGAAAAGCTTCAATATCAAACTTTATATAGCCTGCGTAGCAGGCGTATAAAGGGGAGGAAGAGAGGGAGGAAAAAGAGCCAGGTGGGGGAGGGGGAGGGAACGCCTGCTATAAAAGCCGCTTCTTATGCATCTCCGCCTACTGTTTTACGGTAATCGGATTAACAGAGCTGTCACTTCAATTACCAATCAGAATAAGGCGCGCGCTTTTCTGCATGAACTTTAATTACGCGGGAAGGCGTGAAAAAATATTCATAGCAGCGAGCACTGCGAGAAAATCTTGAAGCCGTGTAATGTCAACAACTCCCACAAAGGTTTGCAAAAGAGGAAGAAAACCAAAGATAGACATTCCAAAAAATAGCAGCTGCAGATTTTGTAGAGTAAACTTTACTTCTGGAGGAGGAAGAGCGTCATTTGAAAACCTTTTTTCGCCATCGGGCCGAGAAGAAAGTGTCGGGCTGATTTTAGCTGAGTGTTGCGGCTCGATTGGGTTTCCACTAACGAGAGACGAAAACCTTTCAGATCGGGTCTGTAGATCTTGTGGTCGAAAAATACGAAATGCAGCTGAACTGTACAGTTTTATTGAGCAAGCTGTATGCAGCACAAGAGTTGCTGATGAAGATTTCAACTCCAAGGATTCGGGAGATCGATGCAAATGACAACTTCCCACCACTGTCACGCCTGAAAGAAGCAAAACCAAAAAAGTGCTTATCGGAACAGACGGTAAACGCAACCAAAAAAGTACTTGAAAGGTTAATTCCAAAAAATCCTTGTTTTCGGAAAGCTTGGCAACCAGTAATTCTTCGGAACTTGAAGAATTGATCTGTGATATCGACACGTTTACAGAGACATCGGAGGAAGTAACACCTACTACTACAAAACCTGGACAAGATGCCGATTTTCTAGCGAACTATTGTAACATTGATGACATTTCTGGCAAACCAAGTGTTCAGTTAAAGGTATTGATTTTGTATCCTAACGGGGAAGTAACAGTTCGGAAATCGTTCGATAACGCGACGAAATCTCTGATCACCAATTTGGCGTTGAAGAATTGGAAAACGGCAGCTAATCACGCATTCAGACACGAGGAACTAAAGGAACACACAATGGAAGCTGTCAGAATCGCTGTTTCTTCCGAGTTTAAAGCTCTGAGCACATCAGATACCATACTGAAGGGTAGAAAACCCGAAGAAATCGCGGCCTGAAGTAACAAGGTCTTCCTTCACAAAGTCAGTGTGTTTTGTCCTCTCTGGCATGCTTGCCTCAAAGGTGCTTGTGGAATCACAAAAGCGAAAAAGCCAAAGCGAGAAAATGACGAAGTCAACAAATTTGATGGCCTTATCTACTGCGTCCTTGGCTCGCTTTCGAAATTCACAATTATCTGCCTACGCTACCGCCTGTCTACGATCCTGTTCCACAGCGGAGCGAAATATAATGATATCATTCGGCTAAATCGTCTAGGACTTTGCATGTCTCCACAAAGCGCTGTCAACTTTCAGCGGCAGATGGGTGAGACTTTGATGCCAAAGTTCTATTATGGAAGAAAAGCGTCGAGGAAACGGTGACCGCTTTAAACTTGCTTAACGCAGTGCAATGCAACCAAGTGCCCGTAATGGAGGAAGACGACATGGATCTGACAGTAGGCATCGACTTTGAGGAAGCAACCTTGAGAAACTACGCCGATTACGAATTCAACGCCTTCAACTTCTGCAGAAATCTTCTTGAGATCGTCAGGAAAAGAATGCAGGAGGACGCTGTTAACAGCGACGTACTCAAAGAAGCTATTGCTGAGCTGCGAAACCAAAGGATCCCTAGTTATAAGTACGAAAAATTTAAACCCCTTATACAAAAAAATTTAAAACTCTCATTTTCTTAAAAACTCTTCTTGCGAGTTTATTTTGCAATTTTTATACATGCAAGTCTAACTTTTATAAGCATGATATATTGAGCTTATAATATATAAATTTGAAAAGGTTATTTTTTTAGATTAGCATATATCTTGCAATCGCATAATTTATAACTATGATATTTGTGTAAATTGCTACAACGGGTCCCCGTGCGAAACGGAACTACTTTGTGAAGTACTAAGAACATTAGCTTGATATAAAAATGCTTTTAACCAATAAATACCAGTATTTTTTCTCCCAAAAGGAGATGTGTTGTTTTGACTAAATAATGGATGTTTTGAAGAGTTTCAGTATGTTGATTTTCTAAAAAATTAATTTTTCCCACGAGGTATAACATAACAGAATTGTTGGTGATAATGTTGATCACATGATCCATGCAAGGATACAGTCGAAAGTACAAACCAACCAGTCCCCCCCCCCCCCCACTCTATATTTTTTGCCTCTCCACTCTCTCCGCTCTTTTTCCTCCCTCAACCCTCGCCTTTATACGCCTGCTACGCAGGCTAACTTTATACAGTGTACAACAATGATATACCCTAATGGTGTGAGACAGGGCTGTCAGTAAGGGACAATAGATAGTGAGTAGCATAGCCAATCAGAGAACGGCACTTGTGATAGAATGCTGGTAGATTCATACTAACATTCGATAGGAAATATCGTGGTCAACAAAATCATTGCAGCAGATGATGGGAAGGTTGGGTGTAATACTGTCTGTCTCATATTCTGATTGGCTGTATGACAGAAAGAATCAAGACCTGATTTTATGGTTGAGTTATTTATTATTGGAACCTGTAAGTGTACATGACTTGCATGCAAATTTAAAATAATACTATGAATTAATTATTAAGATCATTGATAAAATGATGATTTAAGTTCTTTATCATTCATTTGGTTACATGAAATAATTATTAAAGTAGTAAGTAAATAAAATTTGTATAATTTACATGTATACTGCAGGAGCTGCTGAATACTAATTTTCCTTTATTCTATGATATACACCTTATTCCAAAATGGCCACATTTTAGTATTCTTTTGTCTTCTAGCCCTTGTTCCTTTGTTCTTAAACTCAAAATTCAAAAGAATATTTTCCCCTAAACGACGCATCAAGGGCTAATTTGCAAGTAAACAATAGTATACTAAAATTGTGGCCATTTTGGAAAAAGATGTATTAGTGATGTGAACGTTTTGAATATTTTGAAATTGTAGTACAGCAAGTAAAGCTATACTGGAATAATATCATGTAATTTCCTGATTTCTGTAAACCTGTCTACCTACTCTCTTTAGTTATGACATGATCCACCTAGATTAGCATCAGCTACCTTGGATCCCTGTGGACATTTTGTAAGCAATTATTATTAATACTTATTATAAGAAAAATAAAGAACTGAGAACTGAACTAACATCAGTGCAAACAGTAGGGACCAATTGTGGCAGCATCTATAATTTATAAAAAAAGTTCAAGAGCCACAATAACAAGCTAGAAAAGCTGCAATATCAAACTTTCTTTGTACAGTATACATCAATGATGCACCCTCATGGTGTGAAACACAGCTGTTAATAAGGGCCATAACCAGTGTAACACCTGTTATGGCCGAGTACGATTGATAGACCCTTATTAATGTTACAGATGAGCTGTAGTTGATACAATTCACCCGTAAAGTGAGAAGTTTGCTAGGGGTATGAAAATCAAGGCTACAGGTGAATTAAAACTTAAATTACGGCAGCCCTGTGAGAAAAGTTAACTTCACTTCACTTTGGAAAATGTTAAAATTGTTGTCATTTACATTTCTTTTCATTGGCAATGCTATAAGGCAAGAGATTCATCATATTTGGCTTCATCAAGTTATGACACACTTGGGAAGTTTGGAGGACACCAAACATTTCCTAGGCATCGTAACTTAATTGCTGGTGCACAACAAAAGCATGATGAAATCAGTTGTTGAATATTACGTAGTCCTCAAGGCAACATTTTTACTGGTATTTATTCTGTACTTTATGATATAATTTTTGACAATTTGATGTGAACAGGTATCCACTCATTAATCGAAATGATGTTTTTATCTAATAAATAACTAAAACTAGCTAATAAAATACATTTTGTCACTAATTGCAAGGGTTAAGTATTGAATAAAGTCTTCTGATTCTTTTATTACACTTTCAGTGACTACATGTTAACAAAATATAATTATACTTGCAGAAAAGAGAAAAACACCACCACCACAATAAGGTACTTAGTCTTACATTCAGCTGAATTGCAACAATGTCTATAACATAGAAAACTAGTTATTATAAGAACCACTGATCTACTGGAGACCCTCAGACCAAATGGTCTTTAAGTTCCATCTCTTGAAATTTATAATCATATGGATGTGTAATTACAATAAATAATTATTTGGCACTCTTGTAGTACATGTAGGATGCTTTCTTTTGCTGCTCCATAAGTGCTGTTTACAGTTTGTGTCCATTAATTATCATACTGCAGTGCCAAAAACTCATCTTTTCTTCTGAAGTACTCATTGAAGCGGGTTATTCCATACCTGATTAAGCCAAAAATAATTATAATATAAAGAAACATCATCAAAAAAAAAAAAAAATGATTTCAAACTGAATTAGGAACAACTTTTATTATAAAATTCAGGTTTCAATTTAATTTTTTTTTTAATTGATTTTTTTTCTTTCAGGTGCAAATGAGATTTTAAAATGTATGATAATTTTTTTATGCACAGTACTAATGCAAGTTTAAATTTAAGAGCATCATAACAGAACTGAGACTGAGCAGCAGTTTCCATCTCTCACATACCCCGGCTCTAATAGACACTATCAGACTCTTCAGAAACAACCTTCCAGAAGTCTGTAAACTTGATCACAACTTGATAGAAACAGAAAAATTTAACACTCCCTCCTTAATAATTAATGAACCGGTAGTGCTCATTGACGTAACACTCAACAGGTGTTTTAATAATGATCTTGCAGAATTTCTAATTTAATAAGATAATATTCCTTTCAATATTTTATTTCCTATAATATTATTACTGAAAATAGTTTCTAAACTTTTTTTATAATTTTAAATGTCAAATGCTTCTCTGATTACTCGTAATTGTACTTGTATGTAGCAAAGGAGGTGCGAGGTCCCAATGGTCATAGTACGCTGTGCTTCAGATCAAGAAGTCTGGGTTTATGTTCAGGCTGGGCTCATGCCACTGTGTTTTAGAACAAGACCCTTTACTCTCACAGTGCCTCTATCATCTCCACCCAGGTGTATAAATTGGTACTGGCAAATGTCATGCTGGAGGTTAACCCTGTGAGGGAAGTCTAGCATCTTTTTTCATGGAGAGTAAAAATTTAATACACCAAGTTGGTTAATGAATGCTAAGGAAACAGGGATAAGTTCTTGTGGTATTATTAAAACACTTGGCCTGATGCATACATTATCTTACATGTGATGCGAGTCCATGATTGTGCACAATCTCAAGATCTCAGATTACATCTGTGAGAATGTCAGAAGTCACAGCTTTGCAATACTTACCCTAGGAAATCAAAGTCAATGGCAGAGAAATGTGCTTGAACCAAAGCCCACATAGACCAATAAAAATGAGCTGCCTGTGTGATGATGAAAGAACAAGGAAATACAATTGCATGTTCATCTGAGTGCATTAATTGGCTCGGCAATAATAACATTATTTAATAAACTTGAATAGATTTATCCTCTCAAAGGTTTTTCGAAACATTTGCAATAATGATCAGGGTAAAAGAAAAGAAAGGAAAAAAATTCTCCAGTGTAGAAAATAATGCTAACAAGTCAGTTAAGGATATGAAGCAGTTTTTCACGGCAGAAGGTACTTGGCAAGTGTTGGCCAGTGGCAGTTTTATATAGAGGATTTACCACAACTGCTGCTGCTAATCTCGAAATCTGATTGGTTAATTTGCTGTGGTAAATAACAGTCTATACCACGCTGCTCGCGTCAATGTGTCATGCAATGCCTTTTTCAGCTCGTGCTCTGAAGAAAAACATTTTCTTTGACCTTGATATTGTGATTAAAAAAATCGAAATGTGGTTTATCGTGCTCTGTACTCTTACCGACAATGAGTATGTGTCATTACTCTTTCCCCAAACATTTTTTGTATTGTTTCTGCATATTAAGCGAGTTTGCAAAAGTTTTTGAAAGGAAAGTCTGACATGTACAAGCAGCTCATTTGCACAATGCAGCATGTGCACTTGAAAATCCGAGTCGGTGTTTTCAATTGTCAAGACAAAGATTTATTTCGTTTCTTTGATATTGTGGTAAAAAACAAATCAACTGTGGTTCAGCGTGGTGTGTACTCTTATTGACGACGATATGCACTATCACAGTGGTCAAAATTTGTTGCAGACTCACTTGGCTGTGCCTTGTGAGTCCACAACAATTCGACCACTGTGATGATGCGTATCATTGTCGATAACAGTACAGATCACACTAAACCACATTTGATTTGTTAAATACATACCAAGCCATACAAATGTCATGTTTATGAAATAATTTTCTGGAACGTGTTCATTGTTGAAAGCACTTACAAGTTAGTATGCAGAATCCCTCTAAGGTAATTAATGAGGCAAATAATTAAGTCTCATAACTTGGGTTTGCCGTTAGAGCCATCAGGCATTTTTTTGTAACTATACAGTACCTGACTCATTGCTGTTATTTGCACAAAAAACTAGGATCACAGCAGGGAATATAGAGTCTTATCTTTCGTCTATCCCACCCACAGCCATAATACAGACTGATGACAGACCTTTCTTTTCAAGGTCAACCTCTGCAACATTCATGGACTTCTTTCCTTGAGAATCATTTTGTTTAGCAGAGGCATGTGCAAGCAGGGGAAGAATTTTACACACAGTGGAACTCTGGCATCACATTCCACTACGCTGTGTAAACGTGTATTTGACTAAGTTGTATTACATGTACATGCAGCATAATTATTTACTCAATCCTAAAAACTTACCAAGGCAAAATGATTGGCTTGCACGTACAATTTTTCTATTTCTGCTTCAGAAATTTTAGGGTTCACTTCACCTTTGGAACAGAGCACAATATTTTCACTATTACATTTAGTGGAAAACTTAACTTTAGTTTAGCACATAGAATTTAATACTTTGCCTTTTACAAAGGGAAGTAGATTAGATACATGTTTCAGACATCTTTTGGGAGGACATTTTTCCATCTCTGATACATTTTTTGGTTGAATTGGCAGAGAACTATTTTGAGTATTTTTATCTTCGGATCAAGAAGGTTAACTTGCCGCAAACTCCTGGATTTCAATTCTTTTTAAAAAAGTTTGCATCTCTGTGATTTTAACACTCAGTGTATCATGCATGCATGCATACATATTTACCTCTCAACCTGGCAGCTTCTTCAAGATAAACAGCAATCCATTTTAACTGACAGTCCCTTTTAGGATATAAATTGTAGTCCACTTCATCAACACCTGATGAAAAAAAAACATAAATTAAACTCTCAGCCTCTCCTGACTAAAGAGTCATGTTCAAACAATATTGCTGATTGACTTCACATTGGGAAAACCTGTGCTCAAGATCTTAGGATTTTCCCAATGTGGACTGACCAAAGCCAAGAAATTGCCTGTTTGTCTTGTTCACAGTGGAATTGCTTTGCAAACAACTTTTGTGTTAAATTTTAATTAAAGCGTTCCAGTTCAAATCTAGCATTTCCATGCATTTGACATTTTGGGCCACAAAAAGTGTTACTCATGATGTTTATGTAATTATTATTGCTTAACTCTGTGTTGAATGTTTACATTTTACATTGCTTTATAGTGTGATAAAAAGCTTGAAAATTTGCCAAAGTTGGAAATTTTGGAGCAGTCCACATACTCAGGGTCCAGATGGGAAAATCTAAACTGCTGCAGCACACAATTACCCAATCACATTTAAGGATTTAGGATTCCAGACTACTAAGAAGCTGGTGAAAAAAGTGATATTAATGTTAAAAACTGATCTGTAACTTGGACAAAATCTACTGTTTATCAATGAATGGTCAGCACGGTAATTAAATCTAAATAAACACTAAAAGTTAATATTCTGCTTCCCATCGTTTCAATTGGATTATGGAACAAGATTAACCTTTGCTTCTCAAGAGTATGTCTGTGTTGGATGGCTAGGATGGAAACATCAACATAGAATTCAACATTTATTTCATGTGTGTTTTCAGAGTAGCGTGAAGTGGGAGAAAATAATTTGCTCTGGCATTTGCAGGCCACCTCCTCCCTCTTAAAACCTGTGCATCTAGGTTTAAGACCCCCATGCTATGGGCCTTATAATTTTTAATTAATATAATTTTAACATTGCAGCAGCTTCAACTCTTGCTAAAAAACAATAAATATCTGGATACCTGCATATTCACAGAAGTGGTTTCCAATGTCATAAGGGAGGAAGTTCATGCTGGCATACTCGTAGTCAATACTTAAAACAATGTCTGAACAAAGACAGATCATGTTATCATGTTATTAGTGTAAGAGTAGGGTCAATAGGCTGGAAGAAATAACAAAAAGTTTAATTTACAATTACTACTAGTCTGTTGGTTATAACAATTCAGTACCTGTAGATTAAGACTGACAAGAATTAAAACAAAAACATGATTCTCATTGAAAACTGCCTTGCATTTGCAGACAAGAGACTATATTTAGACCTAGGCCTGTATATGATTATCTCTTGGTGAAGGAAAGAGGAATGTGACACAGGTTAAAACTAAGCACTCAGCAGTCTGCACACACAATACAAGACATCACATTCCACAATTATAGTCTATTTGGTAGTCTACAGTCTGCATGCAGTCATCACATCAGTAGATAATTATGTACACGCAAACCTTGCATAATAAAACTATATGACCTACCGTTGGTTTTATCATAGACTATATTCTTGCAGAGCAAGTCATTATGACAGAAAACCACTGGACAATTGTGTTTTAGGAGGACCTTCTTGAGATGATCAATCTCTTCCTTAAGCTTAGCTTTGTTAGGAGCTTGCTTTTCAAACCTAATGTGAGTAAATTAAAGCAATGTAAATAAATCTTTTAGTTTAAATAACTAACTAAGAGCTTGTCAAGACAAACAATAAGCCAGTGTCCGTGTTAATTGGGTGTCCATAGTGAGGGTTCCACTTTCTAGCAACTCCCCAACCACCAAGCTTAAGGCAAGTCATTTGGCCCCTAAGTCAATTAGTCTCTAGACAGTTACCAGAAGTCAATTAGCCCCTATTCCCACAGGATTTTTTATTTCTCGTTGGGAGCTAATCAACTCCTGGATGGGGGTTTAACGATTAGGGGCTAATCAACTTGAGGTCTAAACGACTGGTAACCCAATGCAAATCCCAACCCTACCCACCACAAACGATTGCCAATACAATCAATGCTTACATCTTAAAAATGAAAGAAAAAACACTGCAGACAAATCAGTCCCCTTTTATTATGTTTAACTGATTGATTTATTGAATCAATATATAGCGTTTTTTTAATAAACAATCCCTACCCCACACTGGTCACGCTCACCCCACTCCCTCCCCTTCCACGTCTCACCTTTCGTTCCTCACCGGGTCTTCGAATTTTTCCGGTAGAAGATTAAAATACTTCATCATTCCATTGAACAACATCGGCTCCGCTTTATGTCGTGAGTTCTCGTGATTGATTTTGATCGCGTGCAACTGAGCCATGTGCCGGGCACAAAGAGAAGAAATATGCGAGTCCGCTATGGTATCCGTGTCGAGAACATCTCCAGCTAGGAATCCGTATGCCAGGCCATTCTCCAATGTGCCGTAAACTGGAGGCCCGTAACCCTTGGAATGCAGAATCTGAAAGGTTTCCAACTCTTTTTCCCGATCTATAAAGAGCTCGGTTTTATTTCCGAATACTCGAAAAAGAATCATTTCGCCGGCATCCAAACCCGGCATGTTGCAACCCACCAGAATGTTGCTGATACCCTCATCAAACTGCTTAAATTTGACTTCGTTCAGGTTCCATTCTGGTCTGATCTGACTGAGAACTGGTTTGATACTTTCCTTGATATTTTCCGGGTCCAATCTGAGCTTGAAATGAGGAATTTCCATTTTTTTTTCCCCGAGAAGCAAAATCACAGAAAACAGAAAACACCGAAAACATCCCAGTAGTTTTACCGACTACTTCGAACCGCTGACCAAAATGCGAAGCACGAGGTCGAGGGAGATCGGGTCATGCTCGGGGTCGAACAAAGCAGGAACATGGAACACCCCGGAATATTCCGGAGCATCCCGAAACATCCAAAACTGCAATAATTATGTGAAAAATATCTGAAATTCAATACAGAAATAACCTAGAAAGATAAAATATTAAACAAAATAAATAGTTTCATCTCCGAATATGTAGAATAGAAGAAGAATAAATTTCCGAGCTGAAGTTTGAAACATTCTTGGTGTCGAATGGACTGCGACAGGATCGAACGGTCTCGTTCCATTCCACTCAAAACGAGTTTCGCGCTCATTTAAATGAAAGATGTTGGATTTCGACGGTGACACCACTCATTCATAATAAGTTAACCAGTATAACGGGCTATTTTGAACAGATCGACCGTTCCCAGATATTTGCCACATGACTTCAAACACCAGGCCTGAATCAAATGACGAAAAGAACATATCAAATTCTTTCGGGAAATAAATCGTCTTTAAGAGTCGTCAACGGCCAAAAAATACACTTTGCTTGCGAAGCAGCTACAGACCTGTGGTAACAGGTCTGTAACAATCCATAAAAGCAAGAGAAAATGATAAAAGTGCAGTGATAAGTATTTTCCTCCATTTTGTACATGGAAGTTACCGAACAGCGAGGTCCTAGAATTGAGAATGGGTCGGAATTGTCAAATGGAATGGTCCATTTCGATCGGACTGGTCCAACCAAGAAAAGTGGTCCACCTCGAAAGGTGAACTGATTTTTTCGAAACTTTTCCGGTTGAACCGATCTATTCAGTTTTAGACCGAAATTTCCGGAAATTTTGGTTGAATGGATCGCGCCCCACTAATCCATTCCAGTCACTTATTCAACATTAGTTTAATCACGCGACGGTCCCTTATCAGAGATTTGACCTCTTATTTTACTGCAGTGTGGCTGAAGAGGTCCATTACCACCACAATGACTATAAAATGTACCGGAACGACGATCCCGCTGGTTTATGTTGGATCAGTAGTGATCTAATCGGCTTCACATGTAAAATGAAGAATACAAAGGCAGAAACTGACACAAAGTAGAATGATTTTTTGCAAGGAGTTCTATATTTCTGCTGGCCAAACCACCCGGGAGGGGGTGGGGTACTCCCTTATTTGAGCTATACGGGGACGTGCCGCTGGACAGGGTATGGTTTTTTGGCCTCGCTGTCCTAAACAGGGTATACAGTTTGACTTGCCTTTGTCCTAAACAGGTTAAAAACCTGTCCTAAACAGGGTATGGTATTACGAGCCGAGAGACCTTAAGCCAGACTGCGAGCAGTCTTTCTTTTCTTAGCCTGCGACCCGGGCTAGGCCGTTTATAGATTATGCTAGCATAATTTTTGGCATAATTTGAGTAAACTGGCATAATTTCTGCCAAGTAGCAATGCTATCATAATTCGCATATTTTGATAATTATCGGATCATTTTTGCTGCTACAATTTGATCATTGTTCATCTCTACTCCCAATAGTCCCAAGCACTTGGAAACGTTATTCGATGTTTTAAGTTTTAGTTCAAGTAGTAGCATTTGTAGTCCACTGTGAATCACTGAGCGGCGGGAACGGTCTGAAACGGTCGGAGCCCGGGTCTGGGGTACACCGGAACCGCAAGTCACATTGTAGGCCATATTGGTCCCAGTACCTCTCATCAGGCAAGGCTACAAATTACAAAATGGCGTCGGCCATGCTTGATTATTTGCAATTTTTTCAAAGAGCATAATTTTGAAAAAAGGGGCATAATTTGGAAAAAAAGAGCAATATTTTAGCATAATTTCGCCAAAAAAGGCAATGCTACTAGCATAATACGCTACTTTTACTAGCATAATCTATAAAGGCCTAGCCTGCAGCAGCTATTTCGGCATCAGGAGATATTTATAAAAAAGTCACCTCTAAATCGACCCCAAAACACCAAGAAAGAAAGACAAATGAAACTGGCTATATTTATATTTTCACGATGTTTCGAAGTCATCGTAACTCCATTATCAAGTGATAAATTATTACAAGTGCTAGAGTTTAAAAACACCAAGATATATTCATATTCTCAGTAGTAGACTGGAACTAGCTTGCAATGGATATGAGGGGGTGGGTGGGGGATCAATGTCATTTGCATTTGATTGCATTAGCCTCACTTGTAAGCTAATTCCAGTTCCAGTCCCATACCGAGAAGACGAAAATGAGACGAGTCATTTTAATTTTTTTTTCTTTCTTTCTTTCTTTTTTCTTCTTGACCAATGTCGCTTCTGGTATTACTTTTTACTATCTACATACATTTTCTTTTTCTTTTTCACTGGTACACCAACTGATACCCAAGCTCCAAAAGGAATTATTTTACTATTTTTGCCTTTAATCAATAATGCTTTTTTTTCTTGCGACAAATATACCCGACACATTTTTTTAAGGCAACTCGCCCCGCCCGGAAAACAAAAGCCAATTAAACGTGACTCGCTTCACAGTGAAAACAAATTTCACATACGTACATGACGATATTTATTATGACTACTGAAAAGGTAAATATTTTAAAATAGAAGGTCCTTGAGTGATTAAAAACCATGCAAGTGAACTCTATGTTGACTAAAGCACAAACGGATACCAGATGAATGTGATTTGGAGACCTAATAACCTTAGTTTTTCCTGACGGTGAGCTTTTCCAGCTGTGCATTTCCGCTTCCGAGTGATACGATCACAAAACTATTCAGCTCAGCATGCAGTTGACTCCAAATAAACGGAAAAGTGAGCGATGCGTGGGAAAGAAACCTTGCGCGCTTTCCTCGTTTGAATTTCACTGAAAAATTACATCATCAGTTGCCGCATATATAGGTGCTCCCCTTTTGGGTCCCGTTACAAAATGCATATCCTAACTAACCAAAACTGAAGCATAGAAAGTCTCCCTAAGTGAACCCCTTCTTATTGTCATCTAATATTTCTGACTCATCGTCAGAAAGGTCATTAAAAACGGCGGGGCCGATGTAAAACACGAGAAACAGGTCCCATACCAGATTTCTATGCATGGTCAGGAACGGTTTATAGACAACAAAGTTAGGTTTCAAAGGGGATCATCCACCCCAACAATTATAAACCAACCCTTTCCCTTCAATAGATCATTTTTGACAGACAGGTGAACCCTTTCCTACATCTTCCATAGGAAATAGCACCACCTTCGCTCACCGACAGGGTGCGTTTTTTTACCGACTGCAAAAAGTGTCTTGCAGAAGTCAGTTCTACCCACAGAAGGTAAACCAGAATATTTCTTCCCTAGAAAATCTCCAAATCACGGTTAAGACCTTTAAACCCTTCAAAAGGCCTTCACACCCCCTCGTCACCAATATACCAGCACGAGATGTTTCAGTAAATTCTTTTTTAACTGATACACCTGAATGACAGTTTCAGTGATTTTTTTGCTAACTACTTTTAGACTTCAACTCGAGAAAGCCCTACCTTTAATATACATGCAGAGTGAGAAATGACCTCTTTTGAACGGGGCATCACCATATAGTCCATTATTTTGAAGTACTAGCCCCCCGCCCCGCCCCACTCCAGGATTTCCACTGAGAATGCAGTGCGCCTACGGAGCACGCCTTTCCAGTGCTATTAGCATACAAACCATCTGCTGTTATTCAGTAGTTTTGTAAGAGGTATGGAAACCCAGTCTTAATCTGTTCAAATCAGATGGCGGTGCTTGGAAAAAATAACACCGGAATATGTTCGTTCTATTGAGGCGGTGTAGTTTATATTTTTTACCAACAATGTTACTTCGCCTCACTTAGCTGATCTCCGGATCTGAGATATTAAAATAACATTTGTCTGCTGTATTTATCACACTGTGTGAAATAGCTACGGCAATGGGACACTATATTCTCTATATACAGGTTACGGCTTTCCCTATATCCGGTCCTATCCGCGTCTATCTCTGATAGTCAAGTGAGTTTCTCAAGTCTCAAGTTCTAGTCTGTGCACGTCAGAAAACGTAGAGAAAACTGTTCATAGATGCTAGAAAATTGAAAATTGTTGTAGTAGATGAGAGATCAAATAATTCTTCTAATATAGATTGCCTCCTGCTTTTGGCTAGCATCCGCAAGAATGCGACCTTCACTATGGAGAGGGAGTACAGAAATTCTCTTTCTTTCGCCCCTGATTAGTGGGACATTTATTCGTTATATTGGGATAGATTTTACGTCATGTTGCATTGGTGCAATTTCGTTATGTCAAGTTTCTGGCCGGTACAGTTAAGAACATCGTCTGTTATACGGAGCCCAACGCTCTGCATGGTTTCGTTAAACCAATTTTCAGTAACCGCTGCACTGAGAACTAGTTCCGTTTTTGTGATTTTTATCGCTCTTTTAGGCTAGTTTTCTTTGTGTCATTACTAAAATTATTGACAAATTTTTGAACCACATTTTTTTTCCATTCTTGCTTGTTTCCTTGCCTTGTGTAAACGGAGAAACATTATAGTCTTGTTCATCAATATCAGGCATACCAATTTAAAAACCGGATGCTGACGAAATATAAATGCGTTTTACTAAACAGGTCTGAAGTGAGTAAACCAGTGATAAGCTATATTTTCTTTGCGAAAGGAGTAATAACGCTGTTGTCGACCAACTAACCCACGGAGGAGCATTCCGTCGTACTTCGCGAAATATCACGCTTTTATGGGTAATCAATGGTAGCAATAATTGAGTCGATAACACTCGAGCTATCAAATATTTAGCAGTTCAGTTCACGATATGGCTGAGTTTTCTTCTTTTTCGGTGTAATCTAGCTATTGTATCGGCAGATAAATTTAACTGCAGCGTTAAGTGTAAAATCCTCCGTTGTAGTCACAATAGGGAGTTTTAGCAAACCACGACGGCGACGGCGACGAGAGCATCACCAAACAAAAGGTTTGATGAGCAGAACAATGGTTCTGCACGTGCGTTTTGAATCTTTGTACTTTTCTTCGCCGTCCTCTGCAAAACAACAACGTGAAATAACCAAGTTCTGCGTATTTTGGAGAACGCGAACCGCAGTGGCTAAATTTTCGTATCCTCTTAATAAGTGAACGCTGTCATAGCATATTTAGCCTGAACAAGTTTTAGACCGACAGGCGTACTGAACAGATTTACAGAGTTGTGACATTCGAAAGTTATAAATATAAATTCATTTTTTACAAGAGGTCACTCCCGCCGTCGCTGTTGTCTTTGCTAAAACTCCCTTATGTTGCTTACAAACAGGGGGGTCCCCATACGGCGCAAAATATGCCGGTCACAATAACCAGAGGGCTCATTGAAAATAACTCTATAATTAGCCAGCTCATGCATTCAAACGGCTAAAAACGGGCAAGACTGAAAGGGTTTTTGGTCAATATACACCAGCCGTAGTGCTAAACAATGAAAGCATGTGGCATGAGAACTTGAGAGCAGAAGAAAAAAAACTTGAACGGTTTAATGGTTCGTAACTACCCGTTTCAAAACCTGTGCGTAAACACACAAATGATTACATTTTATGCGCGCTTCTTCCTAGGTGGTCAAACTGTTGCAGGAAATTGTGAAGTTTCTAATATTCCGACCTTTTCTTCCAGCATGGCTGCTGTCAAAGCGAAAAAATTATACCTGTCTTATTTGATATGCGTCTAACAAACGCGCCAAGTAGAAGAGAAGAGTTTGTTTTCTTCACATGAAAGCAGATAGCAAGACCACTTCCGAAGGGCCGCAATGAGACGAAATCATTGGCTCGGCCGGTAAACCTCCCGCCAAATTAATAACCTTGTGTTGACTGAGATCTCAGCAGTTGACAGCTTGCCTCCCGGGGCGATAATTTATTCTCAAAGCCAAGATGTAAACAAAGCGCAATATCGCTCTAAGCGGGAGATGAGAATTTGGCTCTGCCCGTTGAGTTCACAGTATCCCTGCACCTTATGCGAGGCAATTTTCAGCTGAAAAACCCTTTAGACTCGCCCCGAGGCCGGTGGAGTTATGATAAAATCTCTCCAAGTCGACAAATAGAGAGGTTGCCCGTCGCGCGTTTGGTGGGCGGTAAAGCCCAGAAGCCGACAACGAGTGATATCATATTCCCCCATAATGTACCCCCATTGGCGAAGTGTTTTTGCGTGTGTCGCGACAATGACTCGCGAGTCACGCGATCTCTTCGCGATAGCCAAACATCTGTTACTATGGCTTAAAGAGTCATGAAATTTTTCTCCATCATTGAAAGAAATCTCGTTTAGCCTAAGGCAAAACCCGTACCCATAGTAGGCCCGTGCCGGATAAACTGCCCTCGATACTAAGGTATTGTTTGCCGATTAATTTAGTTGCTTTGACTCGAATAATCCCAGGTTACTTTCAAAATAAAATTAATACAAAGGACAAAAAGGATTTTTGAAGAAATATAGCTCTTTCTGATTCTCACATTTATCTAAATAAGTCAGTAATTTCCCTCTTGCTTCCGAATGAAATCACTGATTCAAGCTGGTACAATAAAGGACTATGGCCAAGAAAAAAACAATTGTGATTTTACTCGGGAAATTACTTTTATCTAAACAAGGTATTCAATAAAAGAGAAATTAAAGGAAATTCGAATAATCACCACTAGAGCACAGCAGAACCTAAATCTTACCTAGTTTTTTTTTGTGTGTGATGTATTTTACTCTAGAAGTTCGCCCTTCAAACATGCACCAGACCAGAGCCAATTCTCCAATGTCAAATCAGTTGATAAAATGTTTTTTTTTTTTTTTTTTGCAAAAGGGCTTTTTAAACTTCCTCTCAAATGATGTTAATTGTTCAGGGTGTTTATGGAAGGTATATACAAATCAAGGTGGCAATCGGTTGAACGGACTTACAGCATTTTGTAAGGCTCAGTACTGACACTTTTGTTATCTTTGTCTTGTAGCCAGCAAAACGTTTACGTTTTTGTATTATCAAACGGTGTAAATCGCAGACGACATACATGTACAGTGTAAAATGCAGTATTTCATTCATTTTATTGCTTGTCTTCTTCAGTGAACCTTTTGAAATCATGATAGATCGAGCCCATCTCGTTGCATTATTTTCATCTAATAATACTTCACGTGATTAGGCGAAGAGTAACCTGATGTTATGGCTGATAGCCAACTTAAGTTTACAATCGATTTCAAGATTATTAGTTCTTAAGTTTTGCTTCTTTTAACTGTAAGAGACGTTTTTTAGACCACTTCCATAATCTCTCTCTTATTTAAAATGTTTCTTGTTATCAAAGAGGCCAATTCAGTTGAGTTTCAGGGTTTTTATGGAAACGAAACAAAACGCGGGTGTCTTCGCATAAGTATCTCTCAGAATGACGTGACGGAATTAAATTTGCTCTGCTCTATCAGTACACGAACCAGATCAGGCCAAAACAGTATTAAACTTACTGTAAAATATTGATCAAATTGATGGCCTTCAGACGCGGCATCAACAAGACTTAGATGTTTGAGTCGGTCTATAATGTAGAATCAGTTCTTGAAGTTACAATATCTATTGATCAGACTGAGCCAAAACGAAGCAAATAAAACATGTACCGATTGTTTTGAATTTTTCACATTGAGAGAAAGCTATTGAAGGCGATACCTGTCGGATTTCAAAATCTGAAAAATTTTATTACAAAAATTATTTTCTTTTTTTTTTAAACAAGGGTGAGTCCAGACATTTGCGAAACTCTTCAACCACTTAACAGATCTCCAAATGTCGCAATTGCATAGAGCGATAATTTAGGAATAAATTTCTGAGTTCATATGTCGGTTCTCTGTGGAAAGATACCTGGAGGTGCCCCCAAAGCGAGTCCATGAACAACCTTAAAATGTTCCTCAGATCTTAAACCATGGACTTTCATGTGCTTTCTAAGAGAACTCGGGTGCGTGTAACTTTTGTCGCAACCAATGTACTTACAACGATACGGTTTTTCCAGTGTGTGAACGTGAATGTGTTTTCGGCGATCGCTGGAGTTCGCGAATCTTTTATCGCATCCTTTAAATTCGCACGCGAACGGCCTCTCGCCTGTGTGCGTGCGAACGTGGATTTTCAGGTTCTCCGCACGGGCGAAGCTCTTCCTGCATCCCGGCTGATTGCACGTAAAAGGCTTCTCGCCCGTGTGAACTCTGATGTGATTGATCAGTTTGTACTTTGCCTTGAAGGGCAATCCATTTCTCATGCACTCTTTCCAACAACAGACGAACCCCACGGGCGTGGCGGAGATCAGGTGTACATCAGTTATATGCGCTACAAGGTCCTCTATTCTATAAAAACCTATTCCACAGACCTGGTTAACCATCTTTTCTAACTGGATCCATTCACAAATCAAAACAGATGAACGTAAAGTTGGACTCTTTGTATCGTAGTTTGACAAGCGCGCTTCCTGAGCATCAAGATGGTTGCGAACGCCGTTCAAACTCTGTGGCTCCGTTCGCGTGGAGAACACGAGCGAAGGAGATAAGTCTTGCGCGTATCTCTCCACGCGAGTTAGATATCCTTCGCTCGGGGAGTACGTTTCCCTGCCATACAGTTTGCCAGGAGTGTCCATGTTCAGGTTGCAGTGCTTATGGAAGACTATATTTATCCCGTTGTGCGTGTTTGACGGTATTCCCGGGATTACTTCGTCCTGCCTGTCTCGACTGACATTGCCGCTCGAGTTGTGATCGCGAGGCGCAGAGCCCGTTGAGTAAATCTGTAGAGGATCATTGCTTTGTGGTAATTTGCGCACTCCTTCTGAAGCACTACTGTCCTCTTCCATGTGGTCACACTCGATTTCGCCGTCTTCTGAATCTTCCTCGTCCGCACCGGTCGTGTTTGGTTTCCAATCTGCCCGATAAGCCGGGAACGAGAAATATTCGCTTTTCACCTCGTCGCACGGACTCGGCTCTTTCGACCGTTCACTCTTATCAGTCGGCGCGCTTACTTCTTGTTCACTCTCACTTTCACTGTGCAGCGACTCCACGGAGCTCGTCCTTTCCATGATGTTCCCGACCGTGTGTACCTCATAATAATTTCGAAACACAACCCTAGACTCCGTCTCAGACAGGCTGGTATATTCGAACGGACCACTGTCGAGAGGTTCCGCTTTCACGACGATTGACGGACGAAAGTGGTTCACCTCTTCGCTCCCCATGTTGGGAATCGAAACGCCTGATCCGTCAGGTAGCGTGACGGAGCAAAAAAAAGAGAGAGCGTATACCTCCGTTCTCTGGAGCCACTACAAGGTTCTGAATGTTGTTACTTGCGCGCCGCCTGAAAGTATTTACGGCCCGGCGGCGCATGCTCCGTGCCACCTCACTGGGTGTCTCATTCATCACGTAGTATTTTTGCCCCCACCGTCAAAGCGCCCCACCGAGCGCTTTCAATCTTTGCGGCTGTTTCAATAAAACTTGTATTCAAACAATTTCAGTCGCAGCAAGCCATCGAAACAGAGGTTGACACCCATGAGAACATCTGGGTCACATGAAATTTGCTGTTTCTTTCCATTGACACTTCCAACTCCCCCGAGTTCGCAATCTCAGTCAAGATCATCTACGGAAGTAGGGTTCACACCGCAAGTGCCTTTGTTTTGGGGTATCGAGGACCTTGGGCGGCGAAAATAACAGATTGATTTCAGGGGGCTTTTTGGCCCGAGTCTCCAATAAATAAGAAGGAAAAACGAGTCACTAATAACATGATTTTTTCAATTTTTATATGACCAGCTGAGTCCACTCGCTATGAGCTTTGCGTTCATTGAGTAGACCGCCCTCCAGGAATACCAGAAGTTTATCTCCCACAGAAAACACACGGAAATTATTTTAGCGCCTCGCACGCAGGAGACTAGATTGATGCAGTGTCGGAAAAACTCCGTCGACTCTACTCTCTTTCCTGACTACCTCATGGACCAGCGTAGATTTAAGTGAAAGGGTTTGGAAATCAACTGACCAGTTTCTCGCACGATTATAGACTAGAATTTCATTGCGTGACGGTGGTGTTCGACCTTGACAAAGAAGAGACGATAATATGCGTTGGCTCCCCAGGAGTGACACAAAGTCAATAATCGAGGTTTGTGCTTTGTGCGTCATAGAATATAGCGCGCGCGAATGCGTCTTTCGGCCACGCGTACACGCGACTTTTGTTTCTCTATTTAAGCTACACATTCTAGGTGAGTTTTAGCTTTTCTTTGTTGAAGATGCTGATTTTAGGTTCTGGAAGAAGTAGCGAAGAGTATCAAACAGGACGTGAATTGCGCGCCGGAGCAGACATATTTTTCGAAGATCGCTATTTAAACACATTCATGTTTGTGGTGCTTTTCTTCTTTCTCTTTGGCTCGTGGCTGTTATAAGCGTTGAGTTTAATAGCGTTTTGATGTCGTAAAACCACAGTTTTAACCAGTATTCAGTTACCAGCTCAAAGGCCTTATTTTCGAAGTCTTGTTTTGAGTAAAAATAGATCCACTTTGTTCAGAACTTTCCGCCCTCAAGTAGAATCAACAAAAAACACGATGCATTTTTAATTTAGGAGCTTAATCCTTTTGGGAAAATAAACCATGCGAGTTTCTTTCAAAGCGTTCTATTGACGTTTTAAAGCTAGCGAAGTGAATATTTGTGATAGAGGATTCATATTGACCTGAGATAATAGTCAAATTTAAGAGACTTGTATCTCAAGAGTCTCTTAGACCGTAATTATTTTTTTGCGCGCCATTCGTGAATAAACTTGAATTCCAAGGGCCATAATAGCTTCGATTTCACATGCGACAAGTCGTTTCGGTGATGTGTTGAATTTTTTTTTCTGTTTTAACAACTAAATGATCTCTTTGGCACATGTATGAAATATAACAGAAAAAATAGTGTCAGTCCTTCTCAGGAGACAAGATTTTCCGCGTATAAGGCACACAGGTCTTTTGACTAGGCATACAGGTCTTTAAAACAACGACATAAGTACAAATTCGATTTCTCGTGGCGCAAAATCAAACACATACTATCACAAGAGTGGTTTATACAAGTGCTGTATTCGTCCATGTTTGTAAAACAAAAATGGTTCACGACCGTAGTTCCGGCTTGATATGGAGGCGGTATTTTCTAAACAGTGAGGCGAACTCCACGATTTAATGGCCTATTGATGCATTGAAAACTCGACAGCCAATACTAAAGGCACTTCAATCGCCACGGCTCTAGATTTCATCGATCTCTAGCGGGAGAGATTTTAACTGGCCGAAAGTAAAACAAATTCAGATCAGCTCGTCCCGGTGGACCCAAATGTGATACTTTTGAGAACAACGGGTCATTCAGAATTCATACATGTAAAAGATTTTATCTTGATTTGGTATTTTCAAGGTTGCTAAAGCCTTATTTTCCCAGTTTATTAACTGCCATTTTTTTCTTAGTTATCTTTATTATTTTGAACAAGGGAAAAGTAGCCGAAGTGTCTGAGCTAAATGCAACCATACAGCACAGGGCTGCGTCTGGCATAAAACTGATTTGAATTCACTCAGGCAGGCTAGAGGCTGGCAATTCTTAAACCTGCGCTATAGGTGGAATTCTAGTACATCATGGAATTAGAAGAAACTGCTAAATGTTTACATCACGAGAAAATTCAATTGATCACAAAAATAACTTGAGTTGTCTCACCCAGTAACTTGAAATAAAATAAAAAAAATAAAATAAAACGTTCAAACTGCAAAGTACAATTGTCAACTCTCCGGTAAAATTGTTTGTACAAGTGTTATTTTAGCTGGAAGGAGATTGTATCCGTTTCTCTGCCTGACGTGTGTTTAACTATCTGTTCCAATATCTAATGTTTGGGCATGCTTGATATTGGGCTCAATACGGCCAAAAGTGCTTTGTTGACGCCAGAGTGGTTTACAAGCGTTTAAAACTACTGTATTCCGCAATGATAGAAGAAATTAAGGAAGAATGAAACAAAAACATGCGGTTTTATAATTAATAGCCTGTCTAAAGTGAGATATTATTGTCTCAATATCTTTGGAGTGGATGTCTCGCACGAGATAAGTCGGCCATTTTATTCTTGTATCGATCAGCCCCGCTGCAGCCTGCTGATGAACTAAAAAAAAAGAATAAGTAATTTCAGTAGTTTACTTCGGACAAGTAAAGCAAAACATTACTAACACCACACTATGTGCTTGGTCAAGGATTTAAGATAACTATTCGGGGCTATTCTCTAACGTTTGATCTATCAGAGATCAAGTTGTTTGAAGATCTTGATGTCGAGCGTTATTCAATGAGTAAGAAATGACAAATCTACACATGTTCAATCATCTTTCCTAAACAGCCACACTTCACAAGTTTTCATCGAGATTTAAGGCAATGCGAAGCCTGATTTCATTTGCCGTGTAATTTTTGTTAATCGAAGAATCGACAAACTGAAGAAAAGTTGTCGCCACCGCTAAATCTGTGGCGGAGTATCTCAGAGAGTTTCAGCTAATGGCAAGAAAATTAATACTAAGAAACTTTTTTCACGATCGTGTTTTACATACAACAAACTAGTAAAAGGCTCAGTTTAATGAATCCTTTTAGAAGGTACTCGCTAATACTGAAATTTGTCCGATGACAAGCATGTACCGTTTCACAACACATGCACGAACTTTAATTAAAGGCTTAAAGGGCCTTAGCTTTTGTTGTCCACGATTAGTTTGCTTAGGTTTTAACTGATCTCTCTTCTCTTTGCAATTTTCTTCGCCTAATATCTGCCGTCATTATCAAAAACTTCATACCTTTACTTAATCCGTTTGAATCTGAAAACGTACTTCTATTCTTTGCAGATTCTCCCGCTTTAGCATCTGCTACCGAACGAGTACAATTCCTTGCAGTAAATTAAGACCAACAGAGTGTGTTCGGTCAATCCCGATTTAGTTCAAGTTGTTCGTGGGTGGCGAATTGAAGTTCCAATTCAATGGAACACAACATGGTTCAGTAATCCCTTTATTATTTGTCGCTTTTTAATAAACTCGAGCTTATAGCTTAGCACAACATGCTACAAATGTAGCACTTTTAGGGTCCTAATGCACTTAAGTTCACCCAGGGTTTAAAAGCTCACAGTAACCGGAGCCAGCGGAAGTATATGATTGATTGTTGTTCGTCTGTTCCATTCTTTTTCAAGCATTCTATAGACGTCTCTATTGATTTGTCGAGTCCCAAGGTGTTTAAAAAGCTCAGTCTAGCTGCTTTGGATTAACTGTAGTGACAAAGGATGGACTTTTTGAAACAAACAAACCACTCTAAAAATAGCCGGTTAAAGGAAGAAAAAACTTGTGGCGGAAGGAACTTGAACTGTTTGTCCAAAGGCTGGTTGTTTGTTCCTCGGCTTTCTTGTAACAAACTTGGATGTCCACGTTCATAGGTCGACAGTACGGTATGTGAAGATACAAACATGTGATAACATCATTCATTTCTACAATCCTAGCAGCAGCGAAGCAGACGATTGATCAACAGCACTCAGTGCAACTACTGGTAAACACGAGTATAGGGTTTGTAGTTCAATGTTAGATAGAACTGGCCTCATTTGTAACAAATCCCAAAGTTATCCAGCCCATGCATTTGAACCTCACGGACATGCACATATACAGTTCTTGTTGACTTGCAGACTCTATATTGTGCTTTGTAATATGTTTTAAGGAATAGCAGTAGGTACTAATGTAGTTTTTTTTGGCTCAGTAGAAGACAACACTTTATTAAAATCGTTCTCTTCTCTTATTTCTTTTAAAAATATTCAACTTTATAAGCAACACGTATTCCTACATATGTGTTTTAAGCTGATTTTATTTGGCAGTTACAGATTTGCTGATAATTCATGTTGATTATTTCAATTTTTTCTTGCTTTAATTGCCACTGGAAAAAAAGTACGAAGAGCTAAAAGCTGGTAGATTGTATCCTAGCAATTGCCTTGACAGTGTTCTAAACTCAAGAAATGACCTAAACCCTACAATGCTGTTACGACAAAACTCACGAAAGCCTTCGATTCCTATTTATTTTAGCCGGAGGAAGGTCTTCGCTGAAATTTCCTCCAATATCCGTCTCTTTAAAATTTGCCTTGTGTTAAAGATTTTTGGTAATTCGATACTTCTTTTTCGCTTTTTTTCCTTTTTCGATACAAGTTACTGTTCACAAATTCGTTTTAAATCAATACGGTACACTTACTTGCAATGCAAATTATTATTTTTTAGAAAACCAAAGCCCTCCCGAAAAAACTGATGAGTTTTCAATGAAAGGTACTGATTGTTTTGATCTACTTTGTCACAAACACATTCTTAAACTTGTCATTTAACTATTATTGCCTGATTAAGGTTCTTAAATCCGCTAATCATATACTGAGAAAAAGAAAATGAGAATCTAGACATTTATGGCATGTTGCTCTGCTTGATTATACTTTCTCCTGAAAAACATTTTTGGTGACAATTCAAATTATAAGTATCATGTTTTTCCAGATGTCGCCCAGATGCTTGGCACTGAGGCAAAATTTGAAAATTTTGAAAATTTTGCCAATGACAATTACTTGCGGGTGTTTCCATTTTACTCGACAACACGAATGTACACAGGCACATGTGAATTACTTTTAGTAAATCAATGATACCATTATTTACATGTGAATTTACTAGCCAAGGAAAAAAAAGGACTAATAAACACGTAGCTGACTTTGATTCCCATAATTTCGAAAACCTGTTGCACTTCGTGAGGAGACAAAAGTTGAACGAACATGATAGAGAGTCTTACTAAATTTTTCCTTGGGCTTTACTTGATGTTTACCAAAAGCATTTTCTTTTGTATAAGTCGCCGTGTTTAGTCTATTTAGAGGGAGCTTACTGAATCTTGGGATGCCTTAAATTTACGTAAACAAAAAATGAAAAGTTTTGAGAAATGTATTTCTAAGTTTCTATAGCTTTAGGTTTAGTGTCTGATTTATTCGACTGAGTGGAGCCCGTCCGGAGTTTTGAATCTTTCAGGGTCGTAGCCAGAAAGAAAATTATGACCAAGGCAATTTCCATGAAAAAGTTACTAATGTCCATGGTTAAATTCTCTTCCTAGTTATTCAGGGTGTTTATGATGACCAGATATAATGAAGTCCAAATAGAAATTGGGTGGGACAAGTAGCTCGGTTTCCCTGTTATTATGTACGGTCCTGTATGCAACACTGTTTTTGTACTTCAGGCTGAAGGGCCTCTGCTGTTATCGATGGTGACGACGACAGGATTAAGTGTAGTATGTATCGAAGACAATGATTTAATCAAGGACTCATCGTAGATGCACTGTTTTGTAGCTTAATTCCTTTAATTTCTCATTTGTTCAGTTTTCTCT
>CM042751.1:6906426-6929536 GCA_022496165.2 Catalaphyllia jardinei
ATAAGACGAAGTTGATTTCAGTATATGTTGTTTTCGCTAAAATCAGTATCGATATAAAACTTGAAGCAACCATGATTTTAAAGTGAATCATGTAGGGTTGAACTTGGCGAGGCTGCATTCGCGCTCCGGCCATCATTAAACATTTCGCTTTTAAGTCGTAATCAACGATTGTTTTCGTTAACCCCCGGTACGTTTTCGACTCGTAAATTCGACAAGCGTACTGACTTAATTGAATACCCTCTATTGTCTACAGATACAACCAGAGAAGTAAATCCCAGTAAATCTTTTGTTTTTTTGTTCATTTCTTCAGATTGCTGCCAAGGAAAGGCCTTCAGTTTTCACTGAATTGTTCCCTATAACGCTTCATTTCCTTCCGTCCAGTCTTTGTATATTCTCACTTTGGAACAAAGGATTAAGGAATATCTTATAAGACAAAAATAAACAGGGCCACATGTACTAACAACATAAATTGCGGTGTAAGATGATTTTCACTAAAACCAAAAAATGGTACTGATATTTGAAACTACAGCTTAAATATAATTTCCCAACTGCGAACCAAGCTACGAACTAATCTGAATCTGTACATGATTTAGAAATATTAATGTTATCATACGATATTGTAGGTAGGCTTTTTGGTTTAATCGACTCCACCTTGAGATTCAAGGCTACTTTATTGAAAACTCTTGCCTTTAGCTACAACATAGAAATATTGAATATATAGAATATTTTCACACTGAAACAAAAGGACATTTATCTTTGCATATCCCAAATAAACAAAGCCACACGTAGCTTATCAGATAAACTGGCATATCAACGAGTTGTCTTCAGTTCGCTAAAACCTGGGTGACTTTTAAGACCTCATAGAACTAATTTAAATATCTCCTTGCTGGATTCTCTTCTCTCTCGTGAAATATGTCGCTATTTTTGTATCTATTTTGTGTAAAGACAGAAACTGAAAGAAAAGCATCATGCTGCACCAGCTGGTTACACTTAAAACCAGACAAAACAATTCAAGACAACGCAAAAACAGTTCCTTACAAAGTTGACAATTCTAATAAACTTCGGTACCAATTTCCCTACTTATCAGCAGTGCAAAGTTTTCAACATTGTTTGTAATTTCCCGATACAATCACGGCATGTATTTTTTCTATTTCCCAGTAAATCTTTTGTTTTTCTGTTCATTTCTTCAGATTTCTGGCAAGGAAAGGCCTTCAGTTTTCACTGAATTGTTCCCTGATAACGCTTCATTTCCTTCCGTCCAGTCTTTGCTATAAATCCAACACGAAAGAAAAAAATGCTAGAAAAAGATCCTTTTCACCGACAGAAAACGTAGTGAATAGACATGTTTATTTATTTCTTTGATCGTGAGCGGGCGGTATCTAGAGAATCCTGTAATCTGATTGGTTCCGGGAGCGGGCAGTATTTTCCTATCTTCTGACCACGGTCATGGTAACCAACTACGCTAAGCGCAGAGTGAAGTTGCGATTGCTTAAAACATTGAAATGGCTTCTTCTACATTTCGCCAAATTTGTTGACTTTTGAAAGCGAAACTTCACACAGTGTAAAAATATGCCTGACCAATTCATTTTATTGTACATTTGTTGACACGTTGATGAGACAAAGTGTAAAATAAAAACATGACTTTTCCAGTTTTTCTTAATAGTTTCTCCTACCTTCTAAAAATATAATTTAGAAATAAATAAAAATGTTATTCACCGGCCTTGGTCGGTCCGTATTGGGAAAAACTATGCCCTCTGTCTCGAGTACGGCTCTCGGCCTGCGGCCTCGGGCACAGTTTTTCCCAATACGGACCCCCCGGCCGGTGACTCAAGTAAATTAAGGCCTGGGCCCAAATCGGTTTTATAAAAAAATTTAGGGGGTGGTCTAACTATTGATCCGGTTTAGATAGTACGGAATAACTTTGGGATATCTTTAAGATTGATAAATTGTGCAACCTTAAATGCTGTTTAGGTTCATTTGTTGTCACGTGGCCTGACAGAGTCATTTTAAGCTGAAAAATCTTCTAAGCAAAACGGCAACACTTTTTATTACTGCCTAGTGGCTGCCTTAAGCTTTATGATGTTAACACCATTAGGTACATCATTTCTGTGCTTGGCCATTTTAAGATAATTTAAAATAAAAGTCTAAAAAAAGGAATATTTTTAAGGGGGACTGGGCACTAGTACATAATGCCCTTTTTTTAAAAAAAACTAAAGACATGTTTAATAAAGGCCAAGCACAGTTGGTTTCCTGTTACCATTTTTACTAACCCGGTAGTATTAAAGTTAAATTACTGTTGGTATAAACTTTTGGTTTTAAATTTTCTGGCCGCGCCAAGTCACGTGACCTAACTTGCATTCGCCATCCACATCAGCATACCAGCATTGGTAAACTTCTTAGTCAATTTATCAGTCAATTTACCAGAAGAATGCGCCTAAGTACATATTTCACGGGATCAATAAAGGACCTCATCCTTCCACGTCAAGTCAGACTGGGACCCACCAGAGTTCAGCCCTCAGTTGCTCTAGTTTCTAGAAGAAGTCCAATTTGAGCTTGCTAATGATCAAATTGAACAGGCCGAAAGACAACCTGTCACAGGGAGAGCGAAATGCTCTCAAAGAACGACAAGAACATTGTACTAAAGAAAGCCGATAAGGGTGCCACAACCGTCATTATGAACAGAACAGATAGGTGGTCAACAAAAACTGAGTTCTCAGTTTCTGTAGGGCCGTCAAACCCTGAAATAATAGGTCTACCGACAGGCTGTGTCGGTTTATGAATCTTGGTAACTGTGTAAAATACTGGTATTCGCGGAGGATGGGGCGTAAGGGAGAGCCATTTAGCCTACATGTGGCTTCTTGAAGTGGTGATCGAATCAACCGATGAACTTTTTTTTTGCCATGGTGTCAACCATAGGTTTGTCTAAGGGTCGGTAGTCATGCTTATGTTCAAGTTGGACTCGACACCTGTTTAGTGTATCTGTTCAAATTGAGGAAAATGTGAAATATGGAAGATTTGAAGGATTTGGAAAATAGAAATTTGCAGTGAAGAATTACTAGACTGATACCAAACTGGGGCTTTCATTTGAGGGGGTCCACTGTATGGTATTGTTTCCCACCAATTTTAATCCTAACATTTTCCTTTTAATAATACTTCAAATTTCACTCCCATGAATGTTTACCCCCGCCTTAAACACATACTTGTCCAATACTCTGACAAATTTATGCATAGCATTGTATTGTATTCTGTTGTTTTGCGTCGTTCTCAACTGTATTGTATTGTTAATCTATTGTTATGTGGATATAATACAATACAATGCTAACTGAATTTGTCGGAGTATTGGACAACCCTCCTTAAACAAAGCGCATTTTGAACTGGATCGAAAACTTTTGCCTGGAATTTTCTAGTGAAGGTACTGCCAGCAATTATCATGGCGTCACAGTTATGCTGTTTCTTTTTAGTAGCGCTCTTTAGCTGTGCGCACTAGACAGTACAACTCCCCTTTTCTTTCAACATTCTTTTAATTCTTCTTTAAGACAACCCAGAAAAAAAGTGGGACACCAAGCAAGTTCTTGCTTCTCCCCACTTATAATGTTAATAATCAGGTGATTTTTTCCAACATTGATTTAGAATGTGTGTGTGTGGGTTTGTGTTCCACGCCCCAACTTAGTAATTTTGTATGGGGTTGTAGTTGTAAATTTCTGTAATTGTCTTGAACTTACTCCACAAATTTTATTGAAATCTTTCCAGTTTTCGAGGACGCATTCAGTTGATATTTAAAGATAGTGCTTTTAAAAGCGTCCGAAAAAAAAAGAAAAGTGGAAAAAATTTTCCTTAGAAAAAAAGTCTGCAAATTTTAATGCTGTCTGGTTTTGAGTCAAACATATACCGAATCTTTTGGCGCAAGAAATCTTGCACTATGTAGGATTTTCCCCACCGAAACGTACAGTATATGCTTGATTTCTGGTTAGACTCTATTCAAAAGCGCAGATTTTTTTTTTCTTTTTGGCAAATCTACATAGTCAAAATAGTAAAAGAGAGTCTACATTCTGACTAGTTACCAGGCCTCTTTTAAAATCGCGAATTTTTTGTTTGCTTATTTTATTTTTGTAATAAATTTTAATTGTATAAATAAAAAGTCACTAATAAGTCATAAGACGCGTGTGTAATAACTGACTTCCCTTTGTTGAAGCATTTTGTTGTCTGTTATATTGTTTTAAGTGTTAATAAAAACCACTACTTGCTGTTTTCATTTTATTATTTTGCAATACAATCTACCTTTAAATTAATACACTCGGTAAGTAATGAAGTGAAAATCAGTAAAATTAAATTAAAACGTGGAAGGAAAAAGTTCGCGTTAAAAAAACGACTTTTGGCGGGAAAATTGACAAAAATTGCACAGCCTTTTCCCTTTGCGATGATTTTTGCGCAAGGTGATGCAAGTGTTCCTGCAGACATGAACAAGATGAAATGACAAAATAGGCAACAACTGATGATATTCCGAAATAGACTTTACAATCTCGCAAAGTGACCGCAAAATACCGTTCACACCAACAGAGTTTTATTTTATATTCAATTGAGTTTGATCTTTATCCGTTTGTGGCTTGTCATTTCATACCTTTCTCTGTCAGACGGTAACATAGATGGTACACTTCGGATTAGTTGCACAGGAACAATCGTTATCCACCTTCAAAATTACCCAGTTTCCATGGTTTATAACCATTAAGGCAACCACGTACCCGGGGTCTCTCTAGAGGGCGATAAGAGGGCGATAAGATGAAAGACCCTGTGAACCAGGTTGCCATAGACCCTATGAAAAAATGGCTGCCATTATATTATTCTTTAGTTCGTATTTAAATTAGCCTCACTAACCTCGTTTTTGAGACAAAAATTGTAAAGAATTTGTTTTCCCGAACGAGTTTAGTGAGGCTATTTTGGATACGAACAAAAGAATGATTTAAAGGCAGCCATTTTTGCATAGGGTCTATTAAGTTTCGAAGCAAGTTAATTTTCTCTTCCGATGCGACAGTTAATTCGCTCCGTTCTCTTTTCCTGTGCAACAACCAAGGTGTAAACACTACAAAATAATCAATATCTGGTAGTACAAAGATGTTTATTCCTAAAATAAAGCAAAATTTCTTCGGCCAGTTCAGTATATTCTATATTCCACCGTGAAATTCAAATCTCTTGTTGAAAAGTTTCGGAAATATTTTACTCTGTTTTGAACAAACCATAGTTAGTACTCTACTAACTATGAACGAATGGCTCCGTTTTCGGTGATCGTTTTCGGCGTTCAATTGTAGTGTGGACGATAGCCCTATCCGGAGCAAAACAGCTCCGTTTTTGTTTGAAAACGAATTAGTGTGGACGCGGCCTAAAATTGCATAAGAATTAAAATATGTGGCGACGTTTTTGTCAGCTATTGGTTCAAGTCTGTAATCAATATTCATGACTCCTTCTGGAATTTTCTGTACAGTAAACACTCGGTCATAGTGTGAAGACGTGCATTTATGTTGTCCTGGTGATGTCGGATCTGGCCACGTCCTTCCTTCGAAGATAAAGCAGACAGAGATAAAAGTATTAAAATATACTAATGGTGAGTGTAGGTTCAAATCTTTTTCCTCTTGATCCCTAAACGGAACAATTTCTACCTTTCTAAATCCAGTTCCACCCTTTTGCTCGCACTTTGCTTTGCCGAGCTGCACACAGCTTTGTTCATAAACCATATTGTCATATGATTGCAATCACTAAGATGAAATATTCCAGTCGGTGAAGGATTAACAACTATTTTTTGCCAATGTTTGTAAGGTATTTACACTGAGTTTGTTTAATATTTCCTGTTCTTCTCCGTTGCGTGTTGCTCCCTGAAAGTTGAATACCGTCACCACGTGCAGCCGGTCTCTGCTTGCCCTGATAGTAATACACAGTGTATCTTGGAAATACAATTGTCTCGAGAAAAAGCTCATGTTTCTATTTCGTTCAACTTTTAGTCGATTTTTGCAGGTTAAATTTTTGAATATCCCCGTGTCAGATCTGATGGCCTGCGAATCAACGCTTAAAGTGAGTTAAATGCAAGCTAGAAACAATTTAAAAAGACTGAAATGAAAAGAACTACTTTTTATTGAACCGCTTTTAAAGTTTGATATTTGTATGATTACATTTAAATGTGGCCATGAAGTGCATCAACACAAAAATGTGGTATTTTCGAGGTGCAGTGGAACCCCGCCCTACAGGCTCCTCGTTTTTATGGCCACTTCATTCTGGCCCAAACAAATGCTCAGTCAGTCATTCCCTTTTAACACGGTCACCCAGATAATACGCCCAGATCGTTGTCGCCCATTGGTGACCGTGTAAACAGGGCTCCATTGTAGTTTTGACGTATTTCATTGTAGGGTTGCCTCTTACTTTCCCCTTGCAGTCGCAGCCCCGCGGGTTTTTAATCATCCTTTCCATCGGGCACTTCCTCGTGCTTTACCTCTAACATCGCAAAGTCGTTCATTTGTCTGTGAATTCACGGTTGGTTTGTGACACCGCGCGTTTTCTAAGCGCTCAATGGAGCATTTCCTTGTACATTACTCTACAAGTATCTGGTTCATTTCATGCGGTTTTCCTTCGTTTGCGTTTTGTTTTTTCCTGGCCCTACCCTGTGCGTTCAAACATGCGTACCCCGTGCGTTTTTTCATGGTTTCTAAGTTTTTTTCCTTGGACGTCAGCCTTGCAATTCGAGTCCCATATGCATTAGTTTGCAACACAGTGCTATCCCTGCGCGTTTCCTTTCAAACCTTTGTATAGTTCCATTGCAATTCCCGTGAACCCATCGAATGGCCATTGTTGTACAAAGCGCAGGGCCTTACCTTACGGGTTTTTGTCACCTAACAGTATCCGTGGGCTGTTTTTGCTTCTCCATTACACCGTGAGTTCAGTCATGCATTTCCTGGTATTTCCTTTTTATTTCCCCGCTCGTTCCCTCTAGTTTCCCTTGCTTTCCGTGATATATTGCACTATGCGTAACATCGTGTCCTCCAAGATTAGTCCTCCTCTGCGTTATCCACTCGAGTCATATCTCGAGACCGATTGTGAAACTGTTACTAGTAACAATGACTCCCCCCTCTTCGTTTTGTCGTTAGTAACACTCGAACTATTCCCAGGCCCTAGAGCCACCTGTTAATTTTCTCCAGTCCTCTACGAACGTTCGACACGTTCCTATGAAAATCTTTGCGTTTGCATTCATATCGCTCAAAGGATTCTCTCCTCCCGGAAAACTTTTCTGGGCCCCTGCGAAGGAGAGAGGCCTGTCCCCCTTAGCCGGCCAGGTCTTACCTGAGGAAAAAACTGGCTCTGGAGAAACATGATTGGCTAGCTCTTTAGACTAAGATTATCACTAACCCAGCATTGATTTTCCTCCCGATAGGAAGAATTGGAGTTTTTAGACCATTATGTTTATCTGAAACATTTCTTTCTTTCAATTTGATGGCGTGCCTGAGAACTAACTATTCGCGCATCGACCACTACAAACATTCAACTTTAAACATTATTTTAACCCCACTGGTTGATCTCTAAATGAAAGCGTCATTACAGCACCTACAGAAGATTAAGGTGATTCCTCAGTATTGCATTGCGCATCCCTACTGCGCACGATTTTCGGGTCATCAGCGCGCGCAAATTAGCGCGTGGACGTGCACAACGAGAAATTTCCCTCAAGCTAAGCTTGATAGCGAAATAAATGCTCTTTTTCTTCTGAACGGGCATGGTGACCTATATTTTTTATTGCATAATAATAGCGTACATACTATTATCCTTAACTAGAAAAAAAAACTAAAAAATTTTATCGGAAGGAAAAAATATATGTGAAAAAGTGCACAAAACCGTTACTCCGTGATGCAAATTATGACGGCGAAAATAACGACTCTACGTTTTGTCGTTTTAAATGGTGTGATGTTTCCACAAATTTTATATGATATTGTTCTATAAGCTCGACTCTTTCTACCTGTCAAGTTTTGTCCCAAGTATTACTTTTATAAACGTTGTTTTGAGCTACCGCAAAATGTAACTTGGACTGATGAATAACGCGCGTGATTAGCACAAGTACAAGCTTAAATGGGGTAAGATTGGCTTATCACATCTCTTAAACGAGAATGGTGACCTATCATTTTTATTTTATTTTTCGAAACAGTGCTTGATAGAGAACATTCAGGGAAAGTTTCAAAACAAAACCATCGGTTTATTTGGAGAACTTCAATGAAATTCTATTCGTAAGAGGTTTAAACTCCCTCAGGATCTTTAGGCGACCGGACAGTTCCGTCAGGTTTGCACAGTGATGCACACTCTATTCCAGCACTGAATCAGTGAAAATCTTAGACTTTGTCCAAGAACCTGTCCAATCAAATTCTCAAAGGGCAATCCGGCGTTACAAGAACCCCTCGACTAGGAGGACAAAAATGCAGTCCCATAATTAGGCTCGATTTCCGTCGCTCTCTCGATCCTTGTGAGGAGCGCGGGCTCCTTTCCCGGACAGTAGCTGGTATTGGACCCTATCCCATAATCCTGACAGTTTTACTCTGCGCCTGCGAGGAGAGGTATGAACAAAAGAAATAGTAAACAGCAGTGTAGTTTTTGAAGTGTCACTTTAATTATCAACTGAAAGCAGTCACCAATCCAGTTTTTGCCCTCGTTGCCACGCAACGATACATCGAGCAATAGTGAGTAAATGGTCTGTAATGAGGACAGCTTCAAACTCTGTTTATCACATGATAGAACCTGCACTAGTAAGAGCATCAACTGAGCTGGAAAAAAGAAGATAGTACTTATATCAGAGGGGTCGTAATTCATCTGACTGGCTAAAGTAATTGCTTTTGTTTTTTTTGATTTTTGAAACCCAATCAACAAAAAAAGAAACGCTGCGATTTGAAAGATTAGCTCAACCTTTTTCTAAGGGCTGAAACAAGTTATCAAGCAAGTGATGTTTCTTACATCGGGCACCTCGGAGAGTAGAACTTGTTGTGGGATTCATCTCACTTCGTGCTACAAACACAACACACGCTCGAAGCATTCTTAGGAGGTTTGACATCAACGTTCTCCAGAATGCTTGAGAATTCAATTACAGGGTCACTTCGAGAAATGAATTGAAAGTTAGTTGTTTTAATTAAAAAGTGCCCATAGAGTAAAAATAATTACTGCTTTTTTAAACGGCTTTTCAAAGTCAAGAAGAATGGCATCTTACTTTCTGGGATATTTTTTATTGTGATGTACATTTCTGGTGCCAAGTTTGAAGAATCTTGCTCCAATATTTCTGGAGATATTCTTGATTCTATATCTATTTATTACGTCATCGTTTTCCTCATTTGCATAACACAAAACGTAAATATCTCTAAAACGAAAAGATATTTCAAAACAAAAGCTGTTCTTCTTTACTTTGCAAAAAAATTTCAAATAAGAAGAAATTCTTTTTTACTTCCTAGGCACATTAAATAGTATCCCAAAAGTTAACATGCTACAGTACAACTAGATTTTTAGTAAATGATTTTTGCACTTATTGCTTAAGCTTCACATAGGTCTACACATAAAAGAGTTTCAATCAATAATCTGCTCTGAGGTCTCAAAGCACAGGTCTTATAATGCAGAGTCTAATTCACCTACCATTACATCACTGCACTCCCCACAAAGTGATTATTGTGAGGTCTCTGACCTGACATTGATTGTGTTTCGCTGCTAGACACAGTCAGGTTCCAAGAGCTACAAGGAACATGACATCTCCTATGCAATTTTGACTCCCGTACTGAGCTGGTTTGGAATTGGCTAGTTGGCTTGTACCCCATTGTCTTCCTGTGGTCTCATATCTGTGATTTTAGTGGTTTTCACTCACAAAGAGATTATTGGTAATGACTGCAATCTAGAGAGAGAATGAAATTAGTTCAGTTGTGAGAACTACATTGTAGGTCACCTGGTGTGCTTAAAATCAGCTTCATCAAAATTTTTGTTTTGACATAGATGGACGAGTCTGTGAAAAAAAACAGTACTAACATTGGCTGTATCAAGACGGCAATGAAGACTTATCTTTTCAGACAAGCCTTTTTATATTATTTAAACATTTAATTTACATTTATATTGTTTTTATATATTTATATATATATTCGTATTACGATCATACTGTAATGCACAATTGAAAATTTAGATTGATAATTGCACAATAGAAATTAATAAAAATATAAACTTATTACCTCTTAGTGACACCTGCAAGAGTATCTTTTAGGGTACTCATATAGTGTATGTATAAACAGCAGACATGACCTTGCAGTAAGTTATCCAAGAGGTGTTCAAGTTGTTTAAGGAACAGAACTGATCAGAATTGACAAGCGTGTGTTCTTTTTTTTGGGGGGGGGGGGGGGGGTGGGGGTGTTATAGAAATGGATCACCAGGGGCTGTGAAAAGAGCTCTGAAAAGGACTCCAAACATATTGATACCCAAGAACATAAACTCAGTCTATAAGTCTATTACTATCAACATCACTTTGGAGGTCATTAAGAAAAAAAATCTGCCAAGAGTTTACTAGTTGAATGGGTTTTAATTTTCCTCACAGAAAGTACAATGACAATAGGCTACAAATTACAAAATCATACCATTTGATGAAGGAGAGCATAATAAAGCATATTGTAAGTCCTGAAACAACTTAATATCACTGGTTTATTTGTTTATTCGCCACTTTAGCTGGGAATATGTGCCAAAATACCAGACAAAGTGATAACACTGTTTGTTTTATGTCACCCATGGAAGATGTACAGGTAACTGGTGTACAATTCAAGATTGTAGTACTCTGAGGCTGAAATTCATGTACATGTAATCTATATAATTATGAAAAATGCAAACTATACAAAATAGTAAAATTGTAGATGTTAGCAAATGTTGAAAAAGAAAGCAAAAAATAATTCACTGAAGGAGCCAAGGAATCACTGAAAAAGTATCTGAACATGAAGGGGAAAAAAAAGGAATAGAAAACAATGTTTTTCAAATATTTTGGTAACAAAGAGAGAATGTGGCTGAAAAAAGAAAGGAAAGATGGGTTTCGGCATCCAAAAAAATCTTCAATCAGTGGTCACACTTAATTGATTTCACTCACAACTGAATGTTCTTGCAACAATGTACAACATCGAATATGCTTATTTTTGATATCTAGAATAATTTAATTCAGGTCTTGGTAAGTGTTTTGCTTCAGCAGATTGTCTTATCTTGCACTGTATGACATGTAGACTGCAGACCTAAGTAGCACTCCAGGTTGGCTTGAATATCACCCAGGTTGGCCTGAATAGAGGATGGCAAAGGTGGGTAACAATCACACATCACGCTGAACTTTTATATTAAATCACCACAGAGGATCTTTTGCACAAATCACAAATCATGTTAAAAGATGTAAGTTTAGTACACTGCGAAAATTTGTTTTCTTGACTGTAAAAGCATCACTGAAAGTAGAACTCTGTTGATTGGACCACAGAAATCCAATTTCTATCCAAAATGACAATTTTATTATTGGCCAAAATAAAAGTGGTGACCCACTCGACAGATCAGGAGATTTGGTCTGTATCCAGGAGGCTCTTGGCTAATATGGGAGAAAGTGAAGAGTGATCATCGCAGTAAATTTTCCAATTTAAGCAATTGGAAAGAAGTAGCCTGAAAAAAAAACAGGGCTTCGATGGGTTTCGAAACCGTGACCTCTGTGATACTGTTGCGATGCTCTACCAACTGAGCTATGAAGCCGCACATTGGGAGCAAAGTCAATTTATTAAATCCCTGATGCAATGATCACTCTTCACTTTCATCTACAACCACAGTACAAATACTGTATGAATTATTTCATAATATACTTCACATTACATGTATTTCACTGCACGGGAAGATATGAACTCAATAAATTTACCTCGCCAGCAATGTGTGGCTTCATAGCTCAGTTGGTAGAGCATCCCACCGGTATCATGGAGGTCACAGGTTCAAATCCGGTGGAAGCCCTGATTTTTTTTCAGGCTTCTTCTTTCCAATTGCTTAAATTGGAAAATTTGGTTCACCTGTTTGCTCCCTGGTCAACGGATCAAATACAGAATGCAGGGTCACTGGGTCTTTTAGCTCATTCTTTTTGCTGCCTTGTCATCTATTACTGGGCACATTGAGCCACTAGATATAAACCTACAATCCTGGACAAAAGTCTTGGGATAAATTTGCACTTTTGGCGCATTTGGGCACATGTCACATGCGATTACACCTGCCTAATGTTGCTCCCCACACCCCTGCCCCCTCTCCCCCCCCCCCTCTCCCCCCAAACAATGTTGAAAAGTACTACCTGCAATTTCTTATGATTTTCAACATTGTATTGGGGGAGGGGGGGGGGAGGGGAGAGAAACGTGTTTTTAAAAGGAAAGCATCGCTTCTTTCAAACCTCAGTAGTAAAACACAGATAATTCATTAACTTACATAAGTGTCCCAAGCACTTTTGTCCACGATTGTAGGACTCAACACATAATGAGCCACTAAATATATACATGTAGACCTAGGACTTTATATTTAACACTCATATAGGTTTACCGTTGTTTCGATACAAAGTTGTTTCTCTACAAGTCCTTTCCAATGGAAGTCAATTCAATACACATCTTAATTTGCTGCGATACAAGCTGAAGACAATTTGATACAAACTGAAGTTGCTTCATAGAAAAAGTACAGTAAACACGAAGAAATATCGCAGTGAAAGTCTTGCATACAACAGTGATCGATAAAAAAAATGGTAGAATGTAGAGATCTTGGAACTTTTTCTGCTAACTGAATACCGTAAACAACGGTTTTGAATCAAACCTGATTTGAATAGTCTGTGAGCAGGCTCAAGTTTGAGTGACTTGCGCAAGCAGCAAAGAGGAAAGGAGTCTGGTGAAGAGGTGCCAAGAAAGTGTGCCTGCCTTGATCTCTGTAATTTTTTTAATTTCTACGTTACCTGAGTAAAGTGAAAAACCACTGGTCGTAAAGCAGGAAACGCGAGAAAACCGTCAATATTTTATGTTTGATGAGAAGCGATTAAATCCCCATGCAGTCGGTAATTTACCGCAGGGTCTTACAATAAGTGAATAAGTTGTCCACATTTGTAGTTAGAGGAAAAGTTGAGTGCACGTACTACTGATGTTTTAACAAAGTTCCAATGTACTCCTGGCTAAATTTCAAACTAAAGAGGGATCAGGAAACAGCAGTTGAAAGAATGTTAATGAATCGAGACATCATGTTGCCGAATGCACATAAGAAGAGTTAAATATTACAAACATGTGATCAGTTGAAAACCCAGTGGGCAAAGAGAAAAAGCACTTGTCATCTGATCTTGTTTCTAATGGTTATCCTCTTTCTTCTTTGCAGAAAGTCACAAAAAAACAGGAAACCTAACACTGACGAAGGGCCCACGACCGAACTCAAATCCACCGTGGTTTTACCTTATGTCAAATGTTTGTCTGAACAGCTTTACCGCTGCCTACAACAACAAGGCATACCCGCTGTGTTCAAGTTGGAAACTACGCTAAGATCACACTTAGCACCGTCGGCCAAAAGACCCTGTCGACTCGACTAAACAAGACGTCGCTGTTTACAGAATTCTCTGTGAATGCGGTAAAGTTTACATCGACGAGACTGGAAGACCTATGCAGGACAGAATAAAGGAGCACGACCGAGACATCCGGCTAGCCTGTACCCAGACCTCTGCCGTTTCAGAGCATGCTCACAACACCAGACACTATCCACTTTGGGACGAGGTAAAGTTTATTGATCGTGATCCACATTGGTACTGTACACGCAGGGTCAAAGAGGCAATTCACATAAGACTTCCCTAACAACATCAACAGGGATAGTGGAATTGAAATTCCAGAAGCATGGATGTCCACGATCAAGAAACACAACAACAGGAGAGTTACAAAAAAGCGGGCCACTGAGGGAGCAGCCAACCAGGACAGTGAGGATTGAAATGCACCAATCACAGCTGTTGAAAACCAACCAATCAGAGCGGAGCATCATGCTTTATGCTTCATCATGCTCAATGTTCCGTGCACTGACCGTTTGAAATTAGCATAATGATGCAACCTTTGGGTTCAAATTACCTGCTAACCTGGAGGGAAAAGGTAAGATATGTATAACAGTTGCAGTGGACATTATCCCTTCTCCCACCGGGTTAGCAGGTAATTTGGGTTAGCATGAATTTGTCACTTCTGACAGCAAAATTCTCGCCGAGTGCGAAACCTTCTATAAACAGCTTTACACGACCAATAAAAAAAAACAATACCCGCTGAATGCAAATTTTTCCAGCTCGAAAACGACATGGTCCTGGACAAAAATGAGGCAGAGGTTTGTGAAGGGCCTTTAACAGAAAAAGAGTGCCTAGAAGCTTTGAAAAGTATGGATCACGGAAAAGCACCAGGGTCTGACGGACTACCAGCTGAGTTTTACGAAACTTTTTGGAAAGAATTATCTTTACTGTTAATAAATGGGCTTAACTCTGCATATGATACTGGAACCCTTTTGATTACTCGGAGGTGTGGAATCATTAAACTAATACCAAAAAAGGAAGCAGAACCACACTTCATTAAAAATTTGCGACCACCATCTCTCCTAAACTGCGACTATAAATAGCAGCGAAGGCTACCGCAAACCGAATTAAGTCTGTTATTTTAAAGCTCATCAACAACGACCAGACTGGTTTCATAAAAGGACGATTTATTGGAGAAAATATAAGATTAGTTGATAATATCATAAACTATGCTTCGGAAAATAATATCCCCGGTCTTCTACTTTTTAGCAATTTTGAAAAAGCTTTTTTGACTCTCTCGAATGGTCCTTTATCGAGTGTGCACTCCAATACTTTGGCTTTGGCCCCTCTTTGAGAAAATGGATTCAAACATTTTACAAAAAGATCGAAAGCTGTGTTCTAATTAAACAATGGATGGGCAAGCAGCTTCTTTGAACTACAACGAGGTGTCAGACAAGGCTGCCCTCTTTCGCCATATCTCTTTATCCTATCTGCTGAAATCCTAGCTAAATCAATTAGATCGAATAATGAAATCAAAGGCCTCACTATAAAAAAAAAATCGGAAGTCAAAATTAGCCGGTATGCAGACGACACAACCTTTATACTTAATGGCACAAAGGAATCTTTATCCGCTACACTATACGATCGAAAATTTTGGAAGAGAGTCAGGCCTTAGACTGAACAACAGAAAGACCGAAGCCTTATGGATCGAATCAATGGTAAAGCCCCAGAGAGATCTGCACGATGCGGGGGATATGCCCAGAGAGCTTGGGCTACCTGTGCTCGCAGGCTAGGTTTGAAGGGAAGTCAGACGTGCCTCACAGTGGAGCAAATTGTTCACTAAAAAACAAAAGCAGTACTGCAAGTATCACTTGGCAATTCTAAACGTGGAGATTCTATTTCTATCCCGATTCTATAATAACTTCAGACTGCTGGGTATCTTAAAATTTTGTATTAAATTGACTTCAGTTATAAAGAATCGACTTTAGAATCGCCTTCGACTTGTATCGAAACGACTTCATACACACTGTTTGTATCGAAGCCTGACACCCGCATATAGATTATTCCTCGTTCTTTTATCCTTTACCGTGCCAAATGCGCCACTTAATGTGTAGATATGGGGCTTCACGCGCATATAGATTATTCCTCGTTCTTTTATCCACTGCCGAGCCAAACGAGCCAACGAAGCCACAGAATATAATGTACCCTCATAGGTGACCCTGTACTGTCTAATTGCTCCGAAGAAATACTGTAATTTTTCTTCAAAATGCCCATGATGTTAACTTTTTCGCTCGTTTAATTAAAAAAAAGAATAACATCTCCTTCTTTAACTTTCAGTCCAAGCGGATTGAGGGCGGGCTATATATCCGTCGAAACGATCGCCCGGTTTAATACCGTTTACACATGTATATCTTGTTATCGTGGGCATAAGTGACGAAATATTACGCTTTTTTTCTCTCTGAAACTAAAATATAAAATAGGAGATTTTAAAGGCTTGTTACGAACCTGAAAAATACGCCTATTTCTTGATACTTCAGCAGCCTTTGCCAGGTTTGGTAATTGCACGTTCGCCATCTTGGAAAGAATGTTTGCGAGGGACTAAGATAGAACGTTAGTTTTCAGTCCTTTCGCAGATTACAGAGCAAACTGGCGGAAATTTTAAAAATTATGAGAGAAAAAACACTGGTTGGTCGTGTTTTTGATCCATATTGAAGCGATTGTCTTAGCTTTTTCATGCGAAGATCCTTTCTATTTTGTTGCGCGGGAGGGAATGTAAAGTGCAAGTGATTTAAGTGTTTTGAACCCAAAGGACTTAAAAAAAAATGAAAATGACAATGCCAATATCACTGTTTTTATTTATTTCCGGTTCAGTTTTACTCCAATATTTGCCCATAGAACAAGACAAGCTTCAACCATAAAAACTTTATTCTTACGCAGCCTTCAGAAGCACCTGAAGCGCATGCGTGCGACTCAATTACACCTGTCATTCAAATGAATCAGCGTCACCACAAGTAAGCACAGCACAAGGACAAAACAAATATAAAGCCAACACCTGCCTCGTTGTAGACGTGCTCGCTTAACGGCAGCACATATACTAAAATTGGTACGATACAGAGAAGATTAGCATGGCCCCTGCGCAAGGATGACACGCAAATTCGTGAAGCGTTCCAAATTTTTTATATGTTTTCATGTCATACATTCCCAGCATTTGGCGCCCGATATTCACATGACCAGAAGTTTGTAGGTGAGCTACTAACTTCGTCACTCTATTCTATGCATATCTCTGTGTATGTATTCGTCAAAACTTAGGCGATCCACTTCTAAAGTGAATTTTCTAGTTACTTGATCAATCAAGTGAAACAGCGAGTTCCCCTAGGCTGTTGAAGTACCCAGATTTCTGGGCCAAAACTAGCCATTATCCTAAGACAGCTTAACGGTACCATTTAGTCTAAATTTTTCAAGTTCGTCGTAATCCGTGTTAATCTTCTTGTTCCTTTATGGTTTATCATGTGTTGTCTCTTTTGTGTTTTTATATCTTATTTTTAGGTCTCCTTCAATATAATTTTGGACGAGGCCCAAATAACTCAAAATGCAGTGACTGGGCTCCTTTTTAAAGTTCGTTGAAAAGAATTGAGTGAGTGAGGCTATCATAGAGCAGTAACAGACTAAGCAAACCCTTCCTTTCCTTAAGCCATAATTCAGATAAATTGAGATATGAACATTGCCTGCATTTCCAGGATTGTTTTAAAAGATTACAGTTAGTTTCAATTATACTGAAATAATGTTGTCTAACCTCAGCACGGGTTTATGGAAATATTTGCTCTCGAAACAAACACAGTCACATTGAGAACAGGTGTAGAAAACAAAAGCACTTGTGTGCCATTTGTTAAAATGTCAGAAAAGAACAAATAGACCCAGCAAGACTTCGTATCAATATTTTTACAACTTCAACATACCCGTGGCTCTATTAAACTAAAGTTGAAATTCGGGGTCACCTCCAGCTGGGATTCAACGATTTTGCTAGCCAAAATCCACAGGAACCAATTGTTTATAATGGTAATAGGACTGAGTGGTTGTTTGTTATGGTCATAGGACTGAGTGGAGTCCAATTCAGTCTGTAATCATACGAGTGATCAACAAAATCGGACGACCGCGAAGCGGGAGTCCGATTTGTTAATCACGAGTATAATTACAGACTGAATTGGACGACACGATGTCCTGTTATCAATTAATCATAAGAATTACAATTTCCCAAAGTAGTATGAGAACATTTGAAAAAGAACTCTTAATACTCATTTTTTAATGTTATAAATACCTCTTACTAACCGAGTTCGAGGTCCGTACCGTAAGTTACGGACCGAATTTTTCCCCTTCGATTTATGCCCAATCGCGAAGCGCGAGGGCCATAAACCGTAGGGGAAAAAACGAGGATCCGTAACTTACAGTACGGACCGAGAAGACGAGGTTAGTAAGATATTTATTTTATCTCTATTGTGTGTCTGACGAATTCGGGAACGATTTTTATCCATGAGGAACGGTTTCAAATTTCTGAAGCAGGTCGAAAGCAAAACGAGTCAATTTGAAATCGTTTTTAAGTCGTTACTACGCGTTAGCACACAATTTAGAGTAAAAGAAAGTTTTTAACCTTTACTTGCTAAATAAGTTAAGAAATGTTGGCGAAAAATCACGCAACAGTTTGGCAACGCAACAGTTTGGCCGTGCGGGAGAGTACGGCCCGCTAAATTGATCCATCACAGCGCGCGTACTAACTTAGAGATATAATAATTAATAATATGGAGAATGGTTAGCAAAATTCCCTCACAATTTTACAAAGTCAGTCTTTTGAATTGGTTATCATAGTGATTATAATCAATGTGTGATTGGTGGATTTAATGGAGAGGACTTATAATGATTGGCTCATGTAACTGTACGATGACACTTCACGGCGGCCAGCTGTCTGATTACAGCCAACTGTCCGATTAATTACACTGTCCAATTTACAACTTTGCAGATTAATTTGAGCAAAATACATACCTCTTACTAACCTCGTCTTCTCGGTCCGTACCGTAAGTTACGGATCCTCGTTTTTTCCCCTGCGATTTATGGCCCGCGCGCTTCGCGCTTGGGCCATAAATCGAAGGGGAAAAAACTCGGTCCGTAACTTACGGTACGGACCGAGAAGACGAGGTTAGTAAGATATTTATTATATCTCTGTTGTGTGTCTGAAGGGTTCGGGAGCGATTTCTATTCATGACGAACGCCTTCAATTTCTGAAGCAGGTCCAAAACAAAACAAATCAATTTAAATCGTTTTTAAGTCGTTAGCACGCTTTATAGTCCAAGCATTTTAGCGAATAAAAGTGGTCAACCTATCACTAATTGCAACAGAAAGTTTCTCTACAGTTTTATAACCAGAAATATATCCTCTACAACATATCAAAAGTCTAGAACAATCTAAGGGGAACAAGGGGAGAAAAATCTATTATTTATATGGCCATGGATACTGTGATGCTGAACATGAAAACGAGGCTATATAAACAGTTATCGTTTGCAGGCTGTTACATAAATCAGAACGTTAGGAAAACCTTGTAATTGTCTTTATTGATTGAAAAAATATTGTCTAAACATTTTGAGACCGTTTAAAAATAATAACCGCGGACCAATAGTTACTGTAGGCTCAATTCAATATGGTAATTTGGTTTTATCAACTGAGTTGATAATGTGAATTAGCCACCGTAAAGAGATTCAGAAGCTGACGTTTCGAGCGCTAGCCCCTCGTCGGAGCGAATCGAGGAATTGTGGTTTGTGTGTGGTTTATATACAGAAATATGGAGCTACGCTATTGGTTGGTGCCTGGCAACGTGAAAAACAGAATAAATTAGTTAAATGAAAAACGTTCGTTGATACCGTGAGGATTAAGAGTGCCGATTTGAAAAATAAATTTTTGTTCTAGAGATTTGCGGCTTTCTATGCTTCCTTGATGTAGGGAGAGGCCGCAGACTGTCATATGTTGCGTAGAATGATTCGGCAGATTAAAGTGTCTAGCGACAGGTTTAGATGCGTTTTTGTCGTCTTTCTCTACGTCGCGAAGATGTTCTCGAAATCGGTCACCTAGTCGTCTACCTGTTTCGCCGATATATAACTTTTTGCAAAGGGTGCAAGTTATACAGTAGATGACATTGGCTGAGGTACAGGTAAAATGATCAGTGATCTTAATAGATCGCTTGGGTCCCGACAATTTTTCAACGTTGCAAATGAAAGGACATGTTTTGCATCGTGCGCGTGCACATTTAAAAGTACAGGGTTGTTCACTCGTTTGAAAAGCACTTCTGACTAAAAAGTTACCTATGTTTTTGTCGCGTTTGAATGCAATTAATGGCGGTTGCAAAAAAGATTCTGCCAGTATCGGGATCATTTTGAAGTAATTTAAACTTTTTTAGAATGATGGATTTAACTGCGTGGTTGTGAGAGTGAAATGTGAGAGTGAATGGAATTCTATTGTTATTCTCCTTCTGAGACGTTTGTAGTGCTGACTGCCGATCAATTTGTTGGGCGCGATGATGGCCTGCTTCAACAACAGAGGCGGGATAGCCACGTTTGTCGAAAAACTCGTACATTTCTTCTGATTTTAAGGAAAAATCAGAGTCTAGACTGCAAAGGCGACGAAGTCTAAGAAATTGAGAATAAGGAATGGAATTCTTGACATGTGATGGATGTGAAGATGAATACAACAAATAACTATGAGAATCTGTGGGTTTGTAGTGCACACTGGTGCATAAACCGTTGCCTTCGACAAAAACCTTAATATCTAGAAATGCTAAAGAAGTATCGGAAATTTCCCAGGTATATTTAAGAGCCGGATGAAACGAATTAACAGCAGTTATAAATTGATTGAGTTCCTCTCTGGTGGAGGAAGTGGCGCCGACACAGTCGTCAATGTAGCGACGGTAGAGGTCAGGTTTGGGGCCGTTGTATTGATTGAAAAATTGGTGTTCAATGTAGCCTACGCAACATATGACAGTCTGCGGCCTCTCCCTACATCAAGGAAGCACAGAAAGCCGCAAATCTCTAGAACAAAAATTTATTTTTCAAATCGGCACTCTTAATCCTCACGGTATCAACGAACGTTTTTCATTTAACTAATTTATTCTTTAAATTATAAAAACGTTCTCTGGCTAAAAAAGGTTAAAAACAATCATAAGCTTTCGGCTCTCAGTCTACAGCCTTTAACGAATGAAAAAATGTAGCGCGTGGACGGAATATATACGAAAAGAGGTGCGAAAAATTTTTGTAAAAGTGTAATACAAAAAGAGGTGTGAAAGGAGTGAAAAATAATGTAAAAAAGAGAGTCTAATTACAATAAAATGGAGTATTGCTTAGGCAACGGCTTGGAGTTATTTTCCGCGTCGAAAGATTTTGCTGTATGCCATGATTCTAGTGTATTTCGAACGCGGTAATTGCCTTTGTCAATGACACAAGCATTATCGAAGTCAATGGAGTGATTGTTTTGCCACGAATGGTTTGCAACGTTTGAGCCCTTTGCATAGTTCTTCAAATTTCGTTGGTGTTCCTTTTTTCGGGTTTGAAAACATCTTCCGGTTTCTCCTATGTAGTTCCATGGACAGTCTTTGCATGGGATTTTATAAACAACATTGGATTGGAGATCTGATGGTTGTCTGAACTTTGGAGACGGGAATTCTTGTTGAAGGGTTTTGAATGGTTTGTTGACAACGCGGATTTCATTCTGAAATCATTTTGAGTGAAAGTAACAAAGAGTCATGTCCCTTTATTGTCAATATTGCTATAGACTATTCTCTCGGATAGACAGTAGAGTCCGTCACGAGAAACATAGTTGTCAAAGCAGTGGATCTGGAAAAACACGAGAAGTCCCAAAGATCACATTTCCGAACGAAAAGAATCATGGGATTCCAAATGCAATAGAAATGGGAGAAGCGTTTCGGTTTAACACACCCTCTAGTATCTTGATTGTTGGTCCTTCCGGTTGTGGCAAGACTTGTTTCACCGAATCTTTACTCTTGGATCATTTGGAAGAACTGTTTGTAAGCCCTCGCCCAACGATTCATTATTGCTACGGGATGTGGCAAGATGGATTCCGAGACATGAGAGACGCGGGTATACAATTCCACGAAGGGGTTCCTACCACCTTCCATTTGCAAAAATTGTTTCCGAAAGGTGGTTTACTCGTGTTAGATGATCTGATGGTCGAGGGAGGTGAAGACAAAGAGTTGCTCGACTTATTCACCAAACATTCATATCATCAAAATATCACGGTGTTGTACTTGTGCCAGAACATGTTTCCACCAGGGAAATACGCAAAGAGTATTTCCAGGAACGCCCACTACATCGTAGCCTTTAAAAATCCACGAGATCAATTTACTGCTTCAAGCTTTTCCCACTTGTTGGCAAGACATGACGGACGTGTATCAAAAAGTGACTGAACGACCGTTTGGGTACACGGTCCTAGATTTACATCCTGCCAGCGACGACAGGAAACGCGTTTTTAGTCACCTCTTGACGCACGAAGGATACCCGCGCTGGCATCGACGAATCAAGAAAGGGGATGTTTGATCACTGAGCAAAAATGATATATTTAATATCACTTCAATCGTTTTGGCTTATTTGAAGCACATGGTCTTGTGTGAAGGACGACTAGAACCATGAGTACTCCTTCAACAGATATTTTTGGTCCCGTGGAAGAAAACAATGATGAAAACATAGAAGACAAGAACAAGCAGAAGAACAAGAAGAAGAAGAAGAAGAAGAGGTAGAAGAGGAACAGGAAGAAGAGGAGCCTGAAGAGGAAGAGACTAGCAGCTCCGAAGAGGAAGAAGAAGTGGACGACGACGATGAACCAGATCCATGGCGCCCGTTACGTCACAAAGTCGGGGAAGATATCAAAGAAACCTACCTGAAAGAAGTCCAACAGCTCCTGGATAGGGGAAAATCCCAAGAGTATGCTGAAAATGCCGCTTTTAATATTCTATTACCTGTAAGTAGAAGAAGGCTACGAAGGACTTATTTAGAGCGTCTAAAATGGACTCACCATATCAAACACAATGCAATACACCGTAAAGTCATGAAGGCTCTTCGACGTTTTATTGAGGAAAATGACATGGATTTTGACGAAGCGGCCGAGTCGGCAGTAGCAAAGCGGAAATTCCTGTTAAACAGACTAATGCGAAAGAAGTTACTCCCTGAGGATAATGACGAAGAGGAAGTAGAAGAGGAGGTGGAAACCTGAGTTAGCCATGTGACTCTTATAAGAGTGTGTTTCTAGAGTTTTAGTCATTATTCGTAGACGCCACACAAGATGAGTTGCTACAATCAACTGCCGGAAAATGACCAGAAGGTTGTATGTAAAAAGGCCTACCACAAAAAATATTATGCAAAGAACAGAGAGCGAATCCTGGCCCGACAAAAAAGATATCGTGCACAGAACGTCGAGATTCTCAAGACCCGTCGAAAAAGATGGTATGAAAACAACAGGGAAAGGCTCGCCAGCAGCCAGAGAGAAGTTTCCCTTGGTCCCCCCTTAGCCCGATCGGCCAAAATGGCC
>CM042751.1:6929546-6979546 GCA_022496165.2 Catalaphyllia jardinei
GCAGCTCTGGAGCCGCGGTTTGCGCCAAAACATTCTCCGATGATGGCCCTATTGTCAACAAAACAAGGTACACATCACAACTTACCGCAGACAATACTGTAAAAACAACAGGGAACGGCTCAAGGGATATTGGAGAAGTTATTATGCCAAGAATAAGGAACGGATCAGGCAAAGACTTCGTGACCAAAAGCAAAGAAAAATAGGCCAGAATATCGTGCGTGTTCAGGCCTGGGACAAAGATTCCGAGAAATGGAAACGAGTCTAGTTCTCAGCGATACACTTTGTGGAGTACCGACAGTCAAGACTTAAAGTTGTAATCAAGTCTCTCTTTGGTTTTCATGCTGTTATTATTCAATAAACGTCATAAATAATGCATCAGACTCTTTGCTTTGTTTATAACAATTTCATGACATAGGTTAGGTATATAGTTCTTAACCGTGTGATATTGCATACCCCCTATCCCCCATCTTCTCATTGGATGCACGTTTTTATATACAAGTCTTTCAGACTTGAACAAAATCATTTTACTTGTGACGAAGTTGGACCCACTTTTTCGCATTCTTGTCTTGGCGATTATGGAACTAAGTGATCAAGAGCTGAGCATCGCTTTGGAGGAATTTGAAAGGACTATGGTTGATGTAAGTGAATTATTCTTGCCACTATTAAGAACCGCTTAGACCGAACGATAATTTGTGCGGCTGATGAATCAGGAGCGATGCGGGTTGCAATGTTTGTTTCATCTTAGTTTAAGCGCGAACGTTTGTTTGAAATACCTTAGATGAGCCCTCGCTTTTTAATTCATTTCACGTTTCATCTCTGACTTAATATGTTAATTCTTCAACGATGGCTTAAAATGTCTTTTCTTTGTTTAAGATTCTTTCGAATGATGCTTTTCTCAAGGGAACAGTTGAGATCAACGAGTTTAGATTTGCATTTCCACTTGATGTATTTCAATTAGTAGTGCACACACCTTGTTTGCAAATTGGACACAGGTCCCTCTTGTAAAGAATTAGGATTTTTTAAATACAATTGTTTCTCATTTGATTTACATGTGTATAGATTGATTCTCAATTGACATATCGGACGAGTCTGAGAGACCGATCCCAGGCCTTCGAGTCCAGTGGGCCATTTTTTCACCAAAAGCAAACTCCTATGGAAACCCGGGGTCTAGTTTCCAGGTTTCACTGCTGGGAGCTGCTACCGCCATCTTGAATTCTTAATTCACCTCCTGATTGGCTGAAATTTGTGGCGGCCATCTTGGATTTGGAAAACAATACAGTCTATTGTTCTCCAAACAATAGCCTATTTTCTTTCTCGGCTCCTGATTGGTTACGGCCCCTATGAGCGAGGTATAGTAGTGTTCAGGTATGAAGCTGTGGTGTTTAGGAGACATGTTTTAGCACTTTTATCCGCCGGTCTTTTGCAAAAGTTTCAAGCTTATCTGGTCTACCTAAGTCTTATCTGAAATAAAAACCCCCGGGCCTTTTCATTTTTTCAAAAATTCGACCATTTTACTTATATGTTGCTATGGTTTCACCTTATTATCCCCAGGTTTCCCGCGCAAATTGATGACATGCGCAGTCGTTTTTCAGCTCTGTCGATGCGCCTATGGAGACAGTCGAGAACGGCTCGACAGGTCGTTGCCGTTTCACCAACAGAGGGTCAAACAAACGAATTTCTGCTTGCTACGCCGCATGGCATTTTGATAGCGAGTATCACTATGAAATCAGTGTATTTTTCTACATTTCAGTCTCTCATGTTGTTCTGCATATGTAGTGAGTCGTATTTACACGTACGCGTATTGATTGTCGAAACCGAATGATAGTAAGTGAAGGATACATGCAGTGCTCCTAGGTCTGGGACCCCGCTAAAGATACTCAGTCAAAAATGATCATTCCATTCATATAACTGGATATACATGTAAATTCAACGAACGATGTCAAAGGTGGGCGACAAATACTTACAGGATAACTGAATGTGCTGATCTACGTGATAGAACAATGAATGATTACATAACAAAATGATGACATTGAGTGACAGTGACGTTACCTGACAGCCAGTAGTTTTCGTGCAATGAGCTGGCGGTGCGATCGAGCAGTTCGACTAGTCGTATCTCCGTGTTTGAGAAACGGTACATCTCGGATTTGGAAGTAGAAACAATCAATCGTCGACTGAATGACGTTAAAGAGGAGGAAAAGTGTTTTTTTTTATTGGTAAGTAATGTAATCTTCCTTGATTAGTTGTGTATTTCGTGATTGTGTTGTGACCTTTTGAAGTCACGCGGATCTAAATGTAGCATCATTTATTGCAAGCCGTAATTTCTTCGTTCCTTTTCCATTGTTTGGCCTAAATGCCACTAGTTTTATCGCCGACCTAATATCTATGTACTCAGGTTTACATTGACAGCATCTATTGCATGATGCAAACAATATCAGTCCGCGGGGAAGTTCAATTTAAGCTTATAATTTATGGAATGGCGGTAAAATATGAATCAAGAGACTTAGAGAGCGCTTTGCGATCTAGCTCACAGCGCAAAGACAGAGCCCTCTGTGCAACGACGAAAATAATTTGAAAAAAGCCCGCTGATACGTTGCCAGGCCATACTTGAGAGGCCGCGCTCTCATGCAATTCGAGTCCTTGCATCTTCGCTGTTTTCGCCGAATTTTATGTACCACAGATGAACAAGATATTTTCACCGCGTGGAATTCGAGCGCATGTCATTTCAGTCAACACCTGTCACAACCCATGACGACTTGAACGCGAAGCGTGTGCCGTTCCCGCAAAGCAGGGCACACACTTCGCTTGCGAAAAGTTTGCACTATAATTTGATTTTTCCTTGCCTCTTTCACAGACATTCTCTTGTTAGCTCGCATCTTCTCGTACGTGGAGAGAAGTGCACGATAAGCCAACAAAATGTCTCCATAGGAGGGTAATAGTCCATTCAAAAGTACTTACGCACCTGATATCCTACCTAGTAATGTTTGATAACATTTTGCTGTTATGTCTGCCAAAATCAATTAATGATAAATGATATTTTATAAGAGAAATTTATTATGATCAGTTATTCAGTGGTTTGTACAGTAGGCGGAATTTCGAGCGAATTTCGAATTTAGCGGCGGAACATTTAACGACAGGGGGAAGCCGAGCATGCAGGGAATAGAGCAAATATGCCCAGGAGGCCTTGTCTTTCGTGCGAAAAATTGCGTCAGCTACAGGTGCTAGCCACCAGCTGACTTCAAGTAAAGTCGACTCAGTAAAAGCGAACTGTTTTCACCACACTGCGGCTGAGATCGACTGAGAGAGTGCGAGCACTGGAGCTTTCCCAGAAATGGTCCGATAAAAAAACCAATCCTAAAAGCTTTAGCTGAAGTCGATAGCAATAGCGAAACGGAATTAGCGGCAATGATAACTGAAGAGTAGCATGATTATCTGCTGACAAACCCGAGGCGATGATGGAGCAATGATAAAGGGCATGGTGTTACTAACAGGAGTGGATGAAAGGTAAGGTATTAATCAACAACAACAATTTAACTGCAACAACAACAACAACAACAACAACAGTTTATGACTTTAAATACATTGTGGGCTAGAAGATTGAGAGATATACAACAGCAGAACAAAATAATACACTGTTTAGAAAAACTTGTGTCACTTATTGAATGCAAGGACAGAACATGTTGAATGTTGACTGGAGGAACGACTAATGCGCAAACGTTTGTTTAACAAGAGTAAAATATTCGTTTTACTGGCCATACCTAACCAACTGAAGTTATCACAGACCGTTTTCCAAAGTTTTGCAACTCGTGAATAAAAATCCGTACAAAGCACTTTCTATGCAGTAATTTGTTTATTGAGCGAGAATTAAACATATCCTTTAAATCAGTTTTATTTTTTCGCGATAACCATAAGCTTATATGTAGAACGGCAAAAAATTCAAGACTGATGTAATGACCGAACGTAATAAAAAAACAAATTTGCTTTCCCGTCTAGCAACAAGCGGACAAAGGGCCCACACAAGCTAAAATACAATACGGGGAATTCGTATTTAAAACACAAAAGGTGAAATCTTTTCGCTTATCCATGACGGCGGCTTCGCGCTGTGCAAAGACAAATTCGGACTCTGTTCACTTACGCTGTTTATAGAAATGTTGAATGTTCCTCCTTGAATGTTCGCCCTTGAAACAAAGATAACACTTGCTGAGGTGACTGTTGGCTGAAGCTGAAGTGCTAACGATAAAGTTGTTGGACATATTCCGCTGCTGTTTCCGAAAGTGAACTTAAACGGGAAGCCGAAGCCATGTTTTTAAAACACAAACTTCAAGCGGGCGCTGATTTCTAGACCACGCTTCTGGCAAGTCATTTGAATGATTTGCTCTGATTAGGCTAAGCGATTGTACCCTAGGCGATGATTGGCTATATTTTCACATGTGAAGAATGCTATACACGAATTCTATTTGCAAGGTTTATTAACTAAAATTCTCGCTTTATATACAATAAACCTGATTTCTTCCTTTCACATTATAAAACAAACTTTCGAAATTCTTACCTACCTTACGTAATTTTAACTGTTGAAAGTCTTATTTTTGATACGCGGAACGCTTTGAAAGTTAATGAAAGGAACCAAATCTTGAAGGACCATGAAAATTAAACCTGCTTGAACGATTGACGCCTAAACAAAATGATCCACGGATTTTACAACAAGTATTCAATTAACTCTTATTTAATAACCCTTGTAGAATTTGTTGGATTTGTAACATTGATTCAGGCTTTTGTAACACAAGTTTATCCTTTATACGTCAAACGGATTAAAAGATAACCCACCTTAACTTGGAACTCACCAAAGTGGGACAGTAAGGAAGCTAGCTTTTTCAGCGGCCGCTAAGCGCAACAAAAAAATGGCCTCCAATAAAAATGGCGTTTCGGTGTCAAGTGTATTTTCCATCACTCCTTCCATTAGCGACCACTTTTCAGTGGCTAGACCTATTACTTGCACTCTAATAATTTAGCATGGTCACCAGAGAGAGATAATGTCGAAGGCTGCCTTGCAACATACCTCTGCTTTAACGGTCTTCTTACGTCAGCTAACCGGGTAAACCAACAGATAACCACCATACAGGGGTGCCTCGAGCAAGTAGATAGGGTGCCCTAGGAAGGCGCGTTACCTTTGTTGTTTACATTTGGTAAGACAGTTTTGGCGCCACCGAACGGAATGTCTCGAAAGGCTGTCGAAAATTTTCAACCGACCACAGTGGAAAGTGTGCTTAACATTTGCAATTCACCGCCATTTTGGAATTATGCTCAGTTTGAATTCGTGCTAAGAAACTTGTTTTTTTTCTAATTTAAGTTACAATTAGGTATTTTGCTTACCATTTCCACAACTGTTGACTAAACGGTTTCTCCGTGCTAGTGGTAAGCAACGCCCCCCCCCCCTCCTGCCTAGCATGTAAACACTTCACTAGCAGCGGCATCCTCCTCGATATAAACAGGCCATAAATTCTTAAGGGTATTAAAGCAAATGTCTTCAAATAAAAGGATTATATTAAGAAAGTTTCAGCTGAACGATCTTGAGATTAAAAGGCCTAAACGACGTCTAAAGATACAGAGCCGAGAGAATTATCTTTTCGCTTTTTCCCCAACTGGCAATTATCTTACGTGTCTCCCAACTTTTTCAGTTTCAGGTTCAAAATAGGAATTCTCCGGCCTTAGCAAACTGTCTTGCATTTCTTGTGATCCTACTTCTGAGAATTAAGTAATACATCAGGACAGTGCATTCTAGATGACGCTTATTTCTCCTGTTTATTTGTCAGGGTAGTATAATCGTATGGGGAAATTCAATATTGCTTATTGCGCACTGAGAGCTTAATGAGAGCGGACACGCATTAACGCATGAGACATATTCTAGACTTCCAAGCATCTGACCTTGTAAAATCTATTCATTTAACCTGCCATTACAATATCCGCTAAGTCGATTAACACCAGACTATGTGGATTGGTGTTTTGCCTTTTTTTGTTTTTGTTTTTAGACAAGACTAGCTGCTGAACCGAAAGGGATTTCAAAAGACTAGAATGCACTAGTCTTAGATTGGCGCCCCTGGCTCTGAATTCCTGACCACATTAAGGAAGTTGGCGGCCTCCAGAAAGTTAGGACTATTTACTGAAGTTAGCCTCAAAAAACAATCAGCAACGAGAAACGATCCTCTTATCTCACTGTAAGCTGTTTGATTTCTGCATTATCGGAAGAGTAGAAAATGGTTGAGCAGTATCGCTGGCGTTTATCAACAGGTCTACTGCTTTTTTCTGACACCCGTCATTGGTGGCAAATCCCATGCATCCTTGAAACGAATGATTTCGTTTTCACCGGGCAATACTGAAATTATAGGTCTTACTTTTACCGTTCTCTCTCTTTTCTCGCTTCCCTTTACTGATTCGAATGATTGCTGTTTCAACTGAAAAATTTTGATTGACCCTACCTCTCTGGGAACTGGAGAATCGTGATGTATGGCCAATAAGCAAACAAAGAAACAATTAAACAGACCACCCAAGAATACACATGGCGAAAGTTAAAATTGTGGTAGGAATATTTGGGTGTTGGGCGGGCTTTTTAAGGGCTTCAAAACTGGCGCTTGTTAACACCTTTGGTTGGAACAATTTGCAAACAAAAAGCAATACTTGATAACACCGTACAACGTCTGTGATCGTACTTTTAAGTCATTTTAAGTCGTCGGCTTGTAAACTTTGCCCACTCGTCATTGCCGGCTTCATTTTGCCTTTTTAGCATACAGCTCTACGTAGAAAGGGCATCGTGCAAGATCAACTTAATTCCAAACATTTAAAGAGCTAGAGGATTTTTTGAAGGTTGATCAGAAACTAAATCGCTTATGCTAATGAAGCAGGTATCGACAATAAAGATTCCCTAATCCTTGTATGCACGAATTAATGACGTCACGGTAACTAACTTCGATGTGCATTCCAACATTACGTAATGACTTACGTATCATTTTCCAAAGTAATTGAAGGACGGAAAATCATTGAGAAAAATTATTAAGAATCATTACTCAATAAGAAAATCCATAACGTATATTTATTGACAGAGTGGTTTACCAGCAGAATAGCCTTTATATGATACAACTTGAAGCCAGTTTAAACTCCCGTCCCGTCTTAATCTTCTCAACCTAACTCAACAACAACAACAACACGGAACTTAATATTTAACTTCAGTATTTTAACTCGCCCCGAGGCTAATAAATGAACTGACCTAATTAACTCATTTCGCTATTTCGCCATTTAGTGGTGTAACGGTGCAGGAAGTCCCAAAAATTAATGCGCAATATTAACGAGTGTGTTATTACTTATCTTTTGGGAGTAAAGGGGGAAAAGAAAAAAAAAAACAGCACACCCTCATGTTAGACGCAGACAAAACAAAAACAGCGTTAGAAAAATACTCGTGGATATACTTCAGTTTTCTTTTAAAACAAAATAAATAAATAAATTTGTCTACCATGTAAGTCAAATGCCGTTATATTCGCGTGGCGCGAACAAGGTTTCTTCTTTGATTAACTTAACATAGTCTAATTTTGTCAGTACCTAGTCTGGCGGTCGTGCTAAATTTGCTCAGAATTAAACAAGGTAATCCGCTTGCTTAAAACCTTATTACTTTTTTAAATCTCCGCCAGTGTATTTCCTTTAATTAACTTGATTTTGGTTAAACGGAATTTTGAGGACTTTCTCTCTATTCGTTTGAAAATTTGGCCCATTAATCCGTCTCGTTTTCCTCAATAATAAAAACGATCAAAAATAAACTTTCCCTTTTTTCAGCCTAACCTTCGATGAGCCGTTCTTGCCTGATCGCAGCTTATTTTTAGACTTGTAGGATTAAGACTCAAAGAACACCGTGATTTTTTCTCTATGGACCTCCAAGCTGGTTAATAAGCACGTATGTTTCAACACATTTGCAGAACAGCATGCAATAGGTCAATATTTTTGGCAAGTTTCAGGTGCATTCCTTGGCTGTTCCTGTTTTTTGTTTTGTTTTGTTTTTTTTCGAACCCTGCCATTATAATGATTAAGAAGTTATGTTCCCAAGACATTAACACAGCTTCTGGATTTATGTGTCCGAGAAACGGTCAAGAGTTTGCTAACACATTAAGAAACTTTTTTTTTCACGCCGCCTTCGATGAATAATTCCAAGTTTTTTTTGCTTCTTTGTTTCTTTTCTTTTCCTCTTTTTTGTTTCTTGTTTTTTTTTTTTTTGGTGCTGTTGTTTTTTTTTTTGTGCTTCCCCAGACCCACAAAAAGATTGGAAACAGAAAGAGGATAAGGAATAATTAACTTGGAGCACAAGGAAGAAACACAAACAAAGCAAACAACAAGAAGAAAAACAAAACAACTAAACGGAGCAAGTCGAAAATTCACAATATGTACTCTAACGGTTGGAAAACGGTCGCCCCCCGAAGAATAGATTTCCGTCGATGGCTCAAGTTTGGCTCCGCTACACTATTTTAAGAACACCGTAGGATATGAATTTCAGTGACAGCTTTATGACGTTTTAGTTTGTATGGAAAAATATCGACGCTGTTTAATATTTAGATCCAGTTCTTTGAGTGAACAATCCACAAATAGCCAGCTATAAACTTTGGAGCTGAACCAAACTGACAAAGTTTTATGTTAGTGGCGTGTGGTTCGAATGATAAAAGACATGGTTATAAATATAAAGGTTAAAAGTCAAGAAGTGTCAACTTATTTTATCAACACACATTTCGGACGCTTTATCGAATACTGGTAACTAGTTGTCATACAATGACACCAAGAGCATGTAGAAAAAGACTAGGGCGAGTAAAAGCGTAAACAGGCTTTAGTTTCGTTAACACATGTAGCGAGGAACGCAATCATATAGTTTTGACAGTTGTAGTGTAGAGCGTGGTTTATTCCTGTTTCAAAGTTTGGCCGGCTGGTTATATAATTCGTTATCATTGGTTAATCAAACGTTAGCATAAGTATCAAAATCTCGCAACTGAGACGTGTTTCACTGATTAATCTGTATAGTCGGGAAATAACTTTAAGTGGCTCATTACAAGCAGAAGGAAATGAGTTTAGGGGCAATAAAACGCATGCAGTATCTCGTTTGAAACTCTGCATTATCACGAAACAAAAACAATTTTGTATATCGTGGCATATACAATCAGTTCCTTGACAGTTTACGTTTGTGAAATGCCCTGTGTCAAAAAAGTATGGTTTACAACTTCTCAGTTTAGGAGAATTAATTAAAAACCATCTTCCACTTCTATTGTTGCGCTCGGGGTGTTTAATCTAGAAAGCTTTTCAAAGCGGCACAGTTCTGAAGTCCATGAACCGACAAAACGTCTAAACAAAAAGGTTTTGCATTTATTCTGCTACTACACGCTGGGATTTCTATTAACCAGTTTGAAAAGGTCAGCAGTTTGCCGCCATTGTGTCATTCTAAAAACGTTTCACGAATTCATTTAGAAAAACAGCCCGGGCTCGGCATACAGCTTCGGCAATGATAAATGTAATTTCCTCCTGATTGTAGAAAGGAAGTTCGGTGTAGCTAAACCAGTTCAAAGAGGAAATTATGCAATTTTATCATAATTTATTCAAGATTTATCCGATGCACGTTTTCATTACTTAGTTTCCAATACCCTTTTTGAAGATTTTGAAAAGCTCAATCCAGTTTCACAGTTGCTTTTTGAATTTTTTTGAATTTTGTATCGCGCGTTTCAGTGCTTCAGGTGTTTTATGCTATTCCGACTCACTTCCCACTTCGATACACAGGCGGCCATAACTCTTGCATTCTCGTTAACAAACTCCAGCACACGTTATGTTGGGTGGCAGACAGTTGATCCACTTAGTGAACCCAAAATAGAAGCCGACAGGGGCAGTTGGACCACTTTAGCAAGAGAATGCCTTCGTTTTCCTGCTTGACATTCTATCAAAAGATTGATCGTGTCTTTCCCTCAGTGATGGTATTTTAACACTGGCTGCTACTTTGCAGTAGCGTCTTTGGTATATTCTCTGTGATAAATATGCCATCCAGTCTCAGTGTCATGTCCCATCACGTGAAAGCCAAACAATTCGATGACAATTTTTATGGACATTTCGTTCTAAAACCGTCTATAACAAGTTCATGTTAAAATTATTTCTAGTCATAATCTCGTCAAAAATCTTTTGAATCTCAGAGAAGAAGTTATTTACTGAACCTCACTTCTCTGAGGACTCTCGCAATAATATCAACAAAAGTACATCAGGGTAGATTTTTTTCGTGGATTTTATTCTGTTTCTTGAGGATTTGAAACATCAGTAAAACAAATATAACTGATAAATATGTTTCTCTAAATTAAACTCAATTCCCTCGCTGTTTTTAAAGTTCAGTTTTCAATTCTAGATTGCTCGTTAGACAACAATGAAATCCCAAGGGTTTTTTCTTCCATATAAAAGCAACAACAACAACACATTAAAGACCGAAATCTCTCCATATACATTCACATCCGTAATGTCAAAAAGGTCTGGAAATCAGATAAAAATAAGACGCTTCCAAAAATAAAGGCAGTAATCCTCTTAAAATTTCCTTGTTTAGTTAAAGATTCGTGTCCCAATTGTCATACGCTTCCTGTATTTATATTCCATCTTTCTGTGAGACACTTGAAATCCTGTGGCGATTTTAAATGGCGAGTAGTTCACGGAGCAACTTTCTTAGATTCAGACGATCGAATATACAGCGGTCATGGAGCTATCTCACAAGGAAAGTAAAATCAGTTCGAAGGCAACATTTTTCAGTTGTTTCCAAGGAATCGAGAAGTTAGTAGCGATCGTTTTGTTTTTTTTTCTTCGCTCCAGCAAGAAGCATTCGACACCTCATATATCTCATGTGTTCGACCGCGAAAGGCGGTTAAAAAAACAGATTTTATCAACAGACCTCGCCTTCCGATTAGCTTTCATCCAGTGGACAATACGTCACATGCTCTTTCAAGTTTTCGCTGTAAGATTTCATCTCCAAAACAAAGAAAACGGAAAAGTCAAAGGAAAAAAGACAATGCAGAAACTGCTGGTTTGAGAATGTGCTAAATAAATTCCAACCGCGAAAGCAACTTACCTCAATGTCCAATGTCCATTAATGATTTAGAGACTATATCAAATGAATCTCGTTAATTTGAACATTACAAAGCATGGAGACTTTCACTGATTTAGCTCGGAATAAAAATGGGTGTTTCAAATCTTTACGTTTGAAAAGTCTCTTGATGGCGTGCGTAGTGGCGAAGGGCTAGGAAAGTATCACGGAATTAGCCAGGAAAAATTAAATTAGAGATGTTCTACATTTGATTGTCAGTTTATTTGATATTGCAATTCTAAAACTAGTGACAAATGTCCCAGAAATCGTAAATCCACAGTACTTTTCGACTACAGCTATTTCGGACAATACACGCAAACCTAGAAATATTCAGGGCACTATAAACGTGCATGTCTGGAGTTACGAAGACACGAGATGGGGCTAACGTTTAAAGCAGTGATTATTTCAGTTAGATCAGGTCTGTGTTGAAAAGCATCACGCAAGAAATGAACCTTTTTGTATCAGGAAGACGAGTCAGTCAGTTTTAGCACGCACTCTGACATAATTAATTGATTTGCCAAACTGCGCAAGGGACAGTAACTGCCCCTAGTTCCTCTTGACTTCTATTGTTGTAAGTATTCCCCTCTGAAAGCTCAGTCTATCCGTAGCAAGCTAGTTATATCCTCAGTTAATTGTCCCCTACTTTCTTAATTTAGAGTCTTCCTCAAGTGAGTGTTTCCAATGACTGATTGACGAGATTCTTGAGCACTTAGGCTAAAGTCTATCAGTGCACAAAGCATCGTAGCTGACAGTCCCACTGAGAATTTGTGGCGCGAAGCTTGAGGAGTATGATTGAAATCAGTTTAATCATTTCACATCTAGTGTCCAATCCATATTTATTTAGCTCAATATGTATTTGGGAGACAGAGATCTTGTTAGACTTGTTGACCTGTGAGTCCGACCACAAAAAGGTTGAAGTTTTGCCCAGTTGCGTTTGTAAAGCCTGTATGTATACGTACATTTTGTCTCATAAGCTAAATTAATCTTTGTAGAAGAGACTAAACTGATACCTCCTATCATTTATAGCAACATACAATTTTTAATAATAACAAATTTAGCAGCATTTAGTTGTCTATATATTGTCATCCTTGAGCATTTAAATCAGGACTCGTCTTGACCCCACCTACATAAAGTCACTATTATTCATCCTTCCCAAAGCCTTTCCTCTTGAAACCTGTTCAAAACATTACTGGAAAACGTCTTCTGGAAGGACCGTTTGACATTTCAAGACACAATTATTCTTAAACCTTTGATTTTTCTGAACAAAAGGTGAAAACGAAGAGCTTTTGTTGTTCTCAATGGAACGCGCAGGGAATTTCCGTTCCCCTTTGCGCTAGACCTCCCTGTTCAATGTGCCTGATGTATTTTTCTTACACAAACGGACAACGCTGAGTTTTTTTATGACCAAAAAATAACAAAATTTTTCACGTACCACATGAAAACAACAAAGCTGTTCACGGTTCGCTACTAGCACGCCTTACTTCGAAGTTTTCTTGGAGTGTGAAGATCGCTATTTGCCGGATTGCTTCGAGCGCAGATATTTCCACAAGTCTTCTTTCTCGATTGTTTTATTTGATGGCTTTTTAGTACTTTAATTTCCATCGCAGCCTGTTCTTGAACTCAAAAGTCATCTTGATCAGTAAGAAGATTAAATTAGATACCTAGTGTAAGGAGATTCAAACTTGTGTCGAAATGGAAAGTTAACAATGCGAACAGTTATCAACCCTCAACTGTGTATGAGACTTTGAACAAATTAAAAATGCAGTGAGCCTCCGTTACGTAATTCTCAGTGCCTTAAGAAATACATATGTGCATCTTCATGATTTCAAAATAAAACTAACTAAATATATTCAGTATTTGCCACAACTGAATCGTAGAATTCTAACCAAGTAAGGAGGAATTCGTTGAGGATGTATATTGTGAATAGAAAGGCAAGCTCACCAGCGCAGAGAAATTTGCAAATAGTGATACCTTTAAATTGAGTATTTTGATCAAGTGTTATGGGTCTCGAGATTGCTAAATCTTGCTTCAGTATTCTCGAGATTTCCTTTTTAGTGAAGGTCAGAAATTTTAGTTTCTAAAACGATTGGGTCTCATTTATACAATGGATGGATTTCTCATTCTTCACCTTAAGGCAAAAAGGACAACAACATAAGTAACATCGATACTTTCACGAAGGAAATTGTTGTACAATAACAGATTAGAAATGTAGATTGTTAATGTTAACGTCCTTACAAGAAATTAACATGTAACGACTTAGAAGCAAACAAACCCAAGGTCATTTCTTTTGGGAGGTTCTCAATGAATCGATCTTGTCCTTTCAAAGAAGTACTTCTGCGTCTGATTTCAATGTAATTTTGTTGCGGTAATCCCTGTAGTAAATAATCGACTCGACTGCTAACTGCAATATCTTTACTCGCTCCACACCGCAGGGACTTCACATGGATTTTCTAAATCGGTACATTATTATTGTCATGTATCAAGCCATGACGCCTAACTATTGATAGAATCTCTAACAGTGCTACCGTGCTAAGCGTACAGTTCATTATTTTATATACAGACCGTCCGTTACTTCGACAAGATCAACTTTGGCCGTATGCTGAATGTAACCGCGTTGTTCCTTTTGTTGTGTTTCGTTGTCGACACGAATGACCTTCAAGAAACGGTAATGTTTTTTATGAATTCGGTTACTTAGTATACGTCCTTCCACCATTAACACGAGTACCAGTTCGTGTTGACTTCTCTTTCGCTCTGTGTACTCGCACAGTTTTGGCTGTTTGACGAGCTGATCGAATGACGGAGGTGTTCTGGCGGTGAAGGGGTACTCAAATGGCTCCTGTCTTGACTGCTCGATTCGAGTAGTGGCGGCGGAGAAGGTGAGATACCATGCAGCTTCATGTGCTTGCGAAGGGAGCTCGGATGTGTGTAGCTTTTATTGCACCCTTGGTATTTGCAGTTGTAGGGTTTATCTGACGTGTGAACATGGGAATGCTTTTTTCTATCGCTTGAGTTGGCGAAGCGACGATCACAGCCAGGGAACTCGCATACAAAAGGCTTTTCGCCTGTGTGCGTTCGTTTGTGTATTTTTAAGTTCTCAGATCTAGCGAAGAGTTTGCCGCAGCCAGGAAAAGGACAAGGGAATGGTTTCTCTCCGGTGTGAACCCTGATGTGATTGACCAGCTTGTACTTTGCTTTAAATGGGAGTCCGTTGCGCCCACAGTTTCTCCAAAAACAAACGTGTAAAGGGGAATCATTTTGGCTAACATGTTCATCATTTATATGCCTTACTATCTCGTGTATACTGGTGTACTGCTTTCCACAGATCTTGTTCTTCGGGTAGTTTTGAGGATCAATCCATTCGCAAGTCATAATTTTGTTAGGTGGCTGGCTCATGAATTGTGAGAAATGGACTGGACCGTAACTTAGAGAACGATGATGGTCGTAACTGTACGGTGACTGCGAGTACATGTCTACCCGTGGATACATGTCACCTGGCGGTGGAAATGCAAAGGCCGGCCTCTGTGGCGTCTCAGCATCGGAAAGACCGTTCATCGATGGGTAGAAGTTGTGTCGCTTTACGTCTGGTCTCGCCTGATGCAGTGTCAGTGGACTGAAGTTGGAATGAATCGATGGACCCTGACATTGAGGAAATCTACCCGGTCCTGGTGCCATGGGTTCGTAAAGAGAGTGCCCATGCGGACCATGAGCTATAGGGCCAGAACTTGGTAGATGATCTTGGCGATGAAGATAATCTCTGCTACTCAAATTTTGAGCGGCACATGCAGCTCTCACTTGACTGGTGTGAGGAGTGAAAGGATAGCCAGCAGTTTGGGAGCTAAACACTGCCTTGGTGTCGGCGACAGGCTCGGGGATTCTATGAGCCAAGTTGAAGGCCGTTCGCGAAATCATACTAGGGCTAGACTCCATGAAAGGATTTCCAACATATGGAGAATCTTTGCTGGGCTCGATGAAGTCAGCCACGGTCGGATGGCCAACAGAAGCGCTTTGACTAAACATCGAAATATTGTCCATAACAGCAATGCCGGGTATGATTCTCCTATGTTTGTACAGCACGTAAAATATTTTACTCCCTAAGTTGTAGTGGTTTCTGTGACTAGATTATCCAGAGAAGATTGACGGTAAATGATTATTTACCCCAGTGCTGTTGACTGGGCTGTCTGCATCTGTGTTTTTGAGTTCAATCACAGCTTGATGCTTACATTATCAATCGATTGGTCCTTGCATAATTTGTTTTCGAAGCAGCTTTACGGGCCAATCATTCATCAGACAGGCATTTCACACGCATGCTCCAACACTGATCCAGTAGGCGTCAGTCGTCGTATTCGACTGCTGCTGTCAAGCTTGCTTTTGTTGACATTCGGAGATTCCTCGGAAGCCTTTCAGTCCAACGCAAAACACATCAACAGACTCTCTAAAATCCATTAGTGTGAATTAGACTCAATTTAGTGCTTTTGCTTCTTTTAAGAGCTAACCACACCGCGTCATATCCCGGTGGTGGTAGCTCTTACACACGGGTATGTGGTGTATTGGATTCATTGACAAGCGTTCTAGGGGGCGCTAAACCTTTATTCTACCTCACCTTAGGTCATCTTATAATTCAGCTATATAAGATCATCAATTATCTTCCTGCTATTTCATTTTATATCTCTCTAAGCAGCTCTCTGGTTTGTACTGTAAATCCCAAACTGGATTTAAGCGGATCAGGGTCACGAGATAACGAGATATCGATCGATTTCATTTCCAGTGGCTCTTCCTTTATTCCGCGATGATTTAAATCATAACTGTTTTCAAAATGATGTTTTGTTGTTTCAGTTTCATTTGCATCAGTGCTCTGCCTTTGAAAGAAAACCTTTTCTCTCCCTCGTTGTTCTTAATACGTCGACGCTCATGCAAAGCCTACCATAGCTAGTGCTGACAGCCATGTTAAAGTGACTAATTGGCGCGCCCCGCCCTCATTAAGATCTTATCTCATGTGTCACGAAATATCGTTTCGACTTTCAATCATGACGGCCCGTGATGTTCTTTGAATGTAAAATATTTGGAAGGCATGTTGAATGCGTTTCCGAACCGAAAACCGCGCCAATTCACTACGCACTCGAGGTATCTTCACTCGCGGTAGGAAATGTTTGTTTTAGGCTAACAACGAAATCAATCTCATATATCGCACTGAGGTCGTTATAACCATTTAAGTGCTTTAAGCCCGCGGTTTTCGTTCTCAAAGTTAACAGAAAACAGTATTTTAAACAAATCCAATGTTAAAAACATTCGTTGCTTTCCGCTCATTGTGTGAATGAAATCCTCTTGATTTCAGTCCGTGGAAACAAACAGAACTTGGGGCGTCGCTTTAAGAAATTAGGCATGCAAAATACTTTGTTTTGTGATTTCACGAAAGCCATGTCAATGTCTATCGCCTAAGGTCAAGATTTTATTGCGTTTTGTGCTGGATGAAAAGACAAACTCACCAAAACTGCTTGTGTAAATACATTTTTGCCCAATCTGCGAGCCATCTGTCCGTACTTGGCAGTTCACTAAATTTTAATACTTCCGGACATTTTTCCTTTTCGTCAGACTTTCTATTTCCGGTAATACTGGGGTTACACAGACATGTGAAGTTCTCAGGGTCCGTAAGAAGAAAATAATCTTGACTACTAACGAAATTCCATGCACCGATAAGCCAACAATGAAGAAAGTATTTGATGCTGGCATTACGGCTGTTATTAAAATATTACTGTATTGTTGAGAAGTGTCCAGCGTGATGACATGGATAAATACGCACGGATTAATCCTATTACAGGATTGCTAAATCCGCATTGAGTTCTTAGTCTTTGACGCTTGCCAACCCTTTCATTCGATGCACGGAAGCTTTTTGCCCATTTCTAAACAGTCACGGAAGAAAACAATTTCTTTAGAGCAACTTAGAAAGATAGCGGTCAACTTGAATGAGTTTTCTTACGATTAGCCGTTCATATGGGTGACGATGACGACAGAAACACGACGGGTGCGCAGTGGTATTTGAGGGATTACTTACAACCGATAATCCCTCGCCTAAGAGGATAGGTCCTGTCTAAGCCTGGTCGAACAGTAAATAAATTACACTGTATGGCTGAATTTTTTGGGGACGATTCTTACACCCTTTTTGTGACTGAAGATTTCCTGGTTGCGAATAGGTATATGTACCGTGAATGTTGGATGTGTTGAGCATACGGTGTGTGCGTTCACTTGTGTTTGTGCTTGTATTATGTACGATTCAGCTCAGTTTTGCGTTATTGTTTCTTAGCGACCGCGGCGAGTAATTCAGTTGTTAAAAGGAATTAGTCTTACATTGATGTTTAGGTCTCGGCAATAAAATAAACAGCACGGTCTCATCTTCGGTGGCGCCATTTCGCAGTCGAGCCTTTTTCTCCTTTCTTATCCAGCGGAAAATTAACCAAGGAGAATTTCAAAATCACCGGCGTAATAAACTTGTGCACCATTATGCAAAACAGAAGTATCAATCGTAAATCATCTATGTTTTTAATTGTAATCGATCATGAATGACAGGCATGCCGCGTCACATAATGCACACGTGTCCTCTTCTTTCAAATTGTTTGTCCTACGCACAGTCTCAAGTGTAAATTCTGCTCACATATCCCTATCATGATAATGCTTTTATACAACACAGTTGGCCGTAGTGGTGTTTGGGAAAAACTCTTGTTGAAATGTCTTAACTCAAAAGCTTGAAAGCTTGAAAAAAAAGTTGGCGGAAGCACAAAGGAGAATTCTTATTCTTAAGAACCCTAGGATTCGAAGAATCTCGGATTTCTACCATTCTTCTTGTGTTGTTTTTCAAAATATAGCGTTCTTTCAGAACTAGATGACACATACATTTTAAAGTTCTTATTCTTTGCTATTAGACCGCATTAAAATAAAGTAATTTTGTGGTTGGTAGCCGCAAAGTATTCCTTGTCTAGTACACGCCCTCCACCAAATCCTTTTGTCCTTTGATTAAATACCGACATTTATTGAAAGCACACTGTGCCATTTATAATCGGCGGGGTATGAAATAATGGCCAAGAAATTAAAAAAAAAATGCAACAATCGAAATATTAAGAACAGCGGCTGGCGCGGTATTAAAGTCAAGGCCAAGTTCTATTCGTGTCGTATTGGATCCAGTATCACCTGCCCAGGTGCACGGGCTTCTTGCTGAACCTAACAACTGTTTCTCGGTAGGTGATGTAGTTTTACCTGGAGACCCCAAGTTAGGCGTACTCTAGGGCAGTACTAAAGAAGCCTTGAGGAACAATTTTTCTTGGTATTTGATAAGTTATGAGAGCAGAATATTGTGGTGATTTTAAATAATTTTTAATCTGTTATTAAAATCTATTCAAATTGTTCACTTTGCGCAGTTGCTTTGAGATGCGTGCCTCGGTTTCTTTTGAAGGCCTTCTTTAACGATTCCTTTATAACAATGAATTGCGCGTTTGAAGGAGGTAAATGATACACTAACCATGGCATCAACTAAATGAAGCCCACCTATAGATCATCTCTTTCAAATTCAGATATCCTGATTTGGTTAAAGCAGAATTACACCGACTTATCGAAATGAAAAATCGTTTGTTTCATAGCGGCTACTTTAGACATTTCCTTTCTTTCTTGAATTTGAAGAAATTTTGAAAAAAAGGTGTATATAACGTCCGTCGTAATTTTTTTCTTGCCAGGATAGTCAGGCCTTCAGTTAATGCAATATTGCAACAGAAAAACTTTCATTCATCATTTCTAGGGACATAATAAGTGTCGTGGTTACAATAGAGTGAAGAAGAAAAAATGATTGTAGCACTTACGTTAAATTAAATTTATTGATGTTGTCGTCGATTGAAAATGTATCGTGTACTTTCTATCCCAGCAGGCGACCTAGGAAACGTGAACTATGATGAGTAGTTTTTCCCGTGACCTGAGTATTTTTCGTTTTTCTGTCAGTCAGTCTTTAAAAACCTTCAAAGAAAACATTTATTGTAGAAATATAAGGGTAGTTGCACATGACTCAGTAACAAGAGTTAATAGCGACAAAAAAACTAAACAAACAAAGCGTTACAAAAGAAACAATTCATCAAAAATGTAAAACCCGTTTTCTTCCAAATGATATAAAACAATTTGAACAACTATATCAAGAATAAAACAGACTTATCCTTTTTTTGTATGCCCTAAGGTTGCAACCATAGACTGCCAGCGGAAATCTGCTAATAAAGTGATTCACTGGCTCGGTCTAACGCTGAATTTTAAGAGGGTACTTCAAAGATAGTGCATAATGATAAAAAGCCTGAATTTTCACGATCACGGTCATATTACCCGCCGTCATTCTCCCCAATCTTAATCATCCTTATTCTGTTTCGGTTGAGTATTACACGCACCTCGGCGTCCTTATTTGTGGTTTCATTCTAGTCAGTCTACGTGAAGGTAATTTCTGCCTCACAAACGTTTTCTAAATTAACATATCATGTCATAGCCCAACTAATCATCCAAGGCCCGGGTTGTTCAAAGGCTGGATAACGCTATCCACGAGGTAAATCACTATCCAGCGATGACGTGGTTTGTTTTGTTAACACTTATCCACTGGATAGCAATTTATCCACTGGATAGCGTTATGCAGCCTTTGAACAACCCGGTTTATTTCAAGAGAAAAACTGTCAGAGAAAGAATTGCGGAGAATTAAATGCGGAGACTGAGCAAATTCGAAATAAAGAATCGTTCATCTAATTGCAGAGAGGGATGCAAGAAGCGAAGAGTAATTCGTTTCCTGTATACAATCTCACATGTGGATGTTGAGGATAGAAAAAAGATAAAAATTCTAGTTGAGGGAAATAGAAATTCCACGACAGGAATTTTCGGTACACTTTCGTGCATAAAGAAATAGGCAAATATCCTAATTAAAAGCTCTCCAACATAGATTTTCAGACAGGGCCATCGTGAACAAATTCAGAAGCAAACAAGACAGAAAAACATGACAAATGGCGAGAAGCAGACTAGTGGACTGAGAAGTTGAATCTGAAACAACAGAGAACAAATCTAACTAGTAGTAAAGTACACGATTCTCAAATGAACAACACATCAAAAACGAGGATCCGTAACTTACAGTACGGACCGAGAAGACGAGGTTAGTAAGATATTTATTATATCTCTATTGTGTGTCTGACGAGTTCGGGAACGATTTTTATCCATGAAGAACGGCTTCAAATTTCTGAAGCAGGTCGAAAGCAAAACGAGTCAATTTGAAATCGTTTTTAAGTCGTTACTACGCTTTAGCACGCAATTTAGAGAAAAAGAAAGTCTTAAACCTTTACTTGCTAAATAAGTTGAGAAATTGGCGATGAATCACGCTACAGTTTGGGGACACAAACAACGTTAAATTTTAGCGGGCCGTGCGGGAGAGTACGGCCCGCTAAATTGACCAATCACAGCTCGCGTACTAACTTAGAGATATAATAAGGAAAAGTATTGCTTGCAGATATTTTTAAGACGGCTAAAACGGCGGACTTACTAATGATATGTACTCATGCTCATTGATAAGGAGGAAAACCGTGCTGTGAGAGAACATTTAGCAGCAGAGCGTAAAGTTAGAACAATAATCAGACTCCAACCGTTGACCTTTCAATCTATAGTCATTGCATATTACATAGCCCTGTTATTATTATTATTATGCCGGGATGGCATCATGATGGGTCTTAATGTCCATTTCGATAACGATTGACTTTTTGTTTAAAAAAAAATGTGTGTGTCGACGTTTGATTCTTTGGCATAGTTCTCACAGAATGCTTATCCTTGACTTCTCAGCATGTTAAAAAAGTTTATCTTTGTTTGTCTGGTTACCATCATTAAAGAGGGGCATCTTAAATCAGCCTTAATGTGGAGTGGCTTTGACGGGTAACTGTCATCAATAAGTTTTTTTCCACTAGGTCCTTAAGGCTTTTGCCGATCGAGACCCCTCAGCTGTTGGTCGATGGAGGCAGGAATTGCTGCTTTGCACGACTTGGTTAATGAGTTGTGTATGCAAAGACTGAAAGAAAGGCAGTAACTGTTTTTTTTGTGTGTGTCCCCGTGTGGTGCAAAAGGTTTTCAACGAACTTAAGCTACTAACAATCACTCTATCATTCAGGGTACATGTGTAACCCTATATCATGCAATGTTTTTTTTTTTACTTTAACAAAAACAATCTCTGTTCGCAACATGGAAATGTAACAATAGTCTTCGCCAATTGTTAGCTTGTTAGTTGTGGGTGTGAAGCAGTAAATCAGCAAAATTCAGTTACGTTATGGATCACAAAAAGTAAGCCAAGTCCGTAAGCAAGAATTATTTTAATGATACGAAGAGAGAAATTTCCTACATAAGCTATATGGGTAATAGAGCATAGTTTTACGAATGTTGTGGTCCGAAAATGTGGAATAAAATTTGCTGTTTTGTTCGAAATTTTAGTGTCCTTTTGCTTTCTAGTCTAAAGTGGAGTTTGATTTGAGGTAAACCACATGAATACATTTGCATGAACTTATTCTATCACTTTATATCAGGTTTTTCTCTCCATACCTAAGAGAACATACAAGAGAACAGAAGAGAGAGAGTCGTCATTTGTAGGTGTAGAAAATGGTGTAATTTAAGTGGTGTAAATACGGGTCTGGCTTTGCAGGGCAAGGTGTCACATGCCCTGTAACCATTTTCCCTAGTATTTACTTAACAGCTTGAAAACGTAGTTGGAAATTTGCAATCCTATGTCACTGTTTTGGCATAGCCCATTACAGATATACAAGTCGACGAATTCTGAAGTATTTATGCACCCGAGAAAACGAACAACTACCTTAAAAGAGTTGAAAGGTTAAAAACAAGAAAAGAAAGAGAAAACAGAAGGTATGTAGGTCGCCTCTGTATAGCCTGCCCTGCCCCGATTGCCTCACTCATTGTTCTGTTTCGCCCTTGTCGATTTTTTTTCCCGACCTTGTCAGGAGCCTGTTCGCAGGCTAGACTCTGCAATGTTATTAAAAGACCTTTGGCCCTACCTGAAGCTGTGACATGCTGACGAGTCACAAGGAGGACAAAATAGCAATGCATCCCCTCCAAACTGCAGAGGTTGTACGTTCTTTGCACGTTTCTGAGGCTGGTTTCGGCTGAGATTAGTACATGTGCACATGTTGTTTGGCAGGCTTTTGTGTCCAATGCATTCCAGAATTAATTTACATATAAACTGTCCTATTAAATACGACTGGATAATTTGGACCAAAATGTTTTTTAGCTGACATAGCTGTTGCTAAAGAGGAATTAATTGATCGACCGATTCTTGAAAACCGGTTAGTCGGTCGTTTTGTTTTTTAAATAAAAACTGGCAAATGTGGAAGAAATAATATTGTGAACAAGACTGTAATATGTGCTCAGTTTTCATTTAATCAAAGTTGGGCGTCTTCTCGTTCATGTGGGACTTTGATCAAAATGGTTGTGTTATGACCAAAGATATTCATGTGGAAGTACAATAGATTTCATTCAAGGAAACGCGTTGTTTAATTTAAAGGTTTAGAGATTCTTTCAACATGTAAGTTCAACGCATAACCTCAAATTTTCTTTTCCAACATTTTTGTATACGCGTTGAAATATATGTGACCCTTCCTACCAGCTAAGTAAAGTTATCAGCCATGTAGCACTTTAAAATGAAAGACTTGTGTAGCAAATCAACAACAACAACCGTTTATTTTGCTTTCTACATAAAAATAATATACAGCAAGAAAAAAAAACTTAAACTTAAATAAGCAAAAAACTACTCAGAATAGTAAAAACTAAACGAGCTGAGTAGTTACAAAGATTATTATGCCTTAGATCGGTTGTAGAAATAATAAAGAAAAAAAAAAGAGGGAGAAGAAAAAAAAGAGATATAAATATAAAAGAAATTTAAGTAGCAATAGTACCAGTTGATGACAAAGCATTGTTTAATTAAGAGCGATAATAACTTGAAGTAAAATACTAAAGAAAAATACTAAGCTAGCATTAAACATAAGAACTTAGGAATTGCTTAGTCAAGTTTTGTTTAAGTAAACGCAAAGATAAACGTTTTATCTCTTCATCCATACTGTCTGCAAGGCAGGCTGTATGTATTTTGTTGCTCAGGTTTGTTCAAAAATGCTTCAAGGTTATCTCAGTCACATCTTTAATCTTATTGACACATAAATAAAGTAATTATTATTACCATCACCATTACCATTACCATTACCAATATCATTATCGTTATTATTTTTAACTGAATGTCTTGCTCTCTCCAATTGATGTAGCTCAGCACAGTCAGGCGCACAATGATATGAATGAAATTTTTACCTAAGTGGGGGCTTAACCCCAGTTTCCCATACATTTTTGTCCCTACTGAAAAATGTGCAGCCACCAGTTAATTTGATGATGATGATGATGATGATGATGATGATGATGATAATGATGTTCTTTGCTTCTGATTTGATCCATTACTAGCTTCTATTTAGACCTTTCTATGCACTTTGTATATGACCTTCAAAATGCAAAGCATACGGGGGCAACGGTTGGCAGAGCCTAACTAGATGATAAAAGTCTAACTTATATAATGTATTCAGCTACCAAAATAACACATTTAAGTAGTCTAGTCTGTAGATAAAATTTATTAGCCTGTACTTTGAACTTAGGATGGGCACGAATTTGTCAGAAACTAACACGTGATACTGATCATTAGAAAAAAACTATAGTCGTTTGTTTGTTTGCTTTTTAGCTGAAAACCTCATATTTTGAGGGGGGCGGGGCAGTATTTCACCCCTGAGGCTAAAGTATTGGGGGCTGTGTCCTGAACGGAAGTCCGTGTATCGAGAGTGGTTGTTGTGTGCCACGGAAGAACTCTTCTTGGCCCACAGCACCGGCACCTATCCTTTTCGCTGCGACTGCTTTCTGAGAAGAAAAAGAATAAAATGTTGATTTAGCAGCAGGATGCTAACCTGACCGTGGGGTATGTTTGTCATGTGAGAGGTTTTAACAATTGGATACGTCTAGTAGAAAGGGATATCAACCTTTTTGGTCAACCAGAAATGACTGGAGTCTAAGAGATAGACGTTCTGTTATTTCTAGTTTGGACGCGTGCAACAAAGTTTAGTTTACGTCTTACGACGAGGAAAACAGTGTTCCTTATCTTTACACTTCCTCTTGAAGAGGAAGTTGACATTTATCGGTATTCAACTGACAGATGGGGCCAATCTTTACGGCACAATCTTGTGATAAGGAATTGCTCAAACCGACTTCCAACTCGCTGAAAAGAACAAAGACATCTTTCATTTCTTTTGTCAAACAGATGTACAATTCCCGGATGAAGTCTAACACGATTTCCACAGGTCAGTGCTGAATTGTTTGTAGTTTTCTACTCTGGCATATGATGGATGTTACTCATTTCCGGTATGGTAGATTTCATACAATTTAATCTGTTTTGATTTTTTAAGTGTAATCACAACCTTTTCAGCATAAAGTAGAAGTCAATATACGCAGTAATTAATTAGTAAGTAGAAATTCTCAAAAAATCTTTAAGCCCTAAGTTAAGAAAGTTATTGACGTTGTTTTTTGTGTGTTCCGCTGAGAGCTTCAAATCGAATGCCACCGGAATTTGTCTTTTGGAATAGGGGAGGGTGGGGTAGGTAGGTGGTGGTTGTATGTGATATAAAAGAGTTTTGTTTTTCTTACATTGTCAAGACTGTCAATTAAGGTTTCATGGAGGCAAACACTTTCTACTGAAATGCCACTCCACTGAACAAACGTTAAACATCAAAGTGAATCGATGGTTTAGACTGGCATATCAGTTTGTTCGTGCTAGAAACAACTGGTTCCAATTTAAGACTGATCAATATAATTGTCAAAGTTACATCATTTTTATTGCTAAAGTTATCTGCAAAACTCCAACCTCCCAGGTTGGCCATAACCCTGAAAGGTTTGGCGGTCGAATTCGCGCTGTGAATTTACCGTAAATAACATATACATCTTATTATTGTCTGGTGGAGATAAATAGTAGCATTATATTACTGTTGGTTTTTCACCGTTAATCTTCAGATTTTATGTTTCCAAGTTTATTCACTTTGACATGGAGTGACTGAAAAAAAATTCTATTTAAGAAATCATTTCTTTCACTTAAGTTGGCTTCGCTTTACCAATTTGTCGGTATCAAGTCCTCTTGGATACCGACGAAATGTGGACACTGAAATCGGTTTTTTTTCCATCCCTCATAAATTAGCTATTGTTCTCGTGTAGCATTTCTCATGTTTCAGTTCAAACGTCAACGTTGTTTTAGTGATATCAATAAAACGAAGAAAAGTAATATCAGTGAAACATTGACCAAACTTTTTTTCACTCTTCTGAGTTTTTTTTGAGCAAAGAACATATGGATGAAAGTGAGTAAAAGAGAGGTGATCCACCGAAAATTAAAAAATAGAGCATTAATGTAGTTGAATAACACTGACCAAGAAAATCCTTAGCTTATTTTATTGCTATATCGTGAGCCAAATCATTGTACACATTTGAGGATTTCATTTTATTGAACCTCAAAACGATTAAGTTAAGGCACTTGACAGTCCCAAACTACATGTTACAAAGGGTACATATGAATGTTGTGCCGCGTAGCACTATGAACACAAATGATGTAACAGAGAATTAACTCTGAAGTGTAAATTTTAGTGCTAATTTAAGTTATTCGTGGTTATTTTAAGTTATTCATGGTTATTTGCACTAAAATTTACACTTCAGAGTTAATTCTCTGTTACATCATTTGTGTTCATAATGCTACGCGGCACAACATTCATATGTACCCTTACCTTCTCTTCGCCGCGATTCACCATCTAAATTAAATCGACCCCGACTTTCTCTGTCCGACCTCGCAGCTCAGTCGGCAGAGTGACGGTAGATCTAATCCGGGGGTCGTGGGTTCGATTCCCACCGAGGTCAAAAGATTTTTTCTTTACCTCGTGTGGTTCCCTGATTTCCTTTACTAGGGCTAACGCCCAGTGGGTTATTCATGGGTTAAATTAGCACTAAAATTTACACTTCAGAGTTAATTCTCTGTTACATAATACATGTTACAAAGCACCGCTTAAAACACCCTACGCAATTCAAAACAAACAAAAATATGGGTATGAATTCTTGGGTATTGTATGAACCTTGCTCATTTTGTCGTATTTTGGTTTTTTCGTTGTTTGTTTGTGTACTTACTACCAAAGTAACATTATCGATTTTAAAACCCAAGGTAACATTATAGATCTTACATTACAGGAGACGAGGATTAAAAAATATATCCTTATACCTTAGAAATCTTAAAAGTGACAATAACTCGAAAGAGAATACATTGGTTGAAACTGGAGAGGATTTTGACCGATAGTCTGCCTGACTCGAAAAAAAAAATGCAGACTGAATTTTTCGCAGCTGTACCACCTGCAAAGTTGTTTTAATAGATTCGACCTCAGGACACCTCATACACAGCCTCTAATATATTTGTAATTCGCCGCACCTCCCCCAGCTCGTCAGGAAGTGGGAAATATCACTTTACAAGTAGTTATTTATCACCCATTCACCCTATCAACACTTTCAGGCTACAAGTAAGTGTTGATCCAACACTGATAGAACGAACGGAAATAAAAACAGACCTTGCAGCCAAAGTGAAACATTAACCGAACGACAGATAAGGCTTGTAACTGTGTGAGTTTTCCTTTAGACAAACAATCTTGATTATGCTCTTCCTTCGCTTTTGTTGTCAAATTTTCGACTTAGTGTCATCTTAGCCTGATAATAAGGTGCGCAAAGCCTACATTCAAAAGCTAAGACGAGGAAAAATGCGGAATTTATCAGTTTAATGACTCGGATATTTTCGTTTTGGATATCTCTGCGGGCCTTTTCTTTCAGTCTGCTCTTTTCTTACAGAGAGGAATCTATAATCCTTACCATACGAGATTGATTTTCTCATACACCTCATCATGACCATCAGGATCATTTCATCATGACAGTCGGCGTTTGTAGTGAGTTAAGCTTACCATGCCGAATAGATATACTTAATCGGCGAGATATTTCGGACCTTTTTTATTCAGAACGAAAAATATGATCCTACAATGCTGTCTTCATTGTTCAATAGTATTCCATAAAGGTTATCTTGGTCACAGAAGTTTCCTTCAGTCTTCTTCGAGAAAAAAAAAACTTCTGAAACCAGAGTACTCGAAGGTCTCTGAAAATGTTAACTGTGGCTTCCTGTTTAGGCACAGGTGAAAAGAACAGTTTGTTCTAGGAAAATGCTGCTCTATCACTTAGTTTGTTAAATGAATCGTCATTCATTTGATACTAAATGGCTGTGAGAGCTACAAGCACCCATTGATGGACATTCTCTATGAATAGAATTACAACGAAGAAAAATTAATTTTAGGAAGGACAATGAAACAAGACAAAAGAAAATGCCATCTACCCCTATTAATAGAAGAAAACTTTCATGAAATAAAACACCGTATTTTAACGCTGGCAGAATCTGCCTGGTGACTCTGCACGTGGCTACTTAGTCACAACAACATCAGCGGCATTGTTGGTAAACACTTTGATTAAAATACAACCTTTACTTGTGACAATTACACACTGCCAAAAGTAATATATTGCCAACTGTGACTTGTCTCTTGACACAACTATCCCATTGTGATGTTAAAAATTAATTAAAGTTGTTTCGAGTGTTTTTTTGTCTCTACTGACTTAAGGATGTGTCTATAATTACTTGGCAGTCTTCTTGTGATGCTTGGCGTCGACTATTCCATGTGGACTGAGTTTACTCTTTCGACAAAGACTGAAAAAGTCACATCTGTAAAAAGAGGCACAGCTTTGATAGGAATGCCCATGTTTTTGTTGGGCCATTCTACTTATATCTAATTGTTCTTGCCACTGATGTCTTCCGAGAAACATTTCATGATTCACTCGTTGCTATTGGTGCTCTCGGCCTAAAATCTGTAGACTTGTTCATGATACTCTATTCGCAGAACTTATCCCTTCTACTGATGGAATAATAATTCACACAGGAAAAAGTGGCAGCTCTTGTTTTCAGTTGGAAATGAGAAACTTTTTCTGCTCATAGAAACAATTGTCTTTCGTTGTCCTTGGTTTCAAGCCTCATGGATTCGTCGCTAAGAAACGATAAATATTCACAATAGTTAAGGAAATGGCAGAGACAGACAATAGTAGTAATAGTGGAAATTAAAGTGAAGTGAGTTTGCTGAAACGCTTAAAACAGACAAAAGAACGATATCCGGTGAGCTTTATTCTTGAAATTTCTCGGCTCACGAAAGTCTGGGTTTAGACACTGGGTGGTAGTAATCGAAACATCACAGACGGCCTACATTTTGCTATATTTATGACTACAGATGCTTAATTTATTCAGCATAATCCTTTTCTTCAGTTTACTTCGATATTGAACTGTTGATTAACATATAACAAGCCGAAAATATTTTCTTGAAAGTACAGTAAAAACGCTCTACAGGTTGTTGGTTAAGACATTGTCATTGTAAATTTCTGATCCTATTAGTGTTTTTTCTCTTTTCAGGTCTTTTGCATATTATCAAAGTCGATTTATGACTGTTCTTGAAATTACTCTTTGTAATGGTAATGATTCTTGTTTTCAGTTGATAACAGTCAACTTCGTACGACAAATCTCTTGTTAACTTTCCATAGAACCTTAAACCAAGTGGGCTAAAACGAAAGGCAAATGTCTTAATCAGCAAGGCCGCCACAAATAAAAACATCTTTTCACAGCGATTAACCCAAAAATAAGTATTTTTATTAGTTTGCTGATGTTTTACTCTGTTAATTGCGTGATTTATCGTTTCACATTGTTACTGAATTCAGCTCGCTAGAGCACGAGACCATTTACTTATTCACGCCACTGGCTATGATTTCATCCCTTATAGCAACGAAAGTTGAAAACATTCTAAGACAACCACAGACTAAGTAATGAGTAATAACGACCAATTTGGCCAGTTAAGCCGATATCTCTCGTTATCGATCAGCTAAACAAGCACTCAAAGAGTCCTCCTAGAGATGTTTACATTGATATAAGGCCATAATTGAAGCTGACAAGGCTGCGGTTAAAAGAGATTGTTATCATCGGCAGGGTCGCCCGTCACTTCGTTGCCCATGGTTCGCTATTCACATTTAACTCTTTCAGTCATTTTTTTTGTAAATTTGAATATCACGAAAGCTGTAGTGGCAGGCCGTGAACTTTTCGTGATTCGTGGTTCTTTCTCTGCGTCCGTTTGGTGTTCGCATTCACAGTGTTTACATGTGCTGTAGTTCATGGCTCCACCTTCACAGTGCCCGACACAGCGCTACCGCAGTTAATCTTAAATCAAGCATGGCTTCTTGGAGGGAACTCGGCAGGGCGTCGAGACATTTCAAAAGCCCCAACACAAAGGCGATTTTGAATGCTTCCAGGGTTGTGATTAGCTATTGTTTCCCCCAGTAGGAGGTAGAGCGATTAAATACATCTAAAATATCTGGCGTGGGATCCTAACTTACTCCTCCGGAACATCGTGCTAAGCTCGCCAAAATGCTTGCGCATTTGACGCCAGAGAGCAGTTGACTTTTAAACTTGAGTTTCCGGTTGTTTCACGGCTTTTGATTTCAGCAGATGTTATTCTAGAAACTCTCTTGAGAAAACGCAATAATTAATTACGTTTCTGCTACCCCAGACAAGACTTTTTGTTTCAAGCGGACCAAAAACTACACATGAACCATGGTGAGTTAGATCAGATTAAAAATATGTATGAAAATGCACTCCTTTCAGTCAAACTTCAAATTGATCATTCATTCGTTGCTAAACAGGAAAACTAAGGCTGTGTTTTTGTCTCTGAAACTAACAAAAATGTTACCAGTTGATCGTCGAAAAACAATTGTTTAATTAATTTTGTGTGCGCGAAGAACCGGACTAACTGACTCAGTGAACGAAAAATCTCGCAATACATGATCCCAAATCTACCCAAGATCTTCATGTTTCATTCGGCAGCCGGTTGTTATGCTGGCTGTATCAATGCTAACTAACTGGCAGACATTTCCTCTTGCAGACGCCATATTAACTCTGTGCTTCCAGTGGTGCTGTAGAGTTGCGTAACAAACTTCGTCGACGCAACGTACAACCGAAAAACGTTGCAAGGAAGACTTAAACTGATCTGCTATACATGGCCTAAGCTTAAAAATCTCTACTGTGGCTGTGTCGTGCATAGGTTTAGTATCTAGTATATCGTTGCAGGCCATAAAAGCGATTACGAGGAAATATTAATTCATTTTTAGCTTTAGCTGCATCTATAACCACGATGATGCGGTGACTTTCTGTTAAGCAATAATCTTTAAACCGAGAGGAACTAATGTTTCTTTTTTGCAAGACTTTAGAGAGATTATCAGAGAGATTATCAGAGAACCAGTACGTTCAAAGTCCCAAGTCGAACAAACAATGGTTCCCAAGCCCTGAGTTTTACTGCGAGCTGAGATTTACTCGGAAATTCAAGTCTGTCGTGTTTGCGATTTAGTTGTTAGGTGCTTCCGTTTCAACTGGCCCCTAGAGTTTTCTTTAAAGCAATGCGTTTGCTTGAAATAAACAATACAATGCCATATCACAGATATAATAAGGTCTCCATGATCTACGTTAGGCGTTAGACATTTGGTACTCATGACTCAGTTCAATCCCTTTTCATTTGCGGATAAAGCCCATGTGGCTTTGAGATTCAGTTTATGGCTCTGTTCCTTCCAAAGACCGTAAAACCCTTTAATCTTCGAGGGGGCAAAAAGTTTGCTGGGGTCCTTTTTAGTTTAAAAAATTGCAAACAACAGAAGTAAACCTCCCAGCTGTTTTCCCTCACTACTCTTTCCGAAGGTAATCCTTTTTTTCAATTTTAAGAACATAAAAACTATTCCCTACCAATTCGTATTTGTCAGACGAATTCCTTGTTTCTCTCACAAAAAAACAGTTTACTTTACATGAAATCAGCGACAAAGAACCCTTGAAATAATTATTTATACTCTAAAATATATTTTGGCATGAATGTAAAAAGCGATTTGGGGGCAGGTCGATTTAAAGGGCTTATTGTAAAGTGCTTTTCATGACAGCTGAAAAGTTAACGCTTAGAACCTAGCGATTCTATCAAGAAATTACTAGGGAAGTTGTTATGCTTGAAAAGCTGCACTTCTAATGCAATCTGTTCGAAGATTTGTCGTCCTTAGAAATTACTGGGTAATTTTTGTAGCATTGTAATGACAGAGGCATCAAATATATCGCTGTGGTTTAATCTCTGCTTTGAATTCTCGGATTTAAGGAAATATTCTATCGCAGATATTTATGGAAGGTTCAAGAAAGACAATAAAACGAGGAAAGAAGGCCAAGGTGGCCATGTTTAATTAATACTGGTCCAGCTTTTCACTCATTACCGTCTCTTAACAATCATCACTTTTAGGTGAAAAGGAAGATAAAAATCGTTTTAACAGGGAAGGAAGATAACAAATCTTCAATGTTATTTTGGCGATAAATTGAATTTTATTTCTTACAGGTTAAGAAATTTAGTTTTCCCCAAATGGAAATCATCGCACAAAGCAAACTGCCTTCGAGGCCGAGCGTTGTTTGATGCGCGAAAAAACAAGTAAAAAATGAACAGTTTTGCATCTGTTACGGCGATCTTACGACGCTGAAATATAAGCTGAAAAAAGAGAGATCCTATGTGGCCAGTTTTGTTTTCAAAGTTGTTATTTAACGCCACATTTTTCGTGACTCGTTGAGAAAAGTTTACTGTTAGCGGTAACCGGTGCGAACAGCATGGCTTCTAAATGTTTGTAATTGCTATGTTCTGCCTCACGAAACGTGACTTCTCTCGAGAATCCAATTCCCTTACTAATCCTTCCGCTCTACTTTATAAAATCTTTTGACAAAAAAATCCTCCCTTTCTTTATCTTAATTGTGTCCGTCAACAGTACACCTTCGCGACATTACCAAGGTCTTCCATGTGGCGCTCAACGATTGTTTTGTCTCTTCCTACCAACTGATTTACAGATTTCGTTGAGTTTGCTACAGCGCAGGTTAAGTGATTGCATCGTACCCTGCTAGCTTCAATATCTGTGCATTTTCTCAAATTTAACCCACGATGTTGTTTGTAAAAGGAAACATATATTTACATCAAGAACTTGAGAACCTGTACAAGTAATGAAATTTAGCCTGTGAAAACTCTTCATAGACACTCCTTTTACCGTCCTATTTTAAAATTAAAAAGTGCTTCCTTAATTTACAACTGTGTAAATCGTTTAAAACTGTCCCAAGGGATGAAACTTCTGGGTCAAGAACTAACTCGCATTACTTAGTTTAACCCATTGCCTGAAAGTTCCAAGTTCCTCTCATGAAGACATCTCTGCAGTTCTATCTAATGTGTGCATTTATCTCGTTCACGGTTTGCGACTACAAATATCGAACATTTCAAGTCGATTGCAAAACCTACAGCTAGCAAGAATACCATTCTGAATTGTTCTCCGTGTTTGAACGCGGCCTAGGCGAAGGAGACCTGGCCGAAGGCTTGATAGGACTGTCTCTTTCCGAGCTAATACTGTCCCGCTGTCCGTTAGTTTGTGAAAGAGGCGGTGACAATGGTCTAAGTCCACCAGTCTCGTGAAGTTTCATGTGTTTTCTGAGCGAACTTGGGTGCGTGTAGCTTTTGTTGCACCCTTCAATTTTACAGATGTACGGTTTGTCTGAAGTATGGACATGCGAATGCTTTTTTCGGTCGCTTGAGTTAGCGAAGCGACGATCGCAGCCGGGGAACTCGCACTCGAACGGCTTCTCACCCGTGTGGGTTCGTTTGTGAATTTTTAGATTTTCTGACCTAGCAAACAGTTTCCCACATCCAGGAAAAGGACAGGGGAAAGGTTTCTCCCCCGTATGGACTCGAATGTGGTTTACCAACTTGTATTTCGCCTTGAAGGGCTGCCCGCTTCTCCCACACTCTTGCCAGTAGCAGACGTGCAAGTTGGAATCGTTGATGCTCACATGTTCGTCGGAGATGTGCGATACTAAATCGGGCATCATGGTGAACTGCTTGCCACAAGGTTTCCGTTTGCCTTGGACTGGGTTCTGATCTACCCAGAGGCAGGTTAGAATTTGATTTGTAGGCTGTTTCATCAACGGAAGGTGATACATTCCGGGTCCAGTTGGCCCTCCATATCCTGGCGGGCCATGATCCAAGAAAGGACTCCCAAGACTACCTTGTGCAAACCGATCGGTTCGAGAGTAAAAGTCTCCTCGATATCTGAGCTGATTATTGAGTACCTGAGGCATTCCATGATGAGGAGAGGTTGCATCGTGTCCTGGTGTAAGTGCTCCGTAGTGTATATGTGGATTGCTCGTGACATCTAAGCCTTTATGCGTCACTGCGTGATGGTAGTTTATGTTGTTTCCGTGAATTGCAGCGGTTGGTGGCGAACTGAACATGTTGTGCCTATGTGAGTAATTGGGTGTGTTGGAAGCGATGGGGTCGTGAAGAGCGAGCGAGTGGGAACTCGCTATGTTGGCAGAGCCTAAATGCGAGTCCTGGTGGTGGATAAACTCGTGAGGTGGGAAGCCTTGGGAAGAAACATGACGATACGCAGGAAACGAGTGGTACAGAGTCTGCTGCGAAGACATCCCGGGCGGTTTTTGATCGAAGGCGACAGCTTCTGCTTGTGCTCTGTGAGCCGCAGCAAATCTGATCGACGAAAGATGGCTTCCTGAGTCCAGCAAGTGATTCATTCCTAACGGCGGCTCCTTCTTGTGTTCGTTAAAGCTCACGGTCGAGGTAGTTGGCAAGTTGTTCGTGGATGAAGACCGAAGAGCTGCACCCTCAAATGGCAATGAATAGCGTTTGGCGAAGCCGCCGTCCATTTCAAGGTTTCCCCGGGTTTTGAATATGGAACAGCTCTAGGCTAGTGTAAATAATAACGAGGCAAACTATTATTAAGGAGAGACTACGCGAAAGTTTTGAGTGTAGTAGCATATGTTACACCGTTAAAACACAGCGTGAGACTCTGCTGACAATTGTCCTGCCAAGAAAGCACGCATGAGCAGTAAAATGATCCCGGTGAATATTATGATTAGTCGTCTCCCGCAGAGCTGTGGTTATGTTCCTAATTGTTTGATAGCTTCTCAAAACAACACTATATTTGGCATTCCTTTTCTTATTGACTAACACAGGGTACAAACCATTTCACCAGATTTGAGTGTCAGATCGCGCATGAGATAAAGAACATTAAATCGGAAGTGGGGCGCTTGCTTTCTCTGAGAATCAAACGCCTGTCCACTCCACTTTTTTCGTGGAGCATCGCGCGTTCATGTAGTCTTTCAGTAACAGCTACATTGCAGGTGAGGTTGCCGTGATAGACATGTAGGGAGGGACACAATTTGAAAAGCGCAGCAGGAAAGAATAAACACCTTGAAGCGATGTCACTCAACATAGCTATTGCTGAGCTTCTTGATGATAGTTCCCCTTAAGAACGACAAAGGGCACCCCTAAGACCGTCAAACTCGACGATTTTTGCTTTACCTAACGGGATTACAGTTTCTGGTGTTTTTTACACCTTCCCACTTTATCTACAGTGTTTGTCTCGATAAATTTATTAACACCCCGAGAGACACAATACTATTGACAAAAATCGCCGGGAGTCGCCACAGTTTGGCTTTGCTTAGCAAGCGACGTGCGATTCACGCCAATTCATCATTCAATTGTCCATGGAGATTTCAAGCAGACCGTACAGGGTTGGCTAATCATCGACGAAAGCTCACGATATACGTTTCCCCTCTCAACTGCGGAAGCTAGTAACCACTATAAAAAAGTCATTGATAAAAATGTCAGATGTTATCTCTAAGCTCTTCTTCCTAAGAATAATGAATCAATAAAGATGTTAAGTGGTCCCGATCTCCGACTATTAAACAGGATCTGGCCACGGAAAAGCGTAAAACACTGAATTTCATTTTAGGTGAGTTTAATTAAGGGCCACACTAAAGTGACTACCACTGCTAAGCATAATTCATGCACGTCAAGGCATTGTTCTTTCCAGTTTGAACTGTGGTGAAGTAAGAGTGTTTATACGTCGTATGAAGGACACGGAATCGTTTGTTTAAAGAGGTTCACCGCGCGGGGGCGCACCTCTTTCGTGGCTTTTTTTAATTGAATGTATTCACGCTCACTGTCTGACTAATTTCCGTGGTTTTGAAGCCTAGCAGTGAACGCTGCAAAGCTGCAGATTAGTTTTCAACGAAAAAAGGGGACAATTTCTCTCATTCCCCGCTACGAAGGAGGTAATTATTATTGCGGCTTATTGAATTTTAAGTGGCAATTCACAATTTGACAATTCCTGAGTGAGTCAGTTGATGCAATGGAAATTGTCCAAAAACCGCTATCATAAGAACTGAAAGTGCCACTGAAACTTGCAGCCGCATCAACACATTGATTCGCGAATCTGAATTAAATTGAGACCAGTTTAATCCTTGAGGCTATTTCGCGCGACATAATACCACTGTTGTAATATACTGGGTCATTGTCTTTGTAAACATACTACAAACCGGTAACCTTGCTTGATCAAAAGATATTTCATTTTTCCTTGGTCATTAACTGTGGTGATATCAATCATATTGAGTAAAAGAACAACACGACAGCTCGAGTGCGTATGCGTGTGAAATATTTTACTTATCTCACGCCTTTCCATTTTTTTTATTGGATTAGTTATCTCTTGGTTGATATTCTTAAGATCTGAAGCTCGTTTTGTTCTTAAAAATGAAGAGTGCTATTATCTTTTGCATGTTTAACTTCTAGTTTATTTCTCAAGCAAGCGGATGTGTCCACCTGCTTCTGTTTACATCTCTGATATCACTCAGCTGTCTCAATTATTTTCCCTAACTTTCATGAAATAAATCAAACAGATAATTGTGCTCCTCGCGACGGAAATGTGATTGGTTCTAAAAATTGGACAGTTCGTGACTTAAGCTTGAGCAAGTCCATTTGCCCCTAGTAATAATGACTTAAACCATAGCTAAACTAAAAAAAGATAAAAGTTATCTCTGGTTCATTTTACGCATTTTATTTTGCATGTGTATATGTATCCGGTCGGGCCGCCCGCCGCCTGAGAAGTTAAAGGGTTTTTTTCTCTTTTAATAAACTCCACTGTGGCGAAGTTCCCTTTAATCACATCGTAACCACCACGAAATAAAAAAAAATTAAAAAAAGAATTCACGTCGATCTCAGAAGCGAGTGAGTGGTCAAAATTGACCACAAAATCGTGTAAAATTATTCACTTGAATATTTTTCCTGCAGAGCAAAATTAAAAGGTGAAAGTACACATTGAAGCAGCTTTGTTTTAATTCCAGGATTGCAAAGACTGATATCATGAGAATCATTTTGTATAATACTTTACAGTTTTGTCGACTTTCTCCGAAGACGCCGCCTCTTTCCATGTGGGAATCAAAGGCGTATTTTTAGCTGCTGGATTGGTTTATTTCTTTAAATTTACATATACGTGCTTGCCTACAGCTAGGAAACTTGATTACCAAAAGCCGCCCTTGGAGAGAGCGACCCAAACATAGCAATTATACAAAGTTCTACCAAAATCACTTTGTCTGCCATATTTAATTCCTTTAACTTTAAAAGTCATTCCCAAAAATAAAATTAAAGATAACACGGGTTTTTCTCTTTTCTTAACAACTTTCCTGTTGCGAAATATCGAAAATACGGTGGGAATTCTCGAATGGTCCTTACATTTGGACACATTTAGTATTTTTATCCTTAAAGTGACAGACATTTTTGGATTATTGTAGTTTAGGGAATTACCATACAAAAAGACAAAAATGTCTTTCTCTTTTTATTGAGGCCTTTGTGAATTAACTTTGAGTGTAAAGTGAGGTTTAACTTTCAATTTTTACATGCAAAGTCATAGAAAAGTGCTTAACATGTAGGCCACGAGGATGATGACAATGCCAACAATGAATCTTTGCATTGTTACACTTAGGGAAGAAGTGTTTCGATTCCCTTCATCGACATTAATCCACTGATATATTGTCCTAGAAAGCAAGTATATCGACAGCCGCCAAAGTGTGGAGATTAAAAATATCTAAGACCGGTTTGTAATTACGCTCGATATTTACCAATAAGAATTGTATCGCTACGGAAAAGGTATACGATCCAAAAATCCTCCTTTCGCTGCAGGCTTAATAGACTTACCGCATAGTTTAATTAAAGTCTTCTTCCTTGTTGAAATAACTAAAGCTCTACTGGATATGAGTGTGCAGTGATTGTGCTCAAATGGCACCCACCTTGAAAAATAATGCCAGAACATTCGTACCCAACCTCAAAACAGACTAGGTTTAAAAGAAACTTTGTCATTTGTTCTGCTTTGTCCTTCTCTCGACAGGTCGCTGTACCGTGCATGCAAGCTGGTTAATGAACTTTGCGGTCGAGTAGGAGGGAAGAGTTTGCGTTTTAAGCCTCTTTTAACAAGGGTGTTTGTAAGGGCACGCGTGGACATGAAATGGACTCCCTTTGTGAACATGCTTGTCATACTGCGGATAACTATGGCCTCATGCAAAGAACAAGACTAAATTTCCGTCATATTAAAATTATTGCTCGATAGCTAGAATATTCGCTCTTATTATCTGTTTTTTTTTTGCTCGTAGATCCTTAAGGAAGGTTTTGACCTCAAAAGAGAGTCTTGGTATTTTTCGACCTATCTTAACTTGGTTCAGTTTCCTATCGGGTTTACGGCTTTCATGTTAAATATGTCAGAAATCTTGCTTCTGATATTTTTCGCTGCTGGAGTTTTTAAAGATCACTTTTCTGGGTCAGTTGAACGAATTCTTAGCGCGTTTTAAGAGGGAAAACGAACGCTTAAAATGTTTTTAATTTGCCACATAAAATTGAAGAGTTTTGGTTTTTGGTATTTAGACTTTCTAAGGAAACTAGACGCTCTACCACGTTCAATTTTTGTTTGGGTCACGAGTTATTTTTTTATTTTTCGAATCAAAGTCATTGCTCGGTCAACCTTTCCTCTGGTTAGCATAATTAACTTTTCGGCTCATCGAGTAATTTTCATATCTTGGAAGCCCCCGCAAGATCTTGATCAAATGTTAGCTTTGGCGGCCAAGAGCAAATCGCAGGAAACGCGCATAATGATTAAAAAAATGATGACCTAGTCACAAGCTGTCTCTTGTGAGAACGTTCATAAAACCACCGGAAACTGGTAATAAATTACTTCCGAAAATTTCCTTTTGCTTCGATCGTGTTTACATTCACGCTTTGTGTGCTAGAGCCATTAACGGCGGGTAAAAAAGCGTCGCGAATAATTTGGATACAACGGATCGGCAAATTGGCTCGTATTTTGAACGTTTTGCATGAGTTGTTCCTTTGTGGCGACACGGAGGCACCTGTGTTTCAAATGGCCAGGCGCCGCTCTATCTGTCAAACTCGTTGATAGGCTCATTTGCCCAGAGGCTAGCTGGAACAAGCGCCCTCCATTGGTCGTCAAAAAGGAAAATTTCAGCCCAATTTCGTTTCATCAAAGAGTTTTTTACTATGCGTGTTGTAATTAATCTTCCTTATAGAGCACATTTTTTTGAAGCAAATGGCTCTGGTCCAAGCCACAATCTCATTAAAGCCTTATTTAAGAGAAATCTATGAGCAAGTAATGTTGACCCAAATTTGAGTGCATGGACAAATAACACAGATATAATTGTGATAGAGCACAAATAATTCATTGATAAATGTCAGGGTTTATTCATTGCGCGAACAATCATTGACAACACTTTGTGTATTCATTGCCCCTATGGTTATCTAAACGTTAATTTAAGAAGAAACTGTCGTCTTCAAGGAGAACAGAACGCAAAATTATTCAGGAAAATACAGACATGGTTCCCATTATTTGCTTTAGTAAATCAAGCTGAATTACAGGAATCACAGGAAAGAAATTTTATCCCTGAGAAAGTGCTAGAGTATGCGACAAAGAAAGCGCACTCTTTTCAATTGATCTCTGCAATTAAAGAGCAGAAAGCTAAGGCAAAGAAGTGATAAGGAGCATAAGACACTTCGATCCGTTTTTCGCTTCTTGAGGTTTACTTCTCCGCTCTCTATGCATGAATAGTAGAGTACCTTTCAAAATGTATATGGAAGGTAGTACATGAAACACATTCGCTTTTCGTCTCGACCTGTCTGTGGGGAAACAAGTGAATTTATTTTTTTATCCTTTTCCCATCGAAATATGAAGCAAACATCTCTTTAAGACCCTTAGAGAACAATGTGCTTAAAACACCTTCTTTAATACAACCAAACGCCTTACCTTTATGTTGTTAATAAGCAAGGGTGATAAAAGTTCCATGTTTTTGTTCACTTCTTTTGACATTTATAGACCGCTAGACAATGAGCAAGCATTCAGCTTAGTTCTTGCGGGTTGATATCCTTTGTTATCACAGCCACGTCAGTGCTTCAGCAACTTTTGTTTTTACAGACAAGTTAAAAGGCTGTATGAGCTTTGTTTAGTTACCCGCAGTTTGCAAATATAACGGACAAATAAAACGACTAGACACGGAATAAGAGGAACTACAACTACCATATCGTGGCTTGTGTACGAACTTCCAACAAAAGTTGGCCTCAAGCTGAACCATTTTCTTTCCAGAATGATTTGACAGCTTCAATTTGAACGGACAGCCGGCCAATTTAACAAGAAATTTAGGCAATTTTATTTCTTTGGAGACAACGACTTGCTGGGAAAAAGTAGTGCCTCAAGATGGAAGACAAAGGTTTTACGTTTTCGTCAAGTAAGTATACCACAATTAGAAAGATAGGAGCGTACTGCTTTGACAGAATGTGCTAGACACATCTGTACAGCAGTTGTGGCATACTGTATCATATAGATAAAACGAAGATTATTTTAAACTTTAGAAATTGAGCGTCTACAAAACTGTTCACCGCCTGCACTTGATAAAAAGCATAAAATAGATATCGCACTTTAGCTGATCTTTCGTTTTGGGCCCTCGTCGTGTTATCTGTACGCCGGGAGGCCGAGATTCAATAACAACTTATGCATGCATAAATGTGCAAAAACTAGGAGATCTTCGGCAGCTGAAAGCCGAGCGTTGATTTTCGCAAGTAGGGATCATAGTTCACTAGAAAAAAAATCCAAAAAAACATCCTTTATCAGCTAACTCTGCGTCGAAAGATTATGGACTTCCTTACAGCATCTTGACGGTCTCACCCCTCTTATGCAAATTTGACTGTTTCCCGTTTTTCTCTCTTTCTTTTATCTGTTGAAGACAATTTTAACAGTCGGAGATAAATTAACTGTGTTTTATAACGCGAAAGCTGTTTAATTTGTGTTTATGTTCTTTCTGTGCCCAATACCATCTTTCCTTTTGCCCTTGTTAAGCGAAGAATATGCTACTATCGTATTTTTCTCCTTACCAGCGTTGGCTTGACAACATTTAGATGCGTCAGCTTCTATTTTTAATTTTCTCTTTGGTCTCTTTGGCTACGCCATTCAGCTGTAAAACGTATTTGAAAGAAAATGATTGTGAATGGGTTAAGACAGTACAATGAAGGCTTCTGACTGTGCATGTTGTTTAAAATACTGTGAGCCTTTGGGAGTGATTTGACTCTTCCTTGCGAGTCTAGAAACGGTCATTCGAAAAAATATAGCGGAATCACTGACTTTAGACATCACTTTACTGTAGTCAAGCGACGTATCACGCTTTAGCCATTTGTTACGAAGTCATTAGGGTTCTAGCAGCAGAAGAATTTCATTACTGAGTTTCTAGAAGATCTGTAAGATTTATTTTTTTCTTTAAAATAATCAGTCATGGAATGCAGATGCAACAAAATTAAAACGGAGAGATTATTTACGTGACAGCAAATAACTGGAAGGTATAAATTTCGATTTCAGTTTATTTATGGACTGATTTAATACGCTCAGAAGGGATTGTTCCAATAAGAATATTTGTGATCATCAAACACCCCTGATTGTGGAGGCGACATTTTAACTTCGAATGAAAACTAATATCTTTATAATGAAATATGTCATCTTGTAAGCTTGTCTTCAAATTGTTTCTTTACATAAACTGCTCATGCCCGAAATTTCTCAGTCCTTTTTTCTTCATTTTATAAACTAAATACATTGCTCTGTCATTACCCAAGACAATACAAGACACAATCGTTTCGTATTTTCTTTTCGAAGGAAGATAAAAACTGCGCACCTAGTTATAATATTCGAACATAGCTCCTCATTGTGTATTTTCGGAAAATATTTACTTGCCCTTTTGCGACTGCAAACACAACGTAGTCGTAGATGTAGTCGCCCGATTTCAAACACAAGAATCCACTCAGGGATACCATCCATTTTCAGCGAACCCAAAGTCGGAACTTGTTAACTTGAGTTAGTTTTTGCATGACGGTTGTGTTGTCACTCGTAGGTGACTGAATGAACACCAATGGTTTGTTCGTGGGAATATTTAGCTTTTACATTTCGTTTCAGATAGTGAGTTTCAGCAGGTGGCACAGTCAGATCGTCTATGTACATGCGGCGCTTAGCAAGCAAAAAAAGAAACGTCTTCGAATACGCGCGCCGTGATATTCAACGATTTTTTCTTCTTCTTTGAAACTCAGTGTTGAAGTAACACTGAAAGGCATCGAAGGCGACTGCCAAAATCTCTTTAAGATTGGAAAATGAAATCTCTAAAACCCACTTAGTAGCTTTGTTGCGCATATTGAATTCATGAAATAAAGGCGTTTAGTTTTTGCGATTTTTTTCCTTAGGTGAATATTACTTTTCCTTTTGTTTATCCCGAAAAATTTATTACTATCAGGATATCAAGGAAAACTCAGTTTTTCTCTTTGTTTGCGGAGAATGGGAGCGCCACTTGTCTGCATTAGGTGAAAACGCTCCCATCAGGATATCTCCTGCTGTGATAGCAGCATAACGTTGACTAAGTTTTCGTATTAAGATAGCGGAGAAGACGAGAGAGACCTTCAGCTTCTTCTCTTGGCCGATGTAAAAGCGAACAAAGCACGGTGTTTGGCAAAGAGAAGTGCAGTTTTAGCGGGCCGGGATTAGTGCGGAGTCGGAAAAGTCGAAACCTTTGTACCCGCGAAAGGTGCCTTCGCATGGCGTGTTTTAATTCCCACTTTATGTCGAGAAAGTGGCACTATTATTTTTTTGAGAGATGGGGGTTCTCAGTTGATATGTCATTACGTTTTATTTCATTTCACGTATCTCATCATTTTAGGAGAGATTCTCTTCTTGAGCTGTTTAACTGGAAAGTGAGTGGTCGATGTTCTGAATTATACCGCAATAACATGGCTACAAACAGAGTTACTGACAAATACTGGTGTCGCATTAGATTCATTTCTATTTTATGTCAATCAAAAGTATTATTACTGTTCTGTTGCATATGTGTGAGTTGCGAAACTAGTTTAAAATTGCGGCTTTTTCGCGCTCATTACAGATCACGGCATCGAGACATTGAGAGAGCTCTGATCGTTTTACAATTTGTAAGCTATATTCCATCTTGGGACTCAAAAATATCTCAAAAAATTATTGAAAAATGGGTGAAAACTGCAGTTTTATCTTTTCACCGATATTTCTTCTTCTCTTCGGAGAATTCTTTTCTGTGAGTTTCATCAAATATGAGTAATGTCAAACTGGGTAATTTCGTTGACATTTTTGTGTCCATTTTACTTCTTTAACCACTTTAATGCTAAAACTGAGGGTGCTACAGTTCGACATTTTGTCCCTAAGTCCTTTGTAGTTTAATTTTTAAGCGGTTTTTCTTTAAGCGTACAATTATGCATAATTTGAATTTCTTTCGCCACTGGGGACCAGACATCACGCTCTCCAAGGATAGGAAATACAATTTCACTGACGAGTACTGATATCTTTATTTTGTTTTCGTATTTTGCATGTTTCACAAAAAAGTCCTTTGATAATCACGAATGCTTGCAAACCCAGCCTACAAACTGTGTTTTAGTAGTTAAAGTTAAGACGTGAAAAATTTATTACAATTTTGATTTCTTCTTAGGGAATTCACAGTGGCGAAAATATGGCTCGTATTTCACTAAGAGATAGCAGGTCTATAGACGTAAAAATACCAATGAGAGTTTTGAATCAATGTCGGACGCCGAATAATAAGTAAATAGCTTTGCTTTGAGACCTTCGATTGGGCTTACATATTCCCTTTTCATTTGTGTAACTAAGAACTGAAAATAACAAATATTTCGAGCGAATGTTCTCGTTCATTTAACGTATAATATTAAACGACTGCTATAGAGAGCGCCACTATGACACAGCTATGACATTGTTAAAGCCAAGAATACCGAGGCACGTTTTGAGAGGCAAATAGTTTGTACCCTGACAATTTTACAAATTAAACCTGAAAATAACATTACATTTTGAGAGTCTTTGTCCCAATAACTAAAAGGTTGTAAGACTTAAAAGGCAAAATCTGGTGGGAAACCAATTAACCTCCTTCACAAGAAAACTATTGTTCTTATCAATTTAAAAGAGATTTTTCTTTCTTCCTTATTAGTTTCACAGTATTTAGGAGCTAGAAATGAGAGATTTTACTTGTTTTTCGTTTACATGTCATGATTGTTAGTGTGACGCCTGTTTTAAACTCTCTGTATAAGTGACAAAAGAACCTTTTGGTTAAAGAAAGGTGCTAAGCTAGAAGGAAACATGGAAAAGACTAATTTACAAATATTCCTGATATCGCTTCAACTTAAACACCTACTGTCATTTAAAACGCTCATATAATTTCTCTTATCTTAATTCAAGGTCACTCTAACCTTTATTATTGCTATTTTACTAATTTATATTTTCTAGTTTCTTTTAACGTTAAAGAAAATTCACCAATTTCCAAAAATTATGAAACATTTATTCAGCGCAGTTTAATGTCAAAAAGGCAAATAAATTCAAGAGTTTACTTTTCTCGAGATATGTTCTCGATTTTCAATTTAAACCCTTGGAGACAAAAGTACACTCTAATGTAAGATAAACATAGACTAAGTAATGTCCTTTAAGATGCGTTTCAGGATCCTAATAAACCAGACGAGGTTACTCAGTCCTGTATAGCCGTTTAGAAATTTCAATCTTTAGCCTTATTTCTAGGTATTTTTATTTCTTATCGATGACCTAGGGGGAAAAAACACCCCGGGCGAATGCAGTGATAGGTCAATAAAATCTCATATCATCCTCGCTAGCAGGTGCTCGGTTTAGAAATTTGAAATTTGTTTAAGACAGGCAGTACTCATAGGTCGAATAACAATATCTGTTATCAATAGGGAGGTAATAAAGGAGGTTCAAATATGACAATGTGCAGTGTAGTTTTCACCTCTTTTGTCGTTTACGATAACAAAATTTCCGTGTAAAACCTAACAGTATTTTTAATAACCAGACGGATTTTGGCAATGGGTCTTTTAGAGCTTTTTCACCTTCCCTTTGTTCGCAAGTATTTAATTTCAGAGCAATATGATTTTGGCAGGTGTTCGGCGGTGAAATTGATCCACATCAATGAAAAGCCTTGGTTTTTTTTATTGCATGACTCTCCAGGTGATCCGAGAAAGGCTTTCTGTTATGTTCTGACTTGATGCGGAACACGGGGTGAGATAATATAAAAATCCACTTGAGTCCCACTGAAGAATGCTCGTAAAAACAAATTCGAGAGGAAGCCGATAAGACGAGTCGGCCGTACGTCCATTTAGTTAATTTCAACCCCAGTAACTCACTTCCTTTCTTTTCATCCCACTGATAGGTCTATTTATATTTTATGACTTTCTGCGGTTGGGGCGAGAAACATCGCGTGAAAATAACGTGTAATAAAACAAGACTTCGTTACGACAGGGTGTTTACTGCTTTCGCATCGTACAATTGTTCCCATGTTGTTTATCATTTTAGCTTTTTCTAGCGTTACCGCAACTTGTAACTATTTTTAATCCGGCCGCAAGATGGTTCGAAACAACATTGCTAATGCAGTTTTGTGTTTGTTTTTATTATTTTGACAGATTGCTTAAAATATCCGAAGGCGTCCAAAAGAAACCCGCCACAGCCACTCAGTGATTTAGTTTTTACGTCCAACGTCGACCTCATAATGTGTTTGCCTCACAAGTTTGATTAACGCAAGGTCGAAAAAAGCAATTCCTTACTGTAAGCCAGAAATTGCAATAAAGAGTCATTACAAAGCTCTCAGGGGTCCGTTTAATCACTCCACCCTCACGCTATTAGCAGAAAATGAAGAATCGTTTTGTTGTACCTCTTTTAATCTGTTGCGATGTCTTGCTGATAGCATCTTGCATCCGTTTGCCAACAGCGTGAGAGAAACAATAAACATATTCCACGCTTATGTTATTCACAACCCCGCCCAGATTAATTGGCGCTGCCAGTTCCCTTGCACCAGCCTCACGGGCACGCTGCTTTAGTGATTGCAAAGACAATCGAAGCACCACCGCCCCAGAGAAAATCTTAGTGCGTGCCTTTAGCTCGGGAGGATTGTGTTTGAAAGAGATTAAAGAAACAAAAAGCTGCTGAGGATTTAGACTCTTTGAGTTCACACAAATCCAAGTTCCTGGCCTTAATCCCTTCGTTGCCTACTGGGTTGTTATGGCGGTCTATTTTTCCAAAAAGAAAAAAAAAATGAATTGCAGAAACATGTGCGGCTAAAAAAAATGTTTGTGGGTTAACGATGCAGTTGGAAGGTCTCTGGTTTACAAGCGTTGGGGAGGCGTGCTACTTAGTTGTAATCAAGTCTTTAAACAAGAAGTGTTGGCTATTTTATCAGCATCTCAATCCCAAAGATTCTCCAGGACTTATAGAAATAACTTCAAGGTACTTTTTCATATTTTGATCAAATATTGGTGACTTACTGAATACTATTCACGCTGCCATTAGTTTGTGCACGGACCAAATCCCCTAAGTAGATCCATCACAGTCACGTTAAAAGAAAAATGGCTATGCCTGGATAAGTTTTAGGTTTGCAATGTTATAACTCCGTTTCCTGAGAAAAATACACCAAGCTGTCGATTTTCTGATGGAACTTTCTTCGGCTGCAATCTGCGAATCTACGTGGCAATTATCTTCGTCAATATTGAACTGATTCGAACAAGGTGCATAGCTAAGGATTTTAATGTCGGCAATTCAAAAGTTGAAAAGTCCATTTGCTCAGTTGCGACTGACTAGGAGAGACAAATTAGTTGTTCCACTTGTTCTTTCGAAGACTGAATTCGTTTTAAAGAAGCGCTCTCAATGAAGGTAAAATTTATTCGTGGTCACTTACTTCACGTGCCTTCCAAAGTCCTATTTTCGCAATTGCTACGGCACTACAACCCTTCCAATGCAGGAAGCTTTACGAAACTTCAAGAACTTAATAAAATATCAACTTTTTAAGTCAATTTGTCGTATATTACACGCGAATTGTCCGTTGTTGAACTCGACTAGAGTAGGTTGCAAGGCAAAGATCCTGCCTTTAAAAAAACAGGCCGAGCTTCAATTTTGCGTCGATATGCTCTGCTCTCGATGGCACGCAAGTTCGCTTTTATCTAACACTGGCTGAACTGTGTAGAACTGTTCAGGTAATCGCGTTTTCAAAACTTGCTTCATTTGCTACGCATCTTAGTAATGGCGGTGAGAATTTTCCAATATTAAGTAGAAACGGTTTAATACGGACTAACAGCGCATAAAATTAGAGAAGAGGAAAAACAATCCGGTCTTGGAAGATCTAAAATTTATTAATAGAAAGTTGTTTTATATAAGTTATTAAGTGATAATCCTAAAAGAGACTTGCCAAAAGTATGTGTTCAAGTCTTTAACCAATAATGTCTTCTGGTGAAGCTGCAAAGAACCGTCTTAAGTATTCAGCCACAAAACTGGATTCGCTTAATTCACTTTCGTTTTTAATTTAATCTCCATCTATAGGACAAGGGAAATATTATCTCTCCCTCCAATAGCTTTTCGTCTCATAGATGAATATATAGTCTTATAAACATTTCCCAGAAATGTGATAACTAGGAAACGCTATTTTGCTCTTGTTCAAACATGACTAAATAAATCCTTTCCTCGTAATAAAGCGTTCTTATTAATTGTTTGAATCCTTTTAAACAATTTACTCAAGACAAATCTCCAAAGCAAATATTTTGGTCACTATTTATTGATTAACCACGTTTCCAGAGGGCGAAATATATATTTTAACAGCTCGAGAGCACTGCCAAGGTTATAAATTTTGTTTTACTGGTGCAAATTTTCTATCTGTAAGGACACTGGCTACTTAATATTCTCATGTATACATTCACCTTCGGAGACACATTTTACTACATGAATTTGTTCACCCTAGGGTAAAACCTTCTCTAACAAATGTATGCTTGAATTACTTTCACATCGACCGTGAAGGTTTGTAACTGAATCAAAATTTATTTCAGTGTCTAAAGCTTAGTGTTCTTTGTGTAAGGATGAACCTTAAGCAAATTCAATCAAGTTCTTAACAGATAAGGAACAGATGTGGTTAAATTGAGAAGGGAATTTATGTAATTTTGTCGCATTCTTTGGTAAGCCAAATATTGACACAAAATTCCCCTTTGAAAAAGGTTTCTTAATTTAATACGTGGACCATAACACTGTTGGTCAAAAAGATGAATATCCCATCAGAGAAAACAAATTTTCCTTCACCGCAGTATGATGAAAACCGCTTAAATATCGCGCCATTTTTTTTATGTACATAACCATCGTAAGGATTCTACCCCTATGTCATGCTCTTTATAAAAGCAATTTAAAAACATTTCGTCCAAACTTTGAACCCAGTCTAAATTTTTAATTGAAAAAAAAAAACATTTGAAAAAAAAACATTTGAGAAAAGAATTCAAGTTGAGCTAAGTGAATTAAAGGATTAGTACTGAATTAATTAATGAGAACGGCTAAAACAAAAAAGAGAATGCAATCAGATTATAAACTTTCTCGTAAGGGAACATAAAGTTATACTTTCCCAAATTTTGGGATTTTCGCTTCGCTGAGTAAAATTGCACATGTAAATTCAGTCGAGTTGGAAGCATAGTCGACATTCTGCTAAAGCCATCTTACAATTTGTACAACTCCTGTATTCTGTTATAACATCTTATGTCAAAATAAGAAAGATCCTTTCTAACTTGTACAATTGCTACAACTTGAACTTTTATTTCTTTATTCATTGATGCGTACTTAAATAGATGATGTATTTCTCCTCTTAATTTATACATAAAAAAACTACTCATCAGTTAACTCGAAGTTTGATTTGTTTAAATCACAGTCTTCTCCCATGTCCTCTGAGTTCACGTGCGCTCTAATGTTAGAAGACTTTACGACTACTTAGCCCGCAGACCTAAGATTGAAAAGTCAATGATGGACAACTTTTTTTTTATTCTAGCCTTCCATGGTTTTTCCCAGTTAGTTTACTTTTCTAATCCTTAGCTTGTATGACACTTAAGCTCATCTCTCTTTAGGCTCTTTATTTCTCAGTTTCCCATCCTAGGAAATTATTCATACCTACACTGCCGGCATTCATAACACCATAATATTGCGGAAATAGAATGCTTCATTAAATTTTGCAGCGCAGCCCAATTGAAAATCAGAATAAAAGCATATTGAATGTTTAGAATTTGTAACAAACAAAGTAAATTCACCTATGTATCTATGTATCAATTTATGAAACAGTTTCTTGGGACCTCTGTTTATGATAAACTATCTTCGGAATCGGAATCATCGACAGAATGCCTTTTATGAAAACCAGTTATAGGTAATAAAACAGAGAAAGTAACATATATTTCACAGTAAAGAATTCCAGGCGAACGTACAAACGTATGGCGGCGAAGAAAAAATAGAAAAGAACTATCGTTTTTGAACAGATAAGCATCAAGCTTTCGTAGAACTATACATTCAATTAGGATAACGTTTGGAAATGTACAATTTTTAGAAACGTGCTGAGTTCGTTAATAGATGAGAACGCATAATGGAATGAGTATATCTTTTTAACAGTTTAGATTCAACAGCGCAACTGAATAATATTGGCATGGCGCTAGTTAAAACCCAAAACGCAGCAATTTTTTTTTATTTTATGAGAAATACTAGATAGAAATCATTTGCCGGGTACACAATTAGGCTCTTTTCTTGATCTCTTGAATATTCAACAAATTGATTTGGACCATTATATTTAAGTTTTCTTAAAAGAATTTCGCCATTAAAGATCGAAAAGAAAAAAAGAATAAACTCGAGTGATCTTCCTTTCTGGCATAGAAATACGTACAATATAAATCACAACAAAATTCTTCCAATCTCACCAGTTCACCTCTGCCATTCAAATGTCACTCAAAATGAATACTTATCGACACAAACAGATTAAATAAAGATATTAACAGTGCCCTAAAAACAAATTTATAAAAGTAATTAACACAGGTCCACCTAGTCTAAAACTGAAAGTGCTCATATAAAATATTTGCCAATAGATAGAAGCAATGCCTGGTTTTTGAAGCACTGTTGGCACTTTTCTTCTCTTTCCTGCGCCTAAGAGCAATTTCATGTCCTTTGCCGGGTCAGTAATGTTACAGCACTTAACATTCTCTTTTACTGCTTTTTTTTGATGATGTAAAAGCACTGCTCATATCTTATCTCATTCTTTGGTGATGTTACAGGAGGATGCTATTATCTTTGCTGCAACTTGTTTTGAGCGCTGTTACATTTCAGCACATCACTTCTTAGTAATGTCTGATGATTTAAAAGCACTACGCATCACTATCTGACTCTGGGGTAACGTTACAGTTCTGTACTGTTTTTTGGTTTTTTTTCAAGCAGTTTT
>CM042751.1:6984546-7016003 GCA_022496165.2 Catalaphyllia jardinei
GGTCACCGAACTCCTTTTGAAGATCAGGTGCATCATAGATTATAGCATTTCTAGGATTTCCAGTCATTCGAGGTGATTCTGGCCGGATTCTTATTATCGGCATATATTTAAGTTGAAGAATCATATCTAAGGAATGTGTGTTTAACACAGCATGTATAGACCTATTTGGACTATCTTTACTACACATGTCATTAACTCAGCCAAAGTTAACCTTAGAATCGACAACTTCTAAGTCGCGCACACCTGTATCCAAGTGCCAATTCGACCCTATTTGAAAAGTATATGAGAAATAATTAAAACTTCCCACGTCCAGATTTTTTTTATTTTTTTAGTATAATGGAAAGAATCAGAAAAGGAAGTGATCTGGCGAAAAAAAGTGGGGGTCACCGAGCATCCAACAAAAATATTCGCACACCAAGTTAACGCAAAGGTCATCAGCTCATATTTTGTTGAGTTTTCGACTCGGTGCGCGCGCTTGAAAATGACGTGGCATGCGCGTGCCCAATGAACAGCGTGCGCACTAGAGATGCGCAGTAGCAATGGGCGCGAACGTCCCTAAGCGTCATCTTTGGCTGAGCATCATATGCATTCAGATATACTCACATATGCTCAACTAAACTGTTTGCCAATGTATACGTTTTTACAAATAGTTTTGCTTACTCCTTCCTACTTTGTTTAATAGTTAACACAGTGCATCACTGTGGTTGCCGGTTTTTTTTGTTTATGCCCCGCTAATATCATTACTAAACTGTTAACTGATTTTGTTGATTTTTTTTATTCTTGAAGTCTATGAATCTTCTGCGCGCTGATTATGTCCTTTTCACCTGCTTAAATGAAAGAGACAAGGAGTGTGACTACTGCCACTGGAGGGACGAAGAGATCGTCACTTCGCAGGTAATCCAATTCATCACAGGCTACCCACTGTTATTAGCACTATTTTTCCGATGGGTCATCTGAATAAAAATTTGCCAATGCAATTTGCCTCGTCTTGATTGTGAACCTCACCTTTTCTATCACACGTGTCCTTCGGGCTCCAAAAAAAGAAACAAATTATGGATGGGGTTGGTCTTCGTAGGCAAAAGATATCAAATCACGCAAAACGTGCGCACTTAGCATGTGTTGAACTCAAGAAGAGTACATCGAGCATCTAGGCAGGATAAGTAATTTAAATGAGAGTTTTCAACAGAACGCGATTACAACTGTAGTCAACGCTTCTGTTGACTACAGTTAACTAATACTAACAATTTAAGTTCTACTCATATTGGCATTTTGGACTCTTTTAGCAATCCAAATTCGGTCGCGTTTCTGTCAGATTTCAGTTTTCGCCAGCTGTGATCGATTCCATGTGGCAATTGTTATTAATTCAAAAGCTTCGTGGAGGTTTAAAGTTTGATCTTTTCCGTTTTAAGCTTGGGGTGCCCATTGTTCATATCAGCAGACTGCGACCACCCAGTTCTCTTTGAAGTTAAAATTGGACGCAACGCACTAGAAAAGTCCATAAATATTCCGATCTATTTTTTTATTCTTAAAGCGCAAAGATCCTTATATGCATATCTAGCATTCTTCCTCAAAGGCCGTCATCGATGAGCATTCGTTTTATTAGTTTTTTTTCCAGGAACTCTTTATCGTCCTGAAAAAGAGTATTTAGATGTTTGTGTTTTCGTGATGTATATAAATAAGTATATTCTTATTTTTTTAAAGTGCCAATTTATGGCCGAACGATGTATTTGCAAAAAAGTGTGTTTTGGAAATTATGTGTTGCGCAGAGTTTATTTGAAGCGGCATTTTATTTCTAGATCATATCTTGTTTGTGGTATGTGTGTGATCAGAATGATCTGAGATAGTCCGAGAAAATCCAAAATTGTTTTGTTTGATTTGAACTGCAGTCGCACGCAACGCAAGGTTTCTGTAGAACCTTCATTAACACAACACTTGTCTATTAATTTCACTATTCAAGCAAGAACGTATATCTTTAAGTCAGTCACGGTATTTCAGTAATAAAGGGGTTATTCTTGTTACTACAATTCCTTTCAACTCTCTAATCCAACAAGTTCCTTCCCAGTTGAATACAGTTGTGAAGCATGTCTTAAGCTGTACCAAAAATGATAAACCATAGCATTAGGACTGCTTATTTCCTTGGGGCTGGCCCTTCAGTTACATATAAACAATCATAGTTTTGTTACTGCCGCATTACATCGACCATGGATTATCAATAATCGTTGCAAAGTAGTCAAACTTTTTTTTTTTGAGTTATAGTTTGTAGATTGTACATCTTTTTCCGCGTCGAGAGCAAAAATTCAGTTTCATGAGTCCTTGATGTGCTCAGTTTCCTTAAACGTTTCTATGAGCCAGCATCTACTGATCTGAGTTAATTTCCTTTTCTATGAGCGCTACTCTTTCATCATCCCATGTGAGGTCGAGCTTACTAAAAGTTTAAAATTCCAGTGATAATCCCCTTAAAATCTAGAACTCTCCGTTCATGACTTAGACTAATGAAAATATCCGATAATCAATGATTTCCAACGCATTCATGACGGAACCAGTCGAACTGTTTCTAGCTCTGTCTCATACAAAAAAACTTCTAGCTCTGTGGTGGACAAAGAATTCAAAAGAAACCTCTTGCAGCGTAAAAGCGTGTTTCTGAGAAACGCAAAGGGAACGAAAACAGAACTTTGCGGCAAAAGAACTGTCTGTTAAACCCAATCAATGATACTGATCAACGGGAAATTGTAGACCGTAAAATATTGAAGACCTTAGTACGATGTTTTTTGCCCACATCTAGGTTGATGATGGCAGGTACCGCGGAGTATTAAGACACACTCTGCTCAGTCGCCATATGAGGCAAAATTCAACATGTGTTGAACCGAATTGGGAAGCATTCCCTCCCACAGAAACTAAAGGGAAAATAAAAGGGTTGAACTGTTAGACGCTCCGCTAGTTGCCGGTAGCTCTCGACCGGAGAGCTTTTCCGGCGAGGGTTGTGAAAATCATGAATGTAGGAGCTGGAGGGATTTGATTTTCGGTTTCTTGTGTGAAGGCATGAATGTTTAAGGTAAGAATGTGGGTAAAACAATAAGTCCTTGTTAAGGAAAAATCTTTATTGGGTTTTAATTGTCAAAGACGAAGAGGAGGCAATTTTTTCCTTATTTGCTGGGGCGTAGGTTTATAATTTGCACGGAAATATTTTATTTGATGCAGCTTGACAATTAAATGGCCGTTTGCCCAAATGGGAATTTGTTTACTGGCCGAAAGAAATCTATAAAGGGACAATTTGTAGATGTAACAAGGCATATTATAGATACCATATCGTGGAACTCAGAACTAACAAGCAAAGATGTTTTTTTTGAAGAATGAGTGCACACAGGTTTTGCATATTCATCTTTAGAGGCTATAGTGAAATCTAAGAAGAAAACATGAAGAAATATATCGCTTTCAAAGACGTGAATTTAGCAGATGTTCCATGAATCGGTGCATAAGAAAAGTACAGGGCGAGGCCACAACGCCAGCCAAATCTGTATCGTTGTCTCATCATGTTTTTCTTGATATCGAAGTTATTTGAAATTATTTGCTTTTCTCTTGAGCAGATATTTATTACTTTTTCTGGCTTGTTTCATTGAACTCAAAACACGTGGTAGCCAGCTTAGAACGATTGATTGCGCCTCGCTGCAGGATAGTTGTTTGACGTTATTTTCAAGAATTGTAAAGTAGAAATGAAATAAAATCTTTGAACACCTTATGCTGGCCATGAAAATCTCTTTAAGGAATAGTGCGCCATTGAATACATGCGTCTCTGTATGATGATAACAAAACACTTTTATTAAAGTTACTGACAAGATGGATGTAATCATTGTTAAACAATGTTAACTGTTTACTGCAAACTTTGTTGTGTCGCTTGGCGTGCAAATCTCCGCCTAATTCTACTTGGGCTATTTCTCGAAAAATTTTACCATGACAAAACACTCAACTTTCATTTGAAAAAATTTATTGAAATCGGATGTGTCATGGATGAGGAAACAAAATTATTTTTTGTACCTGTCCTTTCTTTGAAATAATACAGCACCGATTCTTTGCGAACGGGTGTGGCGGGTGTGGGAGTTCTTTGTTTAAAAAGCAAAGCATTACAACCAGAAAATTTTATTTCAGGCATGTTTGGTGCAGTGAAAGCCACAAATATCGTAATCTCATCTGTTATAGATTAGTTTTATTTGGAATATCAATAAACTAAAACTGAAGAAATTCATTGCTCAGAGTTAGAGAAGAGGATTTGCGTGGAGAATGAATTAAAAATAAGGAAATAATTATTAGATCTGGTGGCCAATCGGTGATTTGTGAAGGGAAGATTCACTCATGTTTATGGCAATGTTAAAGCGCCAGTAAGAAGGCATTGATATCTAAAGGACAGCAGTTCAAGTTCTGTAGCATGAAAATTGAATTCATGAAATTCAATTAAGTTGCAGTTTCGTTAAAGACAAAATAAACTAAAACTCCAGAAGCTGGAGAACAGGACGAGGATAGACCATCTTTTAATATCACTTCACCTCACTGACGAGTCTTGCTGTTTTGAACGTTACTGACAGAGCTCTTTCGCTGTGTCGAGAATCACTTTAATGTGGCTCAAAGCTCTTCAAGACAAGCTGGTCTTCATCAGAAATTCTCGTCGATCTGTCCTTGATGAGTGTATTTGCCTTAAATGTTACCGAACTCACTGCATTCGCTGAGTCGAGATTTTGACAGAGTAAGGGAAGAAAAGAAAAGAGCCGAACATTTGATTAATATTTAACGTACTGGAATTTGACGTGTGTAGGATTCTTTGTTCGATTTCATCCTTTCATTAAACCATGTATTACCATTTCTATTAAAGGAATAATAACCGAACTTCCTGCGAAGTGGGATTTTTCTGCGGAGAAAGATTTGTCTGCGATGTAATCATTCAATCTTGACGATTTTAGCTGATTAACCCTTGAATGAAGAACATCGAAATTGAGTACTTTATTGCACTTTATTTGTCGTTATTCCATGTTCCTTGTGCTATGATCTGACTGACGCAGCAAAATAGCACGATAAGCTCTTTTCCAGCCGTACACTATCTCTTCTGTACAGTGAAACCATTGCCAATATGACCTTCTTCTGTTCGTTATGTCACGTTAATTCTGTACATCTGAGGTTTTAAGAAACACTTCTACAGGCGAAAGGAAAATAAAAAGACATTAATCAGATTTCGTTCCTGTTAAGTTCATTTTAAACATACTTAGTTAGGTTACCAGAAGATACGGTTGGATTTTATTCACGGCTCTAAACCTTTCATTTACATAGAGAGCTAACTACATTCACCAGCCTTTATTTTGGGGTTAAATCTGTCGGGGACAGGGAGCTTTCCGCATTTCGTGTCAATGCTACGGGAGTGAACCTTTATACGTCAATTTGCTTGTGTTGGAACTTTTGAAAAAGATATTTACACTTATACTACTAGCACAACTTGTGTTACATTAAAATCATAACCTAAATATAAAATATGATGGTTGAACTTTTTCCTACTTAAAGAATCACCAAAAAATTAGATGCACTATAAAAGTAAAGTAAGTTAAGTAAATTGCTTAAAATATATGAAAGCTTACGTCGCGTGAAATAGAGGAGAATTTAATCTCTTAAGAGAATTCTCAGTGGAAGTTTTCCAGGAGAATGTCTAACAAACATAACAGTTTGTTCAATGTCAAACCAGACCTTGTTAAATTTGTAAAAGCTAGAATAGTTTAAGGGACATTTACGAGAAAGTCGATTTTCCTAATACATTTTCCATGTGCGCAATGGTATTTTATACAGATAACTTTAAGTGAATCCTGTAAACAATTTTAAAGCATATTTACTAAACGTTTGAATTTTAAATCCTAATATTCAAGTTACATGAACAGGTCTGTACCGTCCTACAAAAAGTGGAATTTGAGCTTGAAAAGAAAGTAGTATCTACGTGTTGCAAAATACTAAGAAATCCTTTATGTTTCGTTGCATGAAAATGGAACTAATGCTGGTTGTTTGGGTCCGTATCAAAGAAAAACACACCACGGTTGTGTCACAGTGTTTGTCTTATTCAGGGGCTGGTGTTTCTCGACATCGTCTGTCTAGAACACCACGGGAAATAACACGAAATAAAGCAACCAGCCGCTTCGTTGCAGTTTTAAGGGAAACGTATCCTAAATAAGTGATTTTGTGGTATGTTTCTGACATAAGGGTCCAACGCCCTCTAGAGATCAATTCAGTTTACTGTTTCTCAATGTTTGTCTTGTTTCTTCAATTACAGAGGGAAATGAGGAACGAAACAGCCTGGCAGCATTGTGAATTTTTCGATTCTCAATACCTAACTGAGTAAACGCGCAATTTTTTTTGCTTTAAGTTGGCAAAATAAGTTGGTTCCTTTTTTTATTTATCATTTTATAAGTAACCAAAAGGGTAAACTTCTGAGAAGTCCGCGTATGGACGACTTAGTCAGTCCTACTTTTCCCCTCGGTTAAAAATTTGGTTCTCTTTGATTAGACTCCTGAATATGATACATCCTATTTCCCACATTTCCTTTCGAGTAGTAAGCAACAGAAACATTTTTTTCAGTTTTAATTTGTCGGTATCGCTGATATTCTTCAGTGCGATCTTCGGCTCCGTTGTAGGGATTTTAAACGTCTACATGTCTTAGTCCCTATCAAAATTAATTCGCAAACCTTCCATAGCACGAATGAAGAGATAGATGGCACGTTTTTCTCTCTAAACCTAGTTCATTTTGCTGTAGGATCCACTTTGTTGAGGCAATACCGTCTTGATTTTGTATTTATTTTCCCTTATAGCAGCGATTTCAGCAACTTTTCGATGAATCCTGCTATCATATTGGGCGCTGTCGCGTTCACTTCAGACTCGACGTAACAGATGGCTGACCAAGATTCCCAGACTCAGAAGTCGTAAAAAAGCGGTTTTAGCAGCAAATTTTTCTAGACGTTAAATGACTTTGAGAACCTCCCTTTATTTCCTTCTGGTTTGCATCGCGCTTGGCATCAATCACTCTGGAAAAAGCAAATGAGATTTTTTCTTTCAGAATTCTTCCATAAAAATTTAAACGACTGCAAGCTCTCAGCGTTAGACATTGTGCTCTTTCGCATTACAAAACGATGAAATCTTCAGCACTAATTTAGAAATATAGAACCTAGCATTTGCGTATTTTTTTCTTTAAATATAAGTTTGGCTTTTGTACATGTAGACGTTTTTGTTTCTCGTTTCTCGGTCTAAAGTCTAACTTGCCCATTGGCTTGAAGACAGTGAAACCTATGTACCAAACAGATTATTTCCAAAGAAATGAAACATGGAAAGAAATGATTTATCTGGAATTGCATCATTCAGTGAACAACAAACCATATAAAAACAAATTTTTGATACAATCGAGAACCGGAAGCTACGACAAACAAAATTACCTTTACAGATAGAGAGGATTTCAACTTAACCATAAGGCAATTTTCAAATTCAAAATCTGTTTGATATCGTCAAAAACATGAAAGAAAACGTCTGGCTGGCGCTTTTTTTCATGCAGTGAGAATTAATAGTATAACCGGTTGGTCTCTACACCGGCTTCAAAGGAAAACGGTCGGGGCGCGATGTTTGTCACGAAAGAGCATCTAAGGACACAAGAAAGGGCAGCTGCTTTTTAATATTTAGTACATGTCTCTGGGAACAGAATGAACGTATTTTATCATTGCATGCATGTTTATCATTTAGGAAGAGAATGAAAAGTTTCAACCATTCCGTGATGGAGGACAAAAGGTTTACTGTATTTTGGAGCAACCGGTGCAAAGCACCACGGGGCGTCACTCGTGAAAAGGAAACAATTTCCGAAACAAATTACAGCCTGCTCCAAATTAGTAAAATTTTGTACTTGTGTACAATCCAGTAAAGCGAACACATGAAATAAAACCTGCTAACAAGGAATGTCGCATTTGGAAGAACTATTCCATGTTATAAGGCCATCAGCTATATCCATATTTAAATTTTGAAATGAAAATGGCGTCCACAGATTTATTTCAATCAACAAAATTGTCATTTTCACTTAAAAGTTGATATACAGTTAGAGATGGACTCGGCTGAGTTTGTTTTCTCATACGTTGTAACACTTGTGTTGTTTTATTTTGCTCAAGACAGCACTGACATTTTTATCACTGTCCATTTCGAATCTTGCCGGCTTTCAATATAGTATTTACTCGCTCCTTGATTCTGCTCACTGATTCTCCTCTCTAAAACAAATAGAACGAAGCTTTATAATATGAAGAAGCGACCTGCAGAGTTTCAGGAAAAAAGTCTATCTTCAAGGTATTGTAATGCATGAGCTAATGTTTAGTTTACTGAATTGCTTTTCCATTATCTCTAAAACTGTAACTGACAAGAGAAAAAATTGGACAAATGACATGAAACCTAGCAAGATCTTTTTCGCATCACGCTTTGCATAAACTAAAACTGGGTTCCTCTTTTATATGCTTGGAAGTGGCAATGTTGCTGCAAAGTGTTAGCACCCATTGCACGAAATACTTTGTTGAACGTCGGTGACAGAACACGGTGGTTTTAACATAATTAGCCCCATGTTTTACAAAGGATATTCCTTTACAACAAGTTGGAAATGCATCGGAGCTTCCGGAAATCTTTCAGCAAGGAAGTTGGAACTTTTTCAACCTAGCTGGTAACGATATCCAAACCACAACTTCTGACCTGCTCAGGGGCAAAACTAAACTATCTGTGTCTAATTTGCCATGGAAGAGTTTAGCTGTCTACAAGTTGAGTTGTTTTGGCTATAAACGTTTAGACATGCTTTTTGTATCCAAGAGTGTCACTCGTCTGCTTTGTGTTAATGTTAACATTGCACTGGCTAAAGCTGTAGATAATAAATGGTTAAAGAAAGAATGTTTTGCTCTTTGCTTGAGTGAGGAGATGGTGTGTGTGAAAATAGAACAACGTGTGTCCCATTGGGATGAATGTGGGACTGACATCCTTCCTCCGAATGTCAAAGGCAAACAGTTTATGTTGAAAGCCCATTTTGCAGTTTGTGGTTTGGAGAGGGGGATTATTTCTGGTTTCCTGTTCTAGTAAGGGTTGCTAGTGCTCCAAATAATCATGTGAAACATGCAACTGCTTGGGTGATCAAGAATGTTCTCTTATCAAAGTAATTCAAAAATTAAATTCTTTGCTAAGCTTTTGTTTACTTGGTGATGCTGAAACCTGTAATTATCCACTTCAAATTATCATAACTTTGTGTTTGGAATTTTCTAACCAATTTTGTTCTGATAGAATAAGAAAAATCCTTAGGGCTAAATTTGTCATAATTCTAAAGTGGATGATGGTTTTAAGAAATTAATGGCCACGTGCTTCGGATGCTCCAAAACTGTCGAAAAGTTCCCATATTTCCTCGCTTTTTCTTCTTAAATTCACTACAGACAATCGATCTTTTAGTCAAAGACTTTCGAAATACGAGGAATATTTTGTGGCAGGTAGCCGGCAGGAGAGCAATTTCAAGATTTGGAGAATCGACCATCAAATACATCAAGCGTCCATATTCATGCCAGCTGAACTGACTTAGTGCAGCTTCGAGTTGGCAGTGCTTGCAACATGTAATACGACTCTAAGGGAGTTTTTCCGGTGTGCAATGAAACTGTACGTATTGGGAGACGAAAAATTCCAGTCTTTTCGCAATCCCTTTCCATATTGAAACCAGATGATGATTGTGAGAGGTACCTGGCAACTCAAAACCACCAGCAGGACCACAACACAGACTGATAAATCAATGTCTGACAAAAGAAGTCAAAAGAAACTATATTCCTCTAAAACTAAAACTAAGTACAGCCATTAGTCGGCGTTTTCAAATTTGTTTCTAAATTCTCTTACCAAAGAAACACATATTTAAGGTGTTGTCACGGTCGATCTGTTAACTCACAAACTATATATCCTAGAGATGAATCCGCCGAGCTGATTTCGAATAACTGATGTATTCAAGCATGTCAAGTTTTAATCTGTTGTTGAAATAACGAAACTTTACCTTCATTTTCCAGTGGCTATCATTAAATTGGTGCCAGCTCTTGCTAACAAACCCATCCCTCGTTTGTTTTCTGTTTCCTGAGTCGTACACAAGACCAAATTGTGTGATGCTCGACTAAAGCACAGACGCAATCGTGTATCATGACCGATAAAAGATTTCTGCCGCTGAAGGGACACAACGTAAGTGATAATCAAAGCGGCTCTTTTTTAAGACTACGGATTCTAACTGGAATCCCAAAAGTTTGCTTCAGTCGGAAGCAAACCAGCACTGCACTTAGTCTTATAAAGCCCAACTCCCAGCGTGACGTGGTATACGGCCAACAGCGCCGAACCACAATTCACGCCTGGTGCAGTAGCCCTGTTTGCATCACACGACGTTTTACTGCTTCTGAGCCCCTGACGCTTTATTTTGTTACCATTTCCTCTTCTTTATTGAAAAAGTCTTTGAAATCGAGGCCTTTGGCCAGTAGAGGTTTTTCGCTTCGATCAACGACCCTTACAAACCGGTAGCATGGTTCACTGGCGTTTCATAAGTGTTTCAAGCGGAATAACCGCTCAATAACTGACCTATTTTAAGCCCTTCTTGAAAAAGCCTATTGTTTCCCTGAGTTTTGTCTTCGTTCAAAAAAAAGTGTAAAACCTATTGATTTCCTTTGAAGAGAGATGTGGCCCTTGTTATTTGCAGTGCTCGGGGTCCTTGTCCGGAGCCGCGCTAGGCCGAACTGCATGAAATTTCCGAATTCATTGGTTACCTTCTAAACAGCCTTTGGGCAAGAATCATGGAGATTAAAAACACTATAATAAAGAAAATCCTTTGTAGATGCCGGCTTTTGAATCGATACAAACATCCCAGCCAGAGGCCATGAGATGCAGCCACAGAGGTAATTGGCTAAAAGAAACGGAGCTGTTTTGTTAGTTTTATTTTGATGTCTTGGAGAACTAAACAAATAGCCTAATCACGGCCATTTCAATCTCAATTTTCGACAGGATGGAAGTACTTGGCATCTTAAGAGTGGCAGAGATTAATTAATTATATATGCCGATTGACATAGGACGAAAGATACTGCCTTTCATGGTTCGCATATACTAGCTTAGTTTTTGCCTTTTTGAACGATTAAAAGCAGTGTGGTAATGTTCCAGTCCCAAGATGACTACATGTAATCAAGATGATAATTTAAGTGAAAATGTGACTGTTGTTACCTGTGTGTCTTCTCAGTTTTACAACACCTAACAACGATTTCCTTTTCCTAATCAACGTTCTTCCAAGAATTTAATTACAAATATAAATAGAACGCACAACTTTCGTGTTTTGTAGTGTATAATGTGCTCTTTGAATTCTGAGACATACAGTTCGCTGCGTTGGAAACCGTAGAGTTTCATATGACATACCCTTGAGATGGCTGCTTAGCTACTTTGACAGCTTTCTTAAAAACGGGATGTACAGGGAAAATTCAGGAAAAATTTAAATGAAAAAATCTTGTTTAGACAACTTTGCTGTTGAGAAACGCTCAGTGACTCACCAGAAACAGTAAATGCTTTTTTTAGATTTTCTCAGTATAAAAAGATGGCATTTTGATTTTAAACTGCCAGCAGGTTTATAGCAGTAATCGTTGCATGGTCGGACAAACTTTGTGAACAAGCAGACCTGAAGTAAACACATTGTCTAATTTGACACTTATAACAGATTCCTCCCCTTTTACTGTTTTCTCTTTAATATCCCAGATGATGTTAAATTCTAAATATGTTATTTACAGTGCCGATTTAGAACAGGAAATATTCTCACATAAATAAGAAAATACTGTAAGTTTGAACTCGTTCTATTTTACGTGATGGATAGATCCGACCCTTTTTTGTCCTTTCGAGAGAAATCGGATTCTAATTTTCTCATGGCTTTTATTTTCGCATAAAATCAATTGTCTTTAACTTTCATATGGTCAATGCTAAGCCCGATAACAATTTGTACCCAAATGCAATGTGGATTTTTGAAGCATTATATACTGAAAATATGAGTTCGCCGACTTGACGTGTGCGTAGGTCTTTTGTGTGACACTTTACCGAATGCTGACCGACTAAAATCGAACATAAACATCACAATTATGCCAACTGCGAGTACAAAATCCTTCAGGTTCAGTGTGAAAGATTTCAGCCATACTTTCAACATTCGTAAGTGTAGAGGCTGGTCGCCTAAAAATTAATTCCCAGCGACAGGTCAGCACATTGTTTGCTGGATATATGTGACGAAAACATCACCCACTTGCGCTTGGCTGAAACGGCTAGTTAAATAGTTCTGTCTGGTCTCCATGTTAAAAGACCGGAGTATTTATTTCCTCCGTTGGATATCAGTAGGACGCCAAAGGAGCTTGAGCGGTTGTAATATTTCCTCCATTGTCCATATGATAGTGTTCGTGATTCTGTGTCGATGGTAAACGATTAAACCACTCAGACATTGGTGGATAAGTTGACGCGGTGTGAAAAGCTGGTGAATTTGTCCTAGCGGAAGAAACGCTTTCATCTTGAGGACTTGACGAGCCAAGGGAGTCTGAAGGCTTTGAATGGAGCTTCATGTGTTTCCGAAGGGAGCTCGGATGGGTATAACTCTTGTTACATCCCTCGACTTTGCAGATGTACGGTTTATCGGACGTGTGGACGTGTGAGTGCTTCTTTCTATCGCTCGAGTTTGCGAAACGTCGATCGCAACCTGGATACTCACACATAAATGGCTTCTCACCTGTGTGCGTTCGCTTGTGAATCTTTAGGTTTTCCGACCTCGCAAAGAGCTTTCCACAGCCAGGGAACGGACATGAGAAAGGCTTTTCTCCCGTGTGTACACGAATGTGATTGATAAGCTTGTACTTGGCCTTAAAAGGCAGTCCATTACGAGGGCAGTCCTTCCAAAAGCACACGTGAGAACTGCTTTCCGGTCCGCCAACATGATCTTCCGAGAGATGAGCTACGACGTCGTGCATTCGAAAGAATTGTCTCCCACAAGGCTTTCCTTTGCTGCCCGGTTCGATCCATTCACAGACCACCACATGACTCAGAGGTTGGCGCAGGTAACTTGCAGGCATGGCTAGTCCCGGGTGCTGCATGAACTCGTAGCGAGGTGCAGCGAAAGGGTTCGCAAACTGCGAATGGTGAGCCTCGAATTTGTCGTCTCGAGGATAATATTCCATGGCTTTTGAAAACCGGTAAGGCCCAGGCAATGGCCCACCAGTTTGTTGATAGTGAGAGCCGGGTGGGTCATGAGCGTGAGCAACGGAATAAAACCCGTGAGGTGAACCATTGGTAGCGTCTCGATGTGGTTCTTGCAGGCTGTTGTAGTGACTGGGATGAAGCTGGTGTATCACGGAGCCGGCGAACATGTTGTGTTGTCGCTGGTTGCTCCCTGCTCTAGCGCCAGTTGTGTCAGACGCTAGATTTATACCGCTGTTAGGTGGGCGAACAGCTGCGACGCTAGAACTTGTGTAAGTGTCGGGCCCGGCGAATAGGAACTCATGGGTCGACGGACGAGCGGTGGACCGCACGCCTTGAGCTGGTGTAAAAGGATAGTGAGAGCCATTTGGAACGTTAAAGGTGTCTTGCACTGTACTCATTCTTTTGTCTTTGACGGCTTTGAAGGGTCACTTTCTCCACAATACTATCGCGTGAGAAACCGGACAGAAAACTTAAATGAATCAATCGGGTTGGCTCTTTGTTTAATTCACAGTTTTGTCATCCTCCCATGGAACTAAATAAGCATCTGTGTCGTGCTGGGCAAGTCGAACTCTTCGACTGAGAAGTGCACGAACATTCCGCAAAGCCTCTCACACAGCGTAGCGCGGTTAAGTTGTAAAAAATGCGCGGGATTTGAACGCTGCTGTCGTAGTGGTATCCTTTGAAGTCGACTCGCCGTTCATCCAAGCATCTGTACTTGCCTGTGTTCGGAGCTCAGCGTGAGACCTCGGTCTATTGTAACTGAACTACACCGGTCTTTGATTGGCATTAGCAAGTTGTTGATATTTCGTTATCCAATCATCGCGTTAACGCCCCCGGGGTATTTTGGTTGATAAATATTTTACGATGTGTTCGTCCTATCGAATCCAATCAATTGTTATTGTTTCAATAGCAGTCCTCTTATTTGAACAATCTCATTTGCAATCTAGAGAAACAAATGGAAAAATTTTCGGGTCAAACTTCGATAATAGAACCAGAAAGAAACGGTCTACCCACACGCTTTGAGATTCTGTTTGCCACCTTCTTGACTCAAATGGGATTAATTTGCATTGTCAATATTTGTCCCGAGGTGCCGACATGTAATTTTCAAATATTTACCATTCGGATAAGGACGGTTTGATTAAGGGGAGGGAAGCACATGCCACCTCGAACTAAAGAATTTTAATTGCCTATTTTGACGGTTAAACGAACCAAATTCCCCCCTACAGAGCATTCATCGATCTGAAGCCTTATTGGACGTTATGGCAACCTAAGCCATTATTAATAAAATAAATGGTAGTGTTATAGGCTTCTCTTTTCATGTCACAAACAAGTGAGACTGAATATCAACTTCTGTCAGATCCGTTTATTTCTCCTGTCAACAGGTCATGCGCGATAACGCACGAGAGTGGCCACAAGAAGTTCTCGAGAGTCGTGGGAATTATCGTTCCTTTCATCTTAATTGGATGATCATACTGTAAACGCTGCTCTTGAGTGGAATGCGTCCCAGAAACCTCGACTTCTCGTTTGAGATTACAATTGAAAAGCCCCTCCTTCAACGCGATGTTATCGCCTCCGAACGCGGATGATGCGGAGATGTTCCATCTCCTTGGGTTAACCGCACACTTGAGCTAAATTGATAAAAGGCACTAGGTTAAGTTTGTTTGCGAATTTTCTGCGATTTGTGACATTTATTAGCACAAATCTTAGCTACAATGGCGCTATTCTTAGAGTCCACGTTCTTGGACTCGACTCAGTTGACATGCCCTTTGTTGACAATTTCAAGACAAACAGATTTCAACAGGACCGATCGTTTGGTTGATTTGGCTCAGTGACGTGGAAGCGATACCATTGTATTTGGTTTCTTTATTGACGCCGACTCTGGCGGCGACACCTAAGTACTGTTGACACTCACTCGCTTGGCGTTTCACACATAACTATTTGTTATCCTAAGAGAAGTGTTAAGCCGTGATAGCGATAGATTCGAGAGCACTTAATTAATATGATATCATTCAAGTATTTCCCTTACACTCTACCGCACAGTGAGGTTTTTAGGTATTTTTAGCTAATCAATCAGCGGAAAAAATATATGACCAGTCGTTGCCGAAAAATATGCGTCTATCCATCACCTGGTCTACGTATAAATTTGTCAATGCTCGGAGTAATCAATAATTGTCGCAAATATTCTTTATCGTCAGCTGTACAGTGTTTGGCTCGACCATTCACACTTGCCTTCCATGTACAAACAATAGATATTACCTATTTACCTTTTCGGTGTTTCAAAACAACTGTCGATGGGAACCTTGATAGGCCTTTCTTGGGAAAAGAAACTAAGCAAAAACCAACTTTGAGAAATACTATTAAAATAGACTGTCTCGGGAGATCGAGGACATATAAGAAACAATGAAGATTCTTCAGTTCTTTGACTGGAACAATGGGGTTAACCGTTGATAAAATGATGACGATTTGAAGACCAAGCGTTCGACGACCCCCTGCAATTGATATTTGTTCAACTTGTGAAAACTAGCTGTTTTGATGATAGGAGGGAGGGAAAGTGGAAGGAACACATCAACATTAGCACCTTAAGTGTCAAGACGACTCTCGAGAGAGGTCATTTTACCACTTAAGTAAATCCCTTAAATCTTCTGTCGAAGTGTCTAAATCAATTAGTTCCCTACGCCCCTTACGACGATTGTAAAGCAATCTTCTTGAGACAATAACAATAAGAGGTTTCTTAGGCTTTGAAAGCTGTGCTACAGCTACTTCTTAATGCATCTTATCCTTTTAACCTTCTGCGCTCGACAATTGAAGTGTTTTCAAGAGTCGCTGGTACTGATAGCGTCTGCCACACTTTGCGTGACAAGGAAAGAAAAACATCGAGCTCGCCATGAAAGCAAGCCAAGGCAAACTTCAACAACAACTAATCAATCTTTTATTTGATGTTCGCGCTAATTTCCATGTGCGAGAAATATACATATCAAGTGGATCTTCGTGAAAGTAAACTGATGTCAAATTAATTCGCGTTCAACCAGTTTTCCCAAAATCGAAGTTCGATCAAACGCAACCGCGCTATGGGGTCTTTTGGTAGAACGCTTCAAGCTGTGAACGCTCAGATTCAATAAGTCGCGATGCAAATTTGCAAGATATTTTAATTATGCCTTACAAAAGAAACGTGGCCAACGCGGAGTTTCCTGTTAATATAAACAGAACAAGGTCAAGGATGGAATCATGTACATTCGTTACTTTTTTTACAAGTTAAAACGAAAGATATGAAACATCTAGTGGTTTTTCTTTTTTTAATACATTGCAGACGTTATCTCGTAAAAAGAATAAGAAGGAAGACGAAAAACAGATGAAATCCCTAGGATCCCGCTTTTTTGTTGTCGCTTTCCGCCTTCACTTGTTTTTGTTAGCGTTACCAAAATAGCGGGAATTTGGCATTATTGCGCTCTTTTTATTGGCTCTCTCATTTTGCTTTGATTTGCTCAAAAACAAAAAAGTTGGAAACTCCAGTTTGATTTCTTTTCTGCAGGAGCTGATTTGCAAATTTTGGCCTGGAAATAAATGGAAATGAAGAATGGATAGATTAGATTTAATTTCAGTCTTTAATCAAGGGAGGAATATCAGGAAATCATATTCGCAAAAACGTCGAGAGTGTCAATAAATTCTTTATTTTTCCTTTGTCTCCTGCTGTTTACGCCAAACATGTAAGACTGTATTTTGATTTTAAATCAATTGTTCCAAACTTTGTTTACACTTAGAAGCTCATATCAGAAAGCTTGTTGAAAAATAGATCGAAAACCACAGTCACGAAACTTGGACTGAATTCTACGACTAAGGATCGATAGAGAGGGAGAGACCCCCCTATTGACTGCCACTAACTTGTCACAAAGGCTTACAGTAATTTCCTTGGAGACTATATAATTATTTCAACTTCAGAGTCTCTTAGATATCGCGTGATTAACTAATTGCTTTTTACATGGTTTTTTTCCTAAATTTAATTCATGCTTTTCAAGCATTTTGATAACCGTAGTAACACCAGCTCGTAGATATGCAATGCCGGCGGCTAAACACCCTGACTGTTTTAGAAATATAGAACTGGAGAAACTATCCCTGAGGTCATACGCGCTTGGGCGTGCAGAAAGGAACCGGAATTAACTGCTAGCCGTAGAAACCACGTCTATTTCATTTTACAAGGGACGAAAATCCACCTCAAGAACTGTATCATTATATACACTACACACAAATATTAGCCATTATGTAACTGAGCTTTTCAAAGCTCGACACAAAAGTAACAGGTATTCCTTTTAAATTTTGCTGTCTCAAATTGTGAAGCACAGTGAATATGCCTATTGAAAGATTTAATTTGTTGACATTCAAGGCAGGTGGGGCAGTTATACGGAATAGTCTCTTATCTGGGATAATCCCATTACTTATTGCATGGGAGGGCCAGCGGAAAACGCCTAATTATAAGAGTTATATCTATTCATTCTGGTTGTCTCAGTTTTCTTTTCCATCCATTTTAAACAAATTAATTACTTTATAATTACAACCTCCAACTGTTTTTTGGTCTTCCTTCTATTAGACAAGTACGCCATAAAAGGAAAATTGAATGTGAGTGAGATTTGTATTTGCCTGAGAAAGTTGTTTAGTAGCTATTACAAGCTAATATAGAGTATTTTTTGCCTTTGCAGGCTGCTTAAAACGTAAGCGATTAAACGACGACTTCACGAAAATGGATCCCTTGAACTTTACTCTTGCAGTAAACAGGCGGAGCTACTCAAGCCGAATATTTTTTTGTTTACGTCTCATTTGGAGGCCGCCAGTGAATATTTATGTAAGCGGCTGTTAAATAAAAGCTATTTGCTATATACAACTCGATGCACTGTTTACTTAAATAGTTGATGAACAAAATGTGTGATGCCCCAGTCTTCTAAATGTGTTTCAGGAAATGTAAGGTCATTATCAATCCTTCAGAATATCTTCATAAACGTTTCAATTTTCGTTCGTCCCAAACACACTAATTATCGACTTCCAAAAATAAAAAAAATAACAGGGATTGAATTTTGGTTTAACCACATGCAGAGATGGCCATAACAAGTTCACACTTCACAACTGACGAATTAAGTCAATAGTTATAACATGTTAATTACAAGGACGACTGCAAGGAAAAGCCTATTATTTTTTTGTTATCTGCACTTCGTCTCAGACGCATGAAATGGCTAGAACATCACAAAAAATTGTCGCGAAATTACCTATTTCCCGTCACTTATCTGTGTGATTATTAGAATACCTTGAACTTCTGTCTTTGTAATATGACAGGAAGGAAGAGGAAAATAACATTGCCCGTTGTCATGAATGTCATTACCGTGTTGTCGGTTTTGAATGGAATAAAAACTGTAATGTCACAAATTAGAGCTCGCGCTTACCTGACGTGCAAATCAATTTAAAAATTGCCAGTGATAGGGTTCGATATAGGTGTTTGAATAACTTAAGAACTAACAAAGGCCGTTTGGAAAAAAAAATTGAGCTGAGGGCGAAATATATCAGATAAACCAACTTCATAGTAAAGAATTATCGCTACACGTGGAGAGGGAACATTGCAACCAGGAGATCATGGTCTTTTGATTGCAATCGATGAATGACATGAAAACACACGTGTACGCTTCTAGAAGTTTCTCATTATAAGGTTGAATTTACACAAAGCGCTTATTTTAACCTTCTTTTTCTGTTTCTAAAACCTGTTATGTGCTTCTCTTCCTGTGCTCTTGATTGACAAGGCCATGTGACCTCCAGCTGCACCGACAGGAAGTCGTCAACGGTGGAGCTGGGATGAGGTGAGCAGAAACCGGCACTCCGGCTTCAGCTGTGACTATTAACACACCGTCTGGCCAATCAGTTGTTTTGCTTTTCATTTATCCATTAGATGGAAGAACACGACAAAGCATAAAACTGGCACAGCTACATTTACATGCAAAAAACTTTCGTACCTGGCTTATCTTGAAAGTAAAAATATTAAGCGTATTTATTTTCCTCTCGTTTGTTAATAAGCCTAATCTTGTTCCAGCCTTGTTCCGTTTAAATTCGTTTATTATTATCTCTGAAATTTTGCCACCTGAACGTGTTAATATTCTTTGAAGTTTTAACTTTGTGCATTCCAAACAGATTAGATGCATGAAAACCGAGAGAAAATTACGAGTTTCAAAAAAAAGAGAGACCTTTTAGAGACCAAAATAAACATTTATCCTTGCAAAATTATTGCATTATTTATCAAACGGTACGAAGAGCAAATAACACCATTGACCTGCCGGGATGACTAGGACATTCTAAGAAGTAACATAACAAGAAACCAAAGGCACCAATTAGAGAAAGTTTATATCTCCAGTCTGGGAAAGAAATAGGATTAAATCGAAGCATATTATTAACGACGGCCTTTTCGAGGACAAAAACTATCCATTCATTTCGATATTTTCGGTTGTTTGAGAGATTTTAAGTTGTATTTGTCAATTTGCACTCCTTTGTTTGGAAAGCTTAAATAGTTTTTGTTTTGAAAAAATAGTTTAAAATTTTGAAATGCTCACACTTCTGAAGAGTGACGTCATTGCGAGCAGTATGATAACAATGGCAGCAATAGGTTGAGCTATGAATATCATTCCTACTGATTATCAAACCCAGCAAACGGCGTTTATCTAATGGTTTCTGCCACTACTTTCCCAAAAACTAAACTTCTGTACTTATAGTATTAAGGTTTCCTATGGGTTTGTGTTTTAGAAACGCTTTCCATAGAACTACGCAACGCACCGTTTTCCGATTGATTCGGAAACATTGCATGTCTCTGAATATACTATTACGGACGATTTCTGTCCCACCTTTAACCTGCTCAAACTGATCTATTCTTGACAGATAAACTCTCGTCAAGGCAGGACCAAGCGAGAAGTGTCGACACTTAAAAGTTCAGGGTTTAAAGTTTAGAAGAAATCTTTAAATTCGTTCATTCAAAATTGACGAGGCCCATGAGAAGAGAATAAGTCTGTTCTCCTGTTTTCGTTTTGTATATCACAGCGGACTTCAGTGACTGATTCTATTTAGTTTTAACAGGTTCTAAAAGTCTGTTTGCAAAAGCATCACAATGTGTTTACTATCTCCTGAATTATCAGTTTTTAATTATAAGTCTGGTCTCATAATTTGACAGTCTATTCAAGTTGCAAAAAGAAATGCTATAAAGATCGATTGAAGCGGAGAATCCTTAAAGTACCACAAATTAAACTACTATTTATTTGCTCCGATATAAAATTGACAGAAATCTTTCAGTGGCCCAACCATTTCAGTCAAAATAGCCTTTGAAACTCATTTTTAAAATACGCTTAATGTAATCGTCAATGAAAGCGAAACGCCCTGAGGCAAAATGAGGCAAAAATTATGATGAAATTACTACTAGCCACCCAGCCTTAAAATGTCTAAATCCCTATATTACAAAAATTTACAAGTTTCCAACCAGTGGGATGAATTTGCAAAGATTGCGGTAGATTTAGTTCTGGCTGGTTTGGACCATCTGGTGGGTAATTTTGCCTCAGGGAAATAAAATTTAATTTCCTGTTTTTCGACCTCTATCGTAAAATCTCTGGAGCAAACAATACACACAATCTGTCAAAGTCCGTGCGTTGTTTTCGAAACAAGATTGTAAGAGGGTTAGGGGTCAATTGCTGGATTAATATAAGCCGATACATGCTTAGAGTGATTTAGTTGTAAAAACATTGTTATGAATGGGATCGCGTTAGATAATTAATTGTCTTGATCGTAGCTGACTTTTGTTGAAACAATTCTTCACAAAAAAAACTTTCATTTCAGGCTGGCCTCGTTAAGCTTTCTCGCTTAACAGGTTCCTTGTGGTGTAAAGTTCTTTAGGCATCGAACTAGGTCAAGTGTCAAAACTATTGATCAATACTGTTGAAATCTTTTAACTTACCTTTTCAGACTTTTTGAAACTAAATTAAGTGAAACATAGCCTAGGCAAGTGATCGAATATATTATCTTTATAGTATCACTAATTTTATTTACTTTAGAGTAAACGCTTTGTTTCATGTCAATAAAAATTACCTTGGTTTTAGACGCACTGTCAGTTTGCGTGACAAGTGATGACTTTGCGGCGAGAACAAGTCAGGATTGTTTTAAATGAATGTATACTGAAAGTTTGTAAAAAAAATCCGGCATTGAACAAAGCTCTGAGGTTTATTCATCAATGAAGACCACACGGTCGAGTAACATTTGCAAACCGCAAAATACATACAATATTCAACACCAAACAGCTACACCCATTTGTCATCAATTGTTGTGATGTCGGTAAAGTTATAAGAAAATTAAGGTTTTGTTTTTCCGTACCGACCTGAGGCAATTTTATCATTGAGCAGATGGCGGCAACGCACTGATTAAAAGAATCGACAGACTACGACACAACACGTGTTGAAGCTAAAGTCCATGCTAGAGACAAAATTGCAGAAAACGTTCGTTTGTAGAGGTCAAGTTTGCCTAGAAGGTTCGAAGGAGAATCTTTGACAAACCAGAAAAATACCACAGTACTGATCAGTTCTATGAGACACGGACAAGGAATATTTCATGGTCACCCATCGTAACAAATATTGTAACAATGTTTTGACTAAGTCGTTTGTGGCTGAGCTTCCAGCGAGACAATATCCCTTTGTGGGGTTAACTAAAAGCGCAACTCGTGTAGCTTTTTTTAATAAATGCGTTCTTTGTCCCTGACAGGATAAGCTCAAAAGGGTACAATCAGCCAAGAAACACGCTGAGATTCGACAATGAGGCTGTTAGCTTACAATTTCACAGTAATCTGTATTTAAAACAACGCTGAGAAAAAAACCCTGATGTTCAAAAGGCGTATAACAGTTTATTTTTAAGCACAGCGAAGCATTGATAATCCCTTTTGAACTGATGAAAACAATAAAACATAAATCATGCGGACTCGGCGAAAATAAATTAATGATGAATTGCGTCGATAGTGGTGATTTCTAATATGATTATCTTGTATCACAACATGTCCTGAGAGCCCGAAATATTGGATTTTATAGTATTTCCGTTTTCATATGATTAGATAAATAAACAACGAGCTAGTTTGTCCAGAATCTGATTTAACTCGTGGATAAAAATTGGAAACAAGTCATGATCTTCAGTCACTAGAAATTGACCTATGTTTTGATCGCCAGGCTTGGCCTAACAAAATAAGGTGATTATTTTTTTACTCTGCAAGTTTTTAAAATCACGATACAATCTTACTTTCGAGACGCTTGGATGTGATTTTGCTCCGTGGTCTTTTAATCCCTCGTCAAGGTAGGCCAGTATATATCAGTTAGAATCTAATAAAGTAGTCATGAATGCATCTTTCATTGTCTAAGATCGCCATATGGCACTGGTCATCACCATCAAAACCTGGGCAATAGATTCTCTCCACTTACAGTGGAGGCGTTGTGGCCTGGTGGTTAGGGCGCTGGATTTGTAAACCCGAAGGTCCCGGGTAAAAACCTTCTCCCTGCCACTTGCCAGATTCAACTCCTTCACGCTTTCTAAATAGCCAACTGGTTAGACTGCGAGCAGTTTCTCTCTTGCTTTGAAAATTCGTACGGAAAATGAGCGTGACTGCGAGCGTGACATACGAGCGGCGAGTGGAAAAACCGCGGGCCGCGAGTTACGGCTCGCGGCTTCGCATATCGCGCTCGCAGGCTCATGTTGTTTTGCGTTCTTCCTTCCGTTTTTCCCTGCGGATTTTCGAATAAAAGAGGTACTGCTTGCAGTCTACCAACTGATCGGTTTCTGTCCAATTTATAATATTTGTAATTTCAGGGTCCACAATTAGTAGAGCAGTGCTAAACACTTCGACACTTAAATAAAATGATTTATTTTATTTTTATACCTGCCTAATATGATCATGGTTTTGGTTGCATGGTTTGTTGCAAATGCGATCAAAATGGCGGCCTGGGTAGGAATATTTGCGGCCAAAAACAGGAATTATTACACCACACTAAAATGTACTCCAGTTAGCCTGAATCAGTACCATTTTGGTTAGCCTGAACAACATCCTAGATAGAGTTAACGCTGACTTGGGAATGATTAGCTAGCGCTCTTTAATAGGGTGCAATTCTTGTCTTTAGCTGCATATGTAGGAATTTAGCTGTCTGGGACTCACTGAACAAAGAAAAACATCTTGAATAAACTTGCTAGAACTGAAGCATGTTGATCAGTGTTTCGCTTTATCTCCAATACATGACGTGCTGTTTGTGAGGAACGTTATCTAAAAGTATCCAAAAGGTTACAGCAATGGTTCAGAATGCAAGAAGATCAGTAGTGATGAGTGCCGCTTCCTACAATCGAAGCGTAAGAGAATTGATTTGAGACGAAACAACGTAAGTAATTTTAAGTAATTGATTCGTCACAGCCTGCTCAGGATTTTTTAAGATAAAATGTGTGGTGGAAGAGGAAATGTGAAGTGCTTCGGCGGCCCACTCACCGTTAGCTGATGACTGAAAGGTATCAATGCTGTTCGATTGACCAAGGGCTATTACCTAAAGAGTTTTGATTTCAAAGTTTTCGTAGCAGTGAAAACAGTGGTAATGCATATCCCAAGTTTCATTCAAGTTGTCTACCTAAAAGTGCTCTTTAAAAATCCCTTTTATTAGCCCTCATACCTCTTTGTAGTTGTGTAGCGTTTTAGCACCGGTCCCACCCTGATCTAAATTTTCGTTTTGACCTCGCATTTCCCCTTCGGGCTGAAATAGTTTAAGTATCATTTGGACAATAGAAAACATTCTCTGTGTTAGCATCAAATATAAAAGCACCAGAGAAATCGTTTTATAGAAAGATTCTGTTGTTTTAGAAAAAAAAAGAGAAAGACAAGAACAGTCACTCTTATTACGACTGCAAAAATGCAAAACAGCTTGAGCCAGTTCAGCAGTTCTGTAGCGTTATAATGATTACAATCTGATAAAGCTATCAGGTTAACCCAATCATACAGGGTGTTTTCCAAAGAATTAGCTCAGTTTCACGGATCTACGTATCATTTTCTCGTCTCTATGCGTCTCTAAGAAGGTTCAAAATTATTTCCATGAATGCCATGGTTTGCAAGAAATCAACAGGGCTCGAAGTTAACCTTTTAATCCACTTGCAAAGTTTGGCTAGTAAGATTTTTTCCACTGGCAAAGAGATGAGACCACTAGCAAATTCTTTACAAATGTGAAGGAGATCTGCATGATTCTAACTCGCAAATGTTTGCTAGTTGATACTTTTCCCACTCGTAGATTATCAAAATAACTCGCATTTTGCGAGTTTGCGAGCGGTAATTTCGAGTCCTGAATCAGTCGAGTCCGTCAACCAGTCTTTCCAGTTGAGTTACAAGATCTCTCTGTGAATACGTAACTAAGCTTATCCAGGTTTTTAAGGTGACTAACATTCACTTCTACCTATGTGCGTACACGCTCGGCCATGTTCTTCGCACGTGAGAGGAATTCTAACTTAGAGACCTAGACTTCGGCAAAACGCCGGTTCTGAGTTGGACTCTTGGTCTAGAGACCTGGGTTCAAGTGAGCTCAGTCCATTGTTGAACTGACTTCTATTGCAACGCTCTCCACTGAAGAATTGGTGCTTTTTTTTCCGCGTTCAGTCACAAATCGCCGTCTGGTCTCTACATCGCATGCGTCACTAATGCAGTGTACGACACATGGAATTTACAGCAGTTGTCGTCGTGAAAAAGCTACTAGGTCGGATTCCATGATTTCTAGGACGATGAAATCACATACAAACGAAACACCGTTCGCGGTAGACCAACACTAAAGGTCGTTTTTACGTTGAACGTTTTCGGAAAGGGTCGGTCTGCAAGGCTTACGAGAGATCAACAATTTACGAGCGAACGTTTAGAGTGAATTCATCAAGAATCATGTTTAATATGCCAAAGGACCTAGCTATCAACCGGGGCTATCGACTCTTCACCTTGATAAAAAGCATCTTCAGAAGCGTCATCGTATTTTTAGACGTGATCGTGAACCAAGTAGGATCCCAGCACGAACTCATAACGTCTGAGCAACAAGAGCAGAAAGGTTAGAGAATATGTTTCTGTTGTTTACGAATATATCTGTCCGAGTAAACCTAAGTAAAACGTTCTGAGAAACTTCGTAACGTGTAATAAAGTGAAAATCTCGAACTAAACGATATTCTCTCGTTATTTTCTTGTAACAGAGGTATGTATCTTCTCAAGAATGAAACCCATGTAGCGAATTATTGTACATTTAAGATAAAAGAAACTAATGTATTAGGAGTTGACCCCAGCAAATCAACTCTTGGATTGTACTGTCACGCAATCTCGAAGCAATAAAAAATTATTCGGAAACAAGAGAAAATGATGGGAATTTTCTCTTGTTCGAAAACTATTCAGTGGATAAAGTCAAGAAATTGTGATGTGATAGGAGATTAATAACGATTACACTACTCTAATAATTTTTAAATCTGCGTTTTCCCAAACCTGCGATATTCCTCGAATTATTTTGAACAAATTTACAGAGCCCAGGGTGGCTCTATGTCACGCACCGCCACAACTCTGAAATTCAAAATGTCTCGCTCGTTTGGGAAATGAAAAAACAAACAAACAAACAACGGCAAAGGCTAAGGAAAATAGACCGAAACGTTCATAGGCTGATGTGACGATCTTGACTCATTTTACGTGCTAAAGGTCTGCGTACGAGTAATAAGCTATTAATCGATTCCAAGAAATGCAATCGAAGGCAGAATAGCTTGAGCACATCGATTGGATTGAATTTTGCACGACTTCAAATGCAGAACATTTAAGCTCAATTGCAATATAGCCAGTGCTTCTCAGTATAACGACTGCCTGGGTACTCGCAGCAAGGCGTCTAGTTTACAAGTAGACCAAAAGTGATGTGGTTAATAATTTGAGACAGCATCTTATCTACGGAGAAGAAAAGAACTCCAGGTTACTTCGGCTTACGGAAACTGAAATAGAGCAACATTATCTCTTGAGTAACAGGGCTTGGCTAAAAGAGTTTCTTTATAAAGTATTTCTCTCTTTATCGTCATAGAATCAGCTATATTTTCATTCAATATAGTTTACCAGAATTGTGACATCAAAACCACATCTAACAAAGCGTACATTGCATGACATTATCGGAACTTAACGCTTGCTAAAAGCTATGAAGTAAGGTTAGTTAAAGTGGGGTTTGACTCAGTGATCTCATCGTTCAATTTCTTCAATTTCTTTGTGTAAAACCTAATATCTGAGTGCAGCAATTTCAATTTTAAGGCGTGCGTTTTGCATATATTTAAATTTTCCTCATTTTTCTCATTGTACTGTAATTCTTTAAAAATAATTTCTAGCGCTGAATTTTGTGTTTTTAATTGGATGATTTTAATTTTGGACATGGTAACAAATGACCCATGCACCCATGTGGCAAATAATCAACTGGTTTATCTTTTTCTGCTATACTAGTTAATATATATTTTTGTTAGTTTTGTTTGATCGCATAATTTTCTTTTTGGAGTAACCCTTGTTTTATATATGTCATCATCAATTCCCAAGTTAAAATTATAAATTTCTACAACTGCAAGCAATATGGCTAATTTCACATCGTTTAACGTTTGCTTTCCGAATCTTCCACTCTTCAGTCAAGATTTAATAACTTTAGGTAATTAGGTTGCTTGTCTGTCCCCTGTTAAGGTTCAAGGCGCAAATCTCTCCAGAATTCACGATTTAACGCTCCCAAAAAAGTGATGCGATTTTCAATTGCCTATTTTTGTAACTACAGTCATAAGAGTGAGTCTATTCAAAAATTGAGTTATTAAAGCGCTCTGTTTTCTTTGATATACATGTGGCATATTTGGTCGTTAATCTCGAAACGGTCATTCTTTTTAACTTGAATGTTTTTGTAAATTGAAACTTTATCCGTGTACTGGTCATCATAAATTGTCACATTCGCAATTTCCGAAAAAAAAAATCGCAAATTTCTTCAATGTTCCAGTTAATCAGGCCCAATGATTATTAAGTGCCAGCCTGGGGTCCAAGACAAGTTAATTTTCGCAAAAACGAGCAATGAACTACCTTAAAACGCAAAATAAGATCAATGAAAATAGTACTAATGAGGCTGACCACAACGCCTCTTTTTTGAGTGCAATGCTTGTAGCAAAAACAAGCAAAAGCCGTTCCTCGAACTGACCAAGAAAATAGTTATAGTTAAAGTAAAAGAACCCTTGAATCGTAGGTCATTTGGAACATTCTTAACTAACAAGAAAAAAAGGACACGCCGCTGTATTCGGGCGAGACATAATAGGTTACCAGTCACTGTAGAAATACACCAATCACAATGCTGGGAACTTGCTCAATCAATTGTCTACAACAAAAGAATTACCCGGACTTGTGCCACGCATCTCCCATTGATGTCCGTGGAACAATTGAATTCCACGTGCCCTGAATAGAAACCTCAGGAATTTAGCAGGATTACTGAAACTGGTTCAAAGACTAGGGCAACCTTGAAAGGCAGCCTTGACAACAAGCTCTGTGGGTTAGAATATTTTATGTATCACTCTAAAATGGAGGCCACCATTTATGAGGATCAAGGCTTCTTATTAGGGAATAAAAATACCTACGCGCAAGACAATGGAAAATTATGGTTAAATTTAGCGAATGAGTACAAATCGACGGGAAGGAGAGACGAATTCGATATTTCAGATCTGCTGAGATCCCCAGATATTGGAATTTCCTCGCCAGATCTCGAGACGATTGTGTGGAGAAACTTCCCCGATAATTGCGCGGTAAAACTACAGTCAGTGTCTTCGCCTCCGCCACTTTTTGCCCCGCAAGAAGATTATACGACACAGCAAGTTACCGCAGAACAAGAGGTGTTTGCCAGGGGGTTTACTGACGCATTGCAACGATTGCGAGAAGAAAGGGAAGTTTGTCAACTTCGCACAATAAAGACGCCGACGACAGACGAATCAAACGAAGTGGTAGACGACTCGAAATGTACTTTTATTTCCTACAGATTTGATTCATCGTATCGCTTACCCTCTTTTCAAGAAACGTTTTCACCTGCTAAATTTACTGGTACGATTAAAGCAAAAACAACCCAACACATAGATAGCACTTCGTACGAACGGGAATGTGGACAGCAACTCGAAGGATCGGAGATCTCAGAGTGGTTTAAAGTGGAAACGTTGGAAGAAGGTTTTTCGGGGCAACAGCAGTGTTCCCACGAAGACTGCTTGTTAAATTCACCCGGAGAAGATTCCGATGATTATTCTACCAATTCTCCATCACTTCAAAGCCCTTCTTCTGATTTTACCGCCCAAGATTATCACTACGAAGATTTCGAAAGTGATAACAGGGTTTCAGAAAACATGGAGTTTCAAGACAGCGTGCATGGGGAAGACGATTTTGAAATGGACGGTGAGTGGAGCCATGACCATCATCACACAATTCACGACACCCCAACACCAAAGCACTGGCTAACCGTTCACACAAAGCTTTATAACATGTCTGTCTTAAAGCAAGAAGTAGACACATTGGAGCAACAGACACAGTCAGCCATTATGCCCGAAAACATCGACGTGCAAGGGCTCATCAAGACGGAACGAAAACGGCGGAAGAATCGCTTGGCAGCGTGGAAGTGTCGTCAAAAGAAGCTAATACGTGAATCAAGGCTGGAGACGACAGTCGAAGAGCTGTGCATGGAAAATTCTAGGCTAATGGAAGAACTTGAGAAATTAAAACGAAAAAGGCAACAATTGGAACAAACGTTTATTAAGCATGTGACAAGTGGATGTGAAGAGGCTCATGTTCAATACACGGAAACATTTAATGGGGACAGTTAAGGCTGAAGGTTCACTTTAGTCCCTCATTTTGGTGAGTATGAATCCGTCAAATCCACAAAGCATATGTCCAAACATATGTCACTCGTTGTTGTTCGAAACAGAGATAGCCGAAAATGTTTCTTCACTTGAAATTGTTGAAAGTTGTCCTCGCCGTGTTTGTCTTATGAATAACGCGACTTTAAAGGCGTCCCATCAGGCGGCTAATGCCGGTTCACTTATCTTCTCTCTAGCATTTTAGTGTTCCTGTATCTCCTTTCCCAAATGCTGGCTAAAACGTTAGTAATGTACTGATTCAGACGAAGAAGTTACGTCAACCAAAACAAGTTTTAAGTTGCGCAATACTATATCAGATTTTTAAGCATGGTAATTTGATTTGGCCAAGAAATACAAAGTTCAGTTTGCATAGTAGAATGATTCATTCAGTGGGACAGCCTGTAGTATTATATGCATTTTGAACTGAGTTATCGTTCTACAGACTTCAGTAAGCCTTGGCAATTATTGTTTTGAGTTTGCAAACGATTTATTCCTTTGGAAATTAGACTAACTCGATTTGTGCTGTCACCATAAATGATTGAGCTTTTTCTGCTGGACCAACACTGACTCAAAAAGTGGTAGTATGAAATCATTCGCGTCTTGAGAAATTTAGCCTAACAAATTTCAAGATTGATGATTACAATCTATTTCAATCTCCCTCACCTTTGACCTTCCTTTTTCCATATTTTTTTTAGCATATTTGGAGACGACTTTGGTTTGAGACATAATAGAGTAGTTATCAATTTTGTGAGTGATAATGAGCAACAATTTGTGCATGGTAGTCCCAGATCCAAGTTCTTACTTGAAATTGATTTGATCCCGAATACACAAGCAGCACTGCTTGACAGCTTTAATTTCTATCTCACTCATGAAACACCGGAGACTCAGCAATGCCCTCTGTATCTTAAACAGACTATTAAGTTCAAGAAGTAGAGGGGTGCAACAGTGCTTTAGGGAAGCAAGTTTAGCTGTTCGTTTTGTAACGCTGCGAGTTTAATCGATTGTTAATCTTGTATAATTCAACTGCTTTTTTCTGTAAACTTGATGGTAAGCGTATAGCTCAGCTGAGGGAACATGCGATCACAGCAAGAGAAATAAGCCCTTTTTACGATCCGGTCATATGGTACAAAATCACACATGCTGGGAGGCAGTTTGCACAGTAGGACTTCCAAAACAAAGCTACTCGTACCAGTCCTCCTTGACCTGCCAGTTCGCTGTGTATAACGTGGTCATCTACACTATTATCGATTGTTATACACTTCGTTCTCGACCCACCTAGACTTTCGAGTAAGCTGCAGTTTTGAGGTCAATCTGTTATAGCCTGAAACACAAAATCCTGCTTCAGCAACGTTCTTAAATTTACTCCATGCACTTGCCAAGGTTTTAATCACAAAACATTTCTTTAAAAGTGCTATGACCCGACGATCAAATTTAATCGATACAGTTAATAACGAGGAAGAACTTGGCCTTTTTAATTAAAACAGCAAACAGCATAAATTCTTCAACGAAATGGTTTATTAATCCTAAGAACGAATTCTTGTTTTCAAGATAAGTTTTTAAAGTTAGGACCACATAGTTTTGAATAAAACCAAATTATCTTTCTTTTCGGCCTTAAATGATATTGTCGATAGGAACTATATTTTTGTATATTTGGTATTGTTATTTTATGCGTTGAAATTTGTGGTAAAGGTGGAGAGTACCTGATGGAAAGTTAAGGTTTTGTTGTCATGTATTGAACAATATCCGTATAGGCGTCAGTGTTGCGGTAACCGAATTAAATGCCGACCCATTGGGACACCTCAGGCCGTGTTAGACGGCTCGCTGGTGTTTTATAGAGACGGAGTGTTAAGGTGCCAGATTTGAAATTCGGAGTTCCCATGTTTAAACCCTCCTTCTCGGCACTGGATGAATTTGTTTTCGATGGTCTCTAATTCAACTCCTCCACGTGTTGTTACTGATTAGCCTCCAACCAATTAAATTTTAAATAAGTTTTCAGTTGGAGATTTACAGTGTTCCCAATAAGAACAGCAGTGCTAAATATCATGACACTTGAATAAACTGATTGTTTGATTTATTATCTATCTATTTATTTACGCATCAAATTAAAGCACTTCTATTCTTTCTAGATCTTTTCCCACCGATCGCAATATGACGTCACTTCACGTCCGCCTTGGTCTTAAATACTCTTAACCAGTTTGCAGGCTGTCAAGCTCTCTTAACGACGAAAATCAAAAATTATGCAGAAAAGTGGGCGAAAGAAGGAGAGAGAGGAAGGACGAGAACATGGAGGAAATAAAAAAAAA
>CM042751.1:7021003-7032335 GCA_022496165.2 Catalaphyllia jardinei
AAAGGACATCACGAGACATTTTAAAACTCACGGAATGAACATCACAATCCAAACTAACCTCAAGATCGATCACCACATGTAAAACACACAACCTGCTTTCTGAAGGCTACTTAACATACATTTTCGAGATATATTACAGATACTGAATTACTTCTGACGATTTATAGCCACAACGAAGATTACCAAGGATAACCATTCGGAGTCACTGATGTCTTACGCATCTGGAGTGAGTGAAACAGCACATTGAAAACTGAAAAAACCGCTGTATCCGCCAGTGATTCACGCCACTCCTCGTTTCGCACGAACAGCGCACCCCTCACGGACCACTGACTGGTGAGAGCGAGTCTAAATGCCTGGCATTTCAAGAATATCAGATGTCGCACGCCCCGTGTAGAAAGTGTCTTCGAAGTTTTCTTCTATCCGACGCTTTAGTGCGTAGAACAAGTCTGATCACTCGAGGGTCAAGTGAAGTCATACCACTCCGCTGAGATCATTGTGCGCTACTCGAATCGCACCGTTGCTCATGCGTACGGCACACGGTGTGAAGGTTTGTCTCGTTAAGACTGACTACACATGAGTAGGTTTACAAGTTTTTTTTTTAAGTAATTGTTCCGCTTGGAATTGTGACCCTTAATTCTGGCCCGGGACTGAGAAAGGAAAGGCAATAACCATAAGGCCTTAAAGGTGAGTCTAACACAACAATATCTATTTAAGGACTCGAGATAAAATGTTTACCAGAGACTAGAGAGCTCTATAATTAACAAATCCGCTAGACTATCGGCTGGTACTTTATACGTGCTGACAAGAGAAGCTCGTCGAATTCAATGTCATTCTCTAGGCCAATTCTAATCGCTAAGCTTCCCTGCTAGCAAAATTTACCCTCGACCGTATTTGATTTTGAAGAAACTGCTGTTCGTGTGAACAAAAAAAACCAGGGTGAGGTATCTGAAGGCAATTCTCTCGCTGATTCTAGTTTAGTCTACACCTTGACAGGTTTTTCCACTTCATTCATACGCTAGCTTGGTATAACAATGTGGAAGAAATAGCTACTGGCATATTTACAACACAAGAAAGTAATGTTTTTAAAAACAGTTTATCTCTAGAAGGAAATATCTATTGTCTGTGAATCACGTCACATGTCAACATAGTGGCCCCTAGAACGGGTACCAAAGATCTAACTAACAACAGCTACAAGGTCAAAAGGATTCAGTTATGTTTTAGAATTAGTGTCTGCCTTTTGAGGATTGCCAACGAGAGCCTGAGTTCTTGAGTTCCTATTGCATAGTCTCCAAACAAGCCAAATTTTTTTACCCGAATAAACAAGATTTAAAAATTCAAAAATCGTTTACACCATTGCAAGCGAGGCCTGTACCTGAAGCGATTTCAGCTATCAAGTTCAATTCGCGCTTCTTTTTTTCTTGCCCATTTTTTAACTCAATAGAAGAAGCTTGTTATGGGAAAACTCACAATTGTGGACAGCAAAAAAAGGTCGCGGGAATTTTATTAATTTTGTTCATTTGTGCACACTGACACTTGAGTTTGACAACGAAAAGCAGTTTGTGCGTGTGTTCAAAACTTTATCGCTCATTTGAACGCTTGAGTAATTTTCATTTACAGCTAAAATGATTGCACTAAAATCCTGATGAGATAAGAGACATATTACAATTGCAGATATATTTTTAACTCAGAGGACACTGAAGCCATAGATCATGAGATAATTGATGTTAACGGCAACGGAGACTCAAGAGAAAAGGTGAAGGGAGGTGAAAGACAAATCGTAAGTCGAGGGAGACAGGAAACGGGAAAAGTGCTATAATTGCAAATTTTGTTTGTTGCCGCTTCGATTATTACTGTTTGATTTTCTGTCACTAGTAGTTTTAGAATAAGTTATCTTTATGAATGGAATTGTAAAAACAAAAATCGTTTTCCTCAACAGGGACCGCGGAGGCCATTTCAAAGTGGTAGAGCTAAAACAAATCTGGCCAATACAAACGAACGTCAATGTCAGTGTTTAGCCATTTATCTTGCATTTCGCGCCATCTAGAGCCTAGAAAATTGATCCCAGTAGTAAAAGTGGGTCCTCACTCCAAGCAAAACAAAGGCAATGAATGAATGAAAATACGAACTGACCAGCAGTAAATTAAAAAGAACGACAATTTCTCAAGTCGAAAGACAGTTACAAAAGGCAAAATTTGCAGCCACGTCCTCTTGCTGACCCGGCACGAGAAATGAGGACTGGGAACTGGCAATATTGGCTAGTGCACTGATTTTTGCTCAAACACTTTCATCTTTGTCTTATAGCGCATCCTGGCTGCTGTTTTCTAATGCAGTTTTCTTCTGATTTGGAATTCGTGGTCTCCAGATTTTGAAAATGTTTAAGTTGCTGTGCATAAAAATTGCTCCACCAGTGCTTACTGACGTTTCTCACGACTAAGTCACAAGCCATCAGCCCAGAAGTATGAACCAAAAATATTAACATTATGGCAACCGTTTATATGCATTGGCTACAATGTAGTTTTAAAACGAGTCACAGCTATACTCGGCTCCATTCTTAGCACCTCCCTAGTTTTACAGCAAGCATAAACAGCAATAAATGTCACTTAATAGCATTCCCGGATGCAAGGTTCTCGATACTCTCATGCCGATCAGCATAGATCACCCGTGGAACCGATCTTCCAACCCTTGAAAAGGATTATTTGCAAAGCTTGGGAGAAGGTCCCCTAAACCTTCTGGCAACTAGCAACGATAGGTGTGGGTGTATTGATATGTTTTGTTTTTGTTTATATTTTTTGTAAATTTTGTTTATGAAACGACAACTTCGATACTGTTTTCACTTCTCATAAAATTGAAGAGCTCAAGATAAAATTATTTTATCAGACCATGTTCCCTTGATCTTAGCCTTTTTTTTTCTTTTATTTATAGATAGCAACTGAAGCATAGTTAAAGTCTTAGTACGCTGCTAACGTGATTCCAGCAATCTGCAGTGTATTATCAATACACGTGGCGAACATTACAAAACTTACAGTATTTTTTGACCCGGTAACCGTCTTATCAATGGGTTTAGAGGTACCATTTCCAGATCGCGCTCCGTTATTAGACTATACTCATTTACGCTTAAAAAAACAAAGACTTTTTATCGATTCACACCTAGCCTGAATTGGCAAACCGCGCATTTTGTAAGGTTCTTGGCTCCACAACGCTTGAACAGATCAAGCGAAAAGGCTTTTTCTTTCTCTTGTCAAAAGCACCCACCATTCAAACGAGTCACAAATACACGGACGAATGGGAACTGCACGGCAAACACAATGCAGTTTTTTTTTTTCAGTAGATTTAGATTGAAGTATTGAAGACCACTTTTTGTAATAGCTCCATGGTCAAGTGGTGTAGTAACACGCTTTTAAATTCCTTAGATAATTTCAGCAAGCTCTTCTTGACCTTGCTAAGTTGGTGTGTCCATAGAAGAATTTTCCTTTTCAGTGCACAGCTGTGTTCAGGATTCTTAACTTTATGTTCCGTTCTAAACACACCATACATAAGTGCTCGTCCGCCAATTCAAAGCCGTTGCTAAAGAGAACGTATTGTATCTAAAAACGCGTAGATTTTAATCTGTTTTAGGGCCCTTGTCAGCCACACCTTTGTTTTTGTTTACATGCGAGAGTTTGGCAATTATATTTTATTCAGAGGACCTCGAAACAAAGGAAATCACTGTGGAACTACAACAGATAATCAAATACACTTTCAAGAACACAACTTACCGTAAAGCAATAAGATTTTGCATCACCACGCAGTATCAGCAATTTCGATGCCATCGAAAATGGCGGGGGCTGACTAGATCAGATCCTGAAGGTACCAAACATATTTTTACACAGCAGTTAGCCATGACTAGCACAGGATCCTTGTCGATGTCTGTTCAAAGGATTTGAAGAGAACACGACGTTTGTTGTCAACCAAACAATAATCGTATACCATGCGAACCGATCATAAGATAAAAGGCAACCTGTTTTGTAAACACAAAACCGTTTAATGTTTTGCTTGCTTTTTTGTTGTCTTTGTTTGCAGAGTCGTAGGACCAGTGACTCAATTTAACGTTCACTTGATTTTGGACAGCATCAGGAGTGATATCACTTATCGAGCTTCAATCTACTTCACCTCACTAAAGAGCTAGTCATAAAGATTCTCAGAGCGGAGGTTGTAAACTCTGTTCGAGTTGAATTTCCATAGAAACAGATCTATACAAGAAAAACAATACACTAATTTCTTGTAATTGAAAATTCTGTGGTGGAAACGTCGTTCTCACCTCGGCTATTTAATCAACAAAGGATCACCCACTATTCATAGGAGTCGAGATCAGATGAAAGAAAACCGCTAAAGAACACAGAGCTACGGGTTTCTTTACAGGTTCCTTTGTTTTCAAACTTAGAATCAAGAAGCATAGATGATCGAATGAATAAGAAATATAAATACAATCCTACGCAAAAGTTTTGTTTAAATCAAGAACGATGATCGTTCTGTTAAGATTTTAAGTGCTTCTTTAAGGTACAAGAGAGGGAACCTTCTGGGGGTTATATACTGAATTGGATTCAAACGCCAGGTAGCCAACCATTTCGATAGTTGAGTTGTTTATCAAGGTTTTTCCTCTCCAAGTGAACCCCCGTAGAGATTAAAACTGCTCGCACGCTTTCGAGAAAATCGTAAGTGAAACATTTTCAGTGTTGCCGTTTAAAGCTTAACATGCGGTTCATCGTTGATAGCTACACCTGAATGCCTTACAGTCAAAGTGTATCTGGCACGAGAAAACAGTCGAAAATTGTTTTGATTTCTCAGTGTTGATCCGGGAATCATTTGTTTGTCCCAATAATGACAAGCTCTAAACATAAGTTAATAGTGCATATATTGAATGTCAACATTGCTTCAAGAAAGGCTCAAAACCTTTAAAAGCAATGATCTCTCCTTGGAAAAAAACCACAACAACTAGGAAGCTTATTAGTTGTTGAAGCACTTTTCCAATGTTTATCTGTTTATTTGCATTTGATCTGAAGATACGTACTTGGTGTACTTTTGACTACAAATTCAATTGTTCACGTTATTTTCAACCGCTGAAATATTTTTTTAAATATTTTTTGGTTTATTAGGTCTTTTTATGTCAGTAGACACAGAGAAAATTCAGCTAAGTCTACCTTTATTTAAAAACATAACGTGTGCGCTTTCTTACCCAAGGCAAATGACCTGAATCTAGGTCATAACTCGTGGTTACGATTACTTAACACCTGGTTGAATTTTTCTTTCCACTACACGGAGAGGTAACCAACTGGAGAACAAGTGGAATCTTTAAAAGAAACATTTTCTATTTTCAAAGTTATTCACGACGCGATTACAGTTCATCAGAGCAGCGCGCCCTTAAAACGAAGAACGGATTTCTTGATGCCCGAAAATCAAAGTCAGCATTTTGCCGGAATTTTGACGACGGAATGGACAATTGTTAAGGTTTAACAGACGAGGCTTAGACAAGCGATTTGGTGATTGATTTTTTTTGTCTTTGGAAACATCACAGGTAAATAAATAGCAAGAAGCTTTGTTCCATTCAATTGCATTTGAACAGTTTTAAAATTGGTTTACAAGTATAGATACTTAACTTTGATTTCTGCTGCGTGAAGTCAGTGATGCCATTTAGGGTCATTCCGGCGTCCGTGGCTGGGATACTTTCTAGTCCTTGGCAGAAAACCCAGAGTATTCTGACAGTTGTCTTAACTGTAACAGATTACCAGTACGCATTCACACTCCTCGTATAAGAGCGTCTCAATTACGTTAACCGTTCGTCGTAAAAAGCGCCAAAAAGGTTATCAATTTTAACCACCAACCGTAAAAAACAGGAGCCAGAAAAATATATGTTAACCACGAAAAAAAAGGATCTTTCGTCAAGCCTTTCCTTTGTCATGTGTTATAGCTGGTAAGCAACACTGATCGCGATAGTTCTCATAGTTATTCTTTTTTTTCCATCCCAGAATGGTTCAAAGATCTCCAATATGGTTTACAGAAATCAAAACATTAATTTCATCTTGTCTTTAAAATCAGGATAATTGATTTCTAAAATTTTTGTTGCCATAGGGAAAATAGATTAACCGTTAACCGTAAAAAGCCAAAATCTTACCAGTTAGTCAGTCGCACATGTAAAAACCAACACCATATTGAGACCATTGGAGATGGGATGCACTGTAAGATTGAGAACCTGGGTCATAGGGAAAATAGATTGACCGTTAACCGTAAAAAGCCAAAATCTTAACAGTTAGTCGCACATGTAAAAACCAACACCATATTGAGACCATTGGAGATGGGATGCACTGTAAGATTGAGAACCTGGGTCAATACGACTGTTCTTGTTCTTAAGGGAAACATTTTTCAGGCGGATCATTCTTTCTACTACTAGGTCGAGAGCATTTCCAGCATTTCCCCACCTGAAAAGCCATTCATGTAATCACTGTTCCGGAGGGAGTTCTATCCACAGCACCAGAGGTTATGAACCTCTACGTCATCCTGCTGGTTCTTACCACACAGGGGCTGGTACCCAGCTGTTGTGAGGGTAAGTTGGCGAAAAAATCTTCGGACAACAAAATTTTAACAGGCACTGATAACGGAAATAAAATGTAATTTATTTTTTGCAGGCTAGCTATCAACTATTATGTTTGTTTATTATGGCGCCTTGCACGTTTCCCGGTATTGATATAACAGAGCTTTAGCACGCCACAAAAAAAAGGGTTTAAAAAGTAGAACAGTGGCTGTGCGCGTGCGTTATAAATCTCTGTTGATTTAAGTGAAAGTAAAATGACTAATTTCTACGCCTTTTAGAGAAAGCAAACAACGGCGGCTAATTGTTTGTATTTTCATTTGGAATTGAACGCTGGCATGACATATTTAGCTTGAATTGCTGGTTTTCAGTGTCACGCCATTCAAAATAGATCAAAGTAAAAAATCAAAACTGTTCAATAGATTAAGTCCAGAATCTGGGAAAAGAAAGAAGGTAGACATGCAAAGACTCTCGCCAAGATTCAGGTCACAGCAATTTTTCTTATGGAAGATATACGGAAAAACGTTTTCCCCAAATTTATAGAGATTTGTATGGAGACGCCATGTTGGTGCCCATCTAGATGGGCACCAACATGGCGGCCGAAAACCGACAGAAACATCTGTCAATGAGTTTTGCTACAAAAACGTGAATTTATCTCTCAAAGAACTCAAAAACGTAACAATAATACTTTATTCTAATACAAGAACTGTTCAGATAGCCGAATTGCCCGAAATATGTCATCTTTTAAACCAACATCACGGCTCTCTCGTCTGTCATGTAAATGCCGCGTCACGCAAAAGCTTAGAAATTCAAGCGTAGTCTATCACTAAACCAAGACCCCATTGGGAGAGAAAATTTGTATGAAAATTAGTTTTCTGATGCTCTTATTCATTATGAAAGTAAAATCTCAGGAGGATCATTAGTCCTGAAGTTTGAATTTTAGTGACGTCATGTGAAAACCGGCGCTCCTCCCCGGGGGAGCGTTGCAAGTTCTGTAACTAATAAGTGAACTGATCGAACATATCTATATAATTGCGAAAATCACGAAATTATTTTTTTTTTAACACTAGGCGTTGTCTGCGGGGTCACCGTCGTCACTGCTTAGCTCTCTCTATATAATTATACATTTGCAACTTTATTTGTAGTATTGAAGATAAACGCATCTTCTGAATCTTGCAATTTTCTAGGACACAGCGGTGAAGAAGTCAGCGGCGAAGGACCCGGGGAAGAGGAGGACTGGAGCGGGAGCAGTGGTAAGCTAAGGATCAAATTGTTACTCACTAAAATAAATGTGATAGGTTTATTTCAGGCTTTAATGTTAAACTTGCTATTAATGAAAGTCTGCAATTAGCCATTCTGACTGGCTTTTACCTTTGTCTCAAGACGAGAAGACCAGGAACCCGTTTCTCGAAGCTCCCAGCTCCCGGTAATTACCGGGACTGTTAAGCTTTTTTGCTTTCCATTCCAGCTAGAAGTTCCAAAAGTTTTGAAAATTATACAGTAAAGTTATCGGCTAAATAAACAAATGGACTTCACTAGAGGTCAGAACACACCCAACTTTTTTGAGACTTTTCAAAATATAATTTCGGGCCCTATAGGTCACTGGGAGTTTCGAGAAACGGTCCCCAGATGTGTAAACTCTCAAAACAGACTGTTTAATTTTGCGCTCAGAAATGAACATTGACGTAAAGCTTTTTCCCATGCACAAACTGAACTGAGCCAGACCGTAGTCTGGAAGAACTAAAGGCAAAAGTAAATTGTGCGATGGCCTTGTCGATGCAGCAAATGCACTGGAGTTCACTAATATTTGCTTGCTTTTCTGTTAGATTCAAGTACAGGTGAAGACGATAACTTCACAGGTTTTGAATCTGGTTGGAGCTCAGCCGACCACGGACGCAATGACGAGGACCCACGGACGTATCCGAAAACCTCACGAGGCTATTCAAACAGAAGATTCGTTACGTCGGGTATTGGCGAAGATAAAGAAGGGCCCCAAGATGATGAAGAGTCACATTCCAAGTCGAATAAGAGTCAAGACCAAGGAAGTAATTACGAAACTTTCGAATCTAACATAAATCTGGCAAATGGTGAGAATTGAAAAACTATTGACTCTCCAACCTGAAGACTCATTTATTTGATCAAGTTTTTAATTAGTCATTAGGTTTTTTGCTTAATAATTTAGTTTTCTTAGTCAATCGTTTTAGTCATTGTTATCTATTTTTTCTATTCACATAGCTGTACACCGCTCTGAACTCTTATTATTATTTTAAGTTGATCCATTTGCTCAGGGCTGTTTGTTTGTTTGTTCTTCTAACCTTTGGATGCTTTGGAAAAAGCAGTAAGGGGTCTTGTCCGTCAATATTCGGTCTCTAACAAGTCCTTTCAAAATATCTAGTGGATACAATTGATCGAAAGCAAGACTGACCATTGAATGGATTACAAAAATCCATGTCCTCTCTTTAGAATACAAGGAAACGGTGATAACGTGAAACGCTCTTTAACCAACAAAGAACAAATAATTGTTTAACTTTACTTGGAGCCAACGCCATTTTCATTCAAGCTTGCTATTCAGTGAAGAAATAGCCAGTCTTGTAAATAATGTAGCCCTGCAATATTTTTTTCTGCAATAATTTTCATTAGTACACGACTCAGGCACTCAGAGGGCCAATAACTAAAATCAACCAATCAAAATGCTCTATTGCCGGTCCAATATTCTCTAAGTATTGGACCGGGCATTGTCCCGAATGATCTCGCACTTTTGAAAAACCTTCAAAGCTTCTTCATGCAGTCGTGTAATAAATCTCTTATTAACCAAGCTTACTCGGGACCTACAGGGAGAATATCGGCCCTCGGTCCTTTTTGTACAGACCTCGCTGCGCTCGGTCCGTACTGTCAAGACCTCCGGCCGATATTCTCCCAGTACGGCCCTCGTGCTTGGTTAATAAGATATATATACAAATCTTTAAAAGCTGCAGAGCTGGCTCTTATTAGCTCTACCAGGAATACGATAAGAGTGCAAATGGAACGACTCTTTTTATGCTAAGATTCTGTTTCTTGTATCCATTAACTGATTAAAAGATTAATTCGCTATTTTGTCATTTTCTTATTTCAGTTGGCGATGCAATTGATGTGATGAAGAAGTTAAAGAAAGGTATTCATATACTGATCAAGTGAAAATTGATAATCAATGACTCATAATGATGTTTTTTACTATTTCCACAGCCAAATCAGATCAAGAGTTTTCCAAAAAGCTTAGCTCAGGTAAGATGGATCAACTTTGCTTTAAAACAATTCCTTAATCTCCAAACTGATTCAGTGTTCGGCTAACCTTCTATCTCGCGTTATTGCCTGCATAAGACATGACTGGTAAAGCTAAACAAGATTACAATATTAAAAAATATCTCAGCTTGAGTTAATAAACTGTAACACAGTAATTTCTTTCTTCAAACTTAGGCCCTGAAAGCCTAGGCGTTGCTTTCAAAACGTTTGAACAACTAAGTGGTCTTTGGATTTCAGTTATGCATAGAATATGGAGAGTTTGGAAGGCAAAAGGTAGGTAGGCTTTCTTGCGTTCATCCAATAGCAATCGAGAACAGTGCTTATCTTACCGGCCGGTCCGTGCTCGAGAAATGGCGCGAAACGATCACAACCGTGCACATCAAGACCAGTTTCAGTGATGTGGAAACGCAGTGATTGTTAAGACGCGATAAACAAATATCAAAACTATTAGCATCTAATTAATGACTTGATGGTCAGCCAATTAGATCATGTCAAACGTAACCACTTTACCAGCCCCAGTCATATGCAGACAATAATGCATAAGGCCTATATGAGGATTAGAGATACAGCGGCTTCATGGCTAGAGCTCTTGCCTCCGGATCGAGGACATTGTGTTTTTTTTTTTTTTTGGGGGGGGGACAAAACATTTTACCCTCACAGTGCCTCTCTCCACCCAGGTGCATAAATGGGTACCGGTGAATTTGATGCTGGGGGTAACCCTCCCATGGACTAGCATCCCATCCTGGGGAGAGTAGAAATACTCCTAGACGCTTAATGCTACTGAAACTAGAGATGAGCACCAGCCTGAAGAGCCACTTGGCTCGTATGCAGCCTTTACCAATTCTTTTCTTACCACTGTATATCACTGTATAGCTATCTTACCATTCATTCTCTGGTTCTCTTATTCAAATATTGACCGGCACGACGGTCAAAACCATAGATGCGATCAATAAGCATAATTATTTACCCAAGTTAGTCAAGGCTCTTACTTGAGTTGCGAAAGAACAAGATTTTATTTCATCTTATCTTTTACACGCAGGCGCTAAAGTGGTGATGCATTCAATAGTTCATGATTTGATAAATAACACTGGCAGATATATCAAGCGAAAAGTAGGACATATGCTCAACAACAAATCAGGTTAGTTTTGTCCATTCCTCTTGAATTCATAAATGTTACTATTGTTGATTAAGTAGGTGCCAATGCAATTTTAAGAATAAAGTTAAGCTTGTAGACATATATAATATATAGATTTAGGCCAGCCTAAAAGCGTAGCTCCTTGGCCGGGTTGTTCAGTTCCCGATTAAGCTAACCCAGGAAAAGGTAGAAATTTGATTTGAGTTTTGTAACTTTGCGGTGAGGTTTTCTGTTTATTATTTGGCTTCCTGTTATGAGTTTTATAATCACCATATACACAAAACAAAGCAGCAAAAAAAATGTATTGGTGAAAAAGTTATAATTCGCGTTTTTGAGACGCGTTTTTGAGACGCGGA
>CM042751.1:7042335-7052335 GCA_022496165.2 Catalaphyllia jardinei
CTTTACATCATTGATTAATTGCAAATGTTACAACATTTATCTTCGTATAAAAAATTGACAACAGTAACTTGAACATGAAAGATAAACCACTTGACGAATTAAGCGAAAGATTAGTAATCAAAGTGAATACTCATCACTGTCACTGATGCGCTACCAATTAACAAACAGTTGTTACTAAGAAAGTATCTTTCTCATATGTTAATGTTGCATTGTTTATAAATAGCAAATGTTCTGCCAATGTATCCTCGTCTAATTCTAAAACATCTGGTTTCATACACGATGAGACTTTAGTTTATGCTTCTCTCGATTAACATAACATAACTCAGTTGATATAGCATGTTTCTCGATGAAAGGTTCACTCATAAATGTTCGCTCATAAAGAGATCTCTCGTAAGGTTTGCGGGCCAACCCGTTCCGAAAGCGTTCCTCATCTTTTAGTGTGGGTCTACCGCGAACGCTGTGAGCACATTTTGTATCCGTTTTGTATCCGTACGCAGCATTTGTGCCGATCCGGCTCCACGGTCTTTAACCGGTCGTTTCGCCAACGAGTCAGTTCGCCAACGACCAGTTCGCCAACGTATGAAGTCGATTCGCCAACGTCGAATGTCAGTTCGCCAACGCAGCTAAACTACAGAATGCAGGACCACTTTTTGCCTACACGCATATCAATTATTCCTCGTTCTTTTATCCACTGCCGAGCCAAACAAGCCGCTAAATATGTGAACCCAACACTTCACGCCACACAACTTATTCCTCCTTTCATCCGCTGCCGAGCTAAACGAAAAAGTATTTTGGACGTTGGCTCCCGAAGTAACTGGTATATAAGCATTGGCGAACAGACATTCGACATTGGCGAATCGACTTCATACGTTGGCGAACTGGTCGTTGGCGAAACGACCGGTATTCGGCTTCCACCGCATAAACTCTTCTCCGTCCGCCATTACACCATGCCATGTGCTCATCAGTAATCTTCGCGCATGCGTATTAATTAAAGAATTGCAAACTGTGGCTGAACGAAAAAAAAAACGAAGCCGAAATTTCAACTCGGGCGTTTCCTTTGGAAAGCCCGAGTAAAAACAAACAAACAAAGCCGAAATTTCAACTCGGGCGTTTCCTTTGGAAAGCCCGAGTAATAAAGCGATTAAGAGGTATGTAAGATCTCATATCGTGAATTGTGTTCCCAACTGTACCACATTCATCAGCGTTGCAAAAGATGTCATCGTTTAATTATCTTAGCGTAGTGGCTATATTAAATTTCCTACAGCACCCGTACGGCGACTGGTATTCACTATTAGTACGGGAGATTTCATTTAATTTCTTTGTAATTGCTGATTCTTCCTTATCCAAATTATCGTATTTACCTTAAGAAAAATTAAGCGATTTTAGTGAGTGCCGTGTCTTTGAGCTAGGTTAATTTACTTACTCTCTGCACACTACGCTCCCACTCACGCACACACATGTCACCCAATAAGAAGGGACCGTACAGCGACTTGTATCTGCTTTTCATACGGGATTCCTCGAGTATAAATAAAGTTACTATTAAATTTAATAATCGTTAACCTGTTTTTGAATGTCATAGTTGAACACTTTTCTCAGACAATACCTGTCCAGCCGTATTTTCGTGGAACAGTTTGCGTTACAAGATTCCTCACCTGATTTGGAAGGAGAAAACGTTCGAAACATCCATGCTTCGGCAAACTCAGCACGAGTAGTTGGACTGTATACGAAAAGGGCTATCTATCGCTCAGTAATTCAGAGAACTGATCATGATAATGCGAAACGGCATTTACTGGAATCGCGTAATGAAGGTAAATATAATAATTTAGATAAGGACGAATCGGCAATACAGAAAGATTCACTGAAACCTTCTGACCAGCCCGTGCGTTTCGCAAAGTCGTACGGCTGCCGTACGAATGGCCACTGGATCTCGTGTCTAAAACCGGGATGTGAAGAAGTAAACCAGTTGGAATCATTCGTGCGAAAGGTTCAAGGTTTTATTTTGCTAGTGATTATGTTTATATTTTCTAAACAAGAACTCCAAAACATAAAAAGACATCTCAAGTATCAGTTGTCTTCCTTAATGATTTTGTACATGTTGTTCAATGTTATTCAATAAAGTGTAAGAAACGAAATCACAAGTATTGTGTTTCAATTAAGCCAAAATGAACTGCTGACTCACTAATATTTTACATATAACCAGCAACGTTGACTGGGTGTTAATTTGGGGCTGGTGAGTATGGTGAACTTTTATTTAATGACTGTCTTGAGCAACAGACTGTAGAAGTCAATTGACACTACATGTACAAGTAGTGTATGTTCCATTCTAAAATTTAAAAGCAAGCTGAATAAACAGCCTGTCGTTTCAATTTTGTTTACTTCCCTAGCTACATGTACTGCACTTAAGCTTTCAAAAAGGCTTTCAGAAAGTCATTTCTAAAATTATCAATTATAAACTAATTATATATATCCACGCCTTCTTCATAGTTTCCTTTGATTTATATATATTTCACTATGCATGCATGTCTATAGTATTCTTGAAGGTTGCGCATAACTTTTGCATATCTTTTTGATCATTTTTCATTCTGCGCATAACTTGTGCGTGTCTATTGTATTTTTGAGGATTGCAAGTAGCTTGTGCATGTATTTTTGTTAATTTATCACTCTGCACTCAACTTGTGCTTGTCTATTAGTCTATTTTTCACTCTGCACACAATTTGTGCATGTCGATGGCATTTTTAAGGGTTGCACGTAGCTTGTGGATGTCTATTTGCTTACTTCTCACTCTGCACACAACTTGTGCATGTCTATAGTATTTTTTAGGGTTACACGTAACTTGTGCATGTCCATTTGTCTATTTTTCACTCTGCACACAACTTGTGATTGTCTATTGTATTTTTGAGGGCTCCACATAACTTGTGCATGTATTTTGGTTGATTTCTCACTCTGCACTCAACTTTTGCTTGTCTATTTGTCTATTTTTAACTCTGTACACAACTTGTGTATGTCTGTAGCATTTTTGAGAGCTGCACGTTACGTTTGCATGTCTATTGTATTTTTTAGGGTTGCACGTAACTTCTGCTCGTCTATTTGTCTATTTTTCACACAACTTGTGAATGTCTGTAGCATTTTTGAGGGTTGCACGTAATTTGAGCATGTCTTTTTTTTGATTTTTCAATCTGCAAATAACTTATGAATTTCTTTTATATTTTCTGGTTTCATGTAACTTGTGCATTTCTTTTTGTGGATTTTTCTTTGCATACAGTTTGTGCATTCCGTTTTGTTTATTTGCAATCTTGGTACACAACCAGTGCATATGTATTGTTTCATTGTCCAGATATTATTTATCATATTATACTTATTATTATTTTATCTTTTCATATGACAGATAAAACTAAATTAAACTTAGAATTATTTGATCAGGCGTTCTTTGCTAAAATTACATCACTGACGGGAACTGACACCCATCAATCATTTTTATATACTGACAGTTGATGTATTGACGTCTCGCACTCCGCCCACTTCACTTTTAACGACGTCCAGTGACGATAACACATACAGCATTAAACAGATCGTGCAAGGTACTCACTTCGTTCAGTCGTGTGTAACTTGTTAATTCCGGATTGTTGCTGGGGGAAGGAGATAAAGCATGACGTTACGTCAAACAGATCAGAAAAAAAAGGCATGAACGAAACTTTTTCTGTCTGTCTTCAGCTGTCTATACAGTTGAGTGAAAATATTTGTATTTGCTGTGAATAGTAGGAGACAAATTTCTATTTTTTGTGTGATCTATTTAAGGATAACAAGAACAGAATAAAAAAAATCAGAGGTCGTTAGTCGTCTGCCGTAAACGTCATGCTTTAGCGATATAACGACATAATAGGCCTTTGCACGACCCGGTCACATGGTATTTCTAAAACAAAGACAGTTGCATTGTTTTGGAAGTCAAACTCTGCAACTTGCTCAGCAGCATGTGTGATTTTGTACCATGTGACCGGATCGTGCAAAGGGCCTACTGCTTACGGTGAACGTCGTCCAAAGACATAAAAAAGTGAAAAATATGAAAATATAAGTTTTTTCCTTTATTGTTGTGTTGGTGCTGTTATGTTGCTATTGAGTCATCATGTCAGGATTTTCACACTGCAAACATAACTACATATGAAATATTTGCCTGCGAATAGAATTTTTATTTTTTTATTCCTCTGATCTTATTGCTTTTTAGAGTCACGCGGTATTGTGTGATGCAGGGAAAGGGTGGAAGTGGAGGACAAAACATTGCTACACCCTCTAGGCAAATTGCTCGCTTGGTAACCTCCCTATCGTTCGAGGTCGTGCACTCGTCGTTATGTAGGTTACGTTTTATGAAAAAGTTGGCAAGATTTGGAATTATTTACGCAACGGATTCACTTATACAAGATATTACTAGGATAGTCTTTCACCGTTGATCCATCTCCATGCTGATTTACGAGCGCCATTTTTCAAAATCAGACTAGTTTTTCACACGCTTTATCTTTGAAACGAAGTCCGTGACCCCCAATTTTTTTCATTTCTGAAACACGTAATTAATTATCTGTCCGCAGTAGAAGTTTGAACTTAAATCTATCGAGAACAATATTCTCGTGCGAACGTCGCAAACCCGATTAAGGGAGCTTAAGCACGCGCGTTTTTGAGACACGGACGGCAACTGGAAGAGAACATTTCGCGTGCTAGGACCGTATTGTCTCCCAGATTTTTATACTGCTCATCTCTAATGGAGAAAACATACTTAGCAATGTGAATGTGGTTGTGTGAGTGCAAGTTAAAAGTGAAAACACCTCACCTCCAGTTGCCGTCCGTGTCTCAAAAACGCGCGTGCTTAAGCTCCCTATTGCTGGACCGCGACACGCACACTCAAACGCGCGCTAGGTAGGCCGATGCAACAACTTTGGATCCGGTTAAGAGATATGTTGTGGAGGGGCATTTGAGTCACCTTAAACAACTGATTGATGTTTTAGCGTGCATTATCGAGTCACGATGCACGCGGGAAGTTTGGAAAGCGTTCAAGAAGCGTACGAGTTGGTCGAAGAGCAGCATAGAACAACTCTAGCTTCTTCATTGCTTTATTATTGCCATTATAAACAATTAGAAAACAGTCCTAAGAAAGCACGCGCGCTGATTGGTTAAAAATCCTGTTTGTATAACTCGATGTAGACACAGAACTAGCGCGCGCTGTTGACGTAGTGATGGCGCGAGCAAAGAGAATTTACATTTTGAAAATCAAAGTTAACAAGTTGATTTCCTTTTTCTCGTCGTGGTATTTTCTAAAAGAAATAGAAAACATGTACTCCGTGTTTGTATCGAGTTATACAAACACTCGTGAAAGTTTGGGAGAACTCGAAAAAGCTGTGGAAACACTCGCCTGCGGCTCGTGTTCCCACAGCATTTCTCGTTCTCCCAAACTTCCACTCGTGTTTGTATAACTCGATACAAACACGGTACGTGTTTTCTATTTCTTAATTATTATGTTTATTTTGATCCTGCCATGAATTATTGTAAGCGTATACATCATTGGATTATGATACACGCTTACGTATACTGACTAGATTGTGGGAAAGCGTGACTTTGCTAGATATTTAAGAACGACAAGGTTGTAATGCATGTGCATATTGTGCCAAAATGTTCAAGTACATGCGCTTGGTCAGGCCTTAATAAAGTTGAACATTCGGTAGTCATTGCGTAGCTCTTTGTTATTTACACGTACCTGTTCTACAAGATTCGAGTAATCTTCGGTTTTCATCGCTTTCGTGCTGCTGATCTCGAGAACGGACAACAGCATGTTCAAATCTTTGCTTTCTTTGCCTCTAGTTTGCACGGATGGCCATTAGAAATCGCTTATACTTCGTCCCGAAACGATTAACTTTCATCTTTCATGGCATCATACGTCTTGAGAGCTTCCTGCGCAACTTGCGCTCAATCCGCTTGGTGTGCAAACATCCGAGCGCACAATATTCAAATTAGAGTTTGTGAACACAAATTCCAGAAAGCAGGGCCGGGTTGTTCGAAAGGCGGTTAACGTTAACCCAGGGTTAAACGTTAACTGATGCATTACGTTTTCATGTTTAAAAATGTTTTTCAGCTCAAATGTTTGGTGTAGTTTGAGATTACTACAGCTCAAAACTGAAGGGCAAACAATATAAACAGAACACCACACCAAAAAGTTACAAAACTGAAGGCAAAATTATCGCTAACCCTGGGTTAGCTTAATCGGGCTTTGAACAACCCGGCCCAGGAATACAATATGCAAATAAGGAGTACAAAAGCAATGGCCAAACAGAAAAACCAATTGAATTTAAGTTTAACATAGTTGGAAACTAACTCATCCAAGCCCGATGTTGCTCGTTCCTTTAAATTGGGCGTTACTTCCCACAAGCGAAGTCGATTTTTTTCTACTGCTTCCTTTCTGCAGCCATCTTCAGTTGTCTTAATAGAAAAAATGTTAAAAGCGATCAGGGCAACCTCATTTCCATGCTCTCTTATCTGTGCGGTAAGGGAGCTGAGGAGGTGCCAGAGCTACGCGATAGATTGCCGGAAATAAGCTGGTTGAGCGTTGCAAGTGACCTGGGAACTGATATGTTGGAATGTTTTTGTAAACCAGGGCCTAAAGGATCAAGTTTTGCTTCCGGAAGTCAAGACGATGACAAAGTTCGCAAGTTAGAGAAAAAAGTTTTCAAGCTGGAAAGCGAGGTTACCGTTCTGGAAACAGCGTTGGCAGACTTGGCGAAAAGACTTCTGGTTGTGGAGCAGAAACCAGGTTTGAAAAACAACATTAAACCTCAGGACTGGTCAATGATTGCACCTAAATTATCCTTGGGTTGAACATTTTTCTCCCATTTCAGAAATCCCGCCACTTAAAGAAACAGCCATTTTCCCGAACCCTTCAAATGAACCCCAACATCATACTCGGCATCCCGTTCACAGCCAACAGCAGACCACTGTGTATGTAGCAAAAGATCTCAGCACTCCTCCACAGAATCCCGTGCCTCCGTACGCTCCGGACAAGATTGTCATACCAATTTCCTCTCTCTACCCTGGAGGGGCAAGTAGCGCAAGCATAGCTTCCTCCTCACAACATAGAGAAGTCGATCGTCAAGAGAGTAAAGGTGAGTTGTACAACAAATGATCAAGATATCTTCCCCTTCTTGTGATATAGTTTTGTAGGCTTATTAAGACAATCATGTTCCCATTCATTTAGAGTGCATTAAATCGGTGAAACCACGCATACCCCGGTTTTAAGTACCCCGATTTTAAGTAGTTTTCCTCGAATGGCCTGCTGTATGGTCTTCAAGCCGCACATCTCAACACGTTGCAACGTATTCAGAACAGTGCTGCCCAACTTGTTTGTTCCCTTCCTCAGTTTTGTCATATAACTCCTGATTTGTTTTCCTTGCATTGGTTACCTGTCTGTTTCAGATTTGATTTTAAATTACTTATCTTAGCGTTCAGGGCTATCCCCGAGCTGGCACCTCAGTACATTACGGATTTAATTAACGTGAAGCAACAATTCGGACGTATGATGTTACGTTATCAGTCTGAACTACAATTATTTCCACCCAGGACTATAACTAAGAAAACTTTAGGTGATAGATCATTTATAGCATCTGCTCCTAATCTTTGGAACAGATTGCCATCAAATATAAGAGCAGTAAATAATCTTAATTGTTTTAAAACACTTCTTAATTAAAACATATCTTTTTAGACAGGCATTTTTATGTTTGCTTTTATAGTTCGTTTTTCTTATTTTTAGTTGGTCAAATTATAATTCGTTTTATTCTTTATTTTGCCTAGGTTTATTGTACAGCGCATTATTAGATCATACTCACATGTATTTTGCGCTATAAGTCTGTAAATTATATAATTATTATTATACATTGTAGTCACCATCTGTCTTCTCATTGGCTAAACGCCTACAGTCAATTTTGGGAAACAGCACAACCTACAGATTATTCACTAATCTGTACCTACAGATTAGTGAATTATCTGTAGGTTTCGCGCGCAGTGCATTATTTCCAAGAGCGCAGCAATGTCAAGTTCACGGACAGCGAAGTAAGAATGGCTTCTCGATTCGCTTCATCGACCCAGCAAGAAATTGAGAAATTACTTGAAGATAAAGATTAGGAAACTACTAAAAAATCGACGAAGAAACTGTTCTACGAATACCTTTAAGAGAAAAATATCCAGGAGTCACACGACAAAAAGGAGTTAGCCCAAGTGTTGAAAATAAACTGTGATCGCTGCGATAATGCCTCTGTCGTTGTTTTCTTCAAAACAATGTATAATAAAAAAATTATTAGATTCGATTTTTGTGATGTTCAGAATAATCAAGGTCTCGGTTAGTCCGGATATCACAAAAACCTCATCCAATAATTGTTTATAGCTGCGTTAAACGAGACAGACGCTTTTTATTAAGTGACTCGTTCACACTATACCCGAGTGTTTAAACTTGGAGCGAGTTGCGCTTGATGCAAAGAATATTACGAGTTACATGCACTGGATCCTCTCCTTGTGTACACCTTCGTACGAGAAACTTCTATAGACAATTCGCTTATAAATATATCCACTCCTACCTCTTAAAAAACACTGCCTCTTACGTGTCCACATTAAAGAAGCCATTATTGGAAAACAATTGGCGTAAACATGAACTCCCTGTAGTATTCTTGTTTTCATTCGATATTCTAGTGTTACTGTAAGTAGAAGTTCAATTCTGATCAATATAATTCTTTTTAGTTGATAATCAACCAGACGGACAAGACCAGGAGAAGCCACAAGATAGCGCTCAAGTGACGTTACATCAAGGAACACGCCCTTCTCCCATTTCTGAGGCCCATGCTGTAGTGCGCCCCATAGTGAATATTATCGTGCCTAACAATAGGGCTGACTTGTTATCCGAAGGAGGTTAGTAAGACAAGCATATAGGCGGTGAGGTCCCAATGTACCGTAAAATTCCAAAAGTAACGACCCCAGATACTTACGGATCTAGAATGTAAAAGAGGCCGGTACCTTCTGATAGCGGTTACTTTCGGGTGGTTAGAAGATGTTTGGTTTCAGACAAGGTGGACGCATAACGTGAAAAAAAAACAGTTCCGTTCATGTGTGTTACTAATTTCCCATACAAACGAAACAGATTATACCAAAAATAAAGGCCCCAAATGTTGGTACTGTAAGGCTGTGTGGTAAAAGCATTATGCTCGCGGTAAATTGACTCGGCATAGACAATATGAAGGAAATATCTTAAAATCCTGATTTCATCTGCATTTTACAATATTATTTCAAGAAGAATGGCAGAAGATCTCAGAATAATAATATCATCGTTAATTTAAATGTTATATTTCTTAAGTTCTCAAGCAGATTCAGTTTAGACTGGATCTGAAATGTACACTAAAATAATAAGAACAAAAAAGACCCTGATGACTAGACCTCGTAGGGAACTTAGGCCTCATCCATACTAATCCGTTTTCAACGAAAACGGAGCTGTTTTGCTCCGTTTTCAAAAAGATTTGCGTCCACACTTATCGTTTTCATATGGGTTTCACCTGTTCACACTCTAACGCCGTATTCGTTTTGAAATTTTTTATACCCTCAGTGTGCATGGTGCGTCTGTCCTCCATTTTGGATGCTCACGGTCCGGATACGGCTATCGCCCACATTACAACGCCGAAAAAGATCACCGAAAACGGAGCCATTCGAAAACGCTCTCCAGAGTAGAGCGATTTGAAGTTCAATTCTGATCAATATAAAGTTTTGCGTATTTTGGAGAACCTAGGCCACGACGGGAACTATATTGGATTTCCTTATGGAATTGTTTGATGGCATTACATATTTAGTTTGAGCAGCTATTTAGACAGATTCGCTCTCTGAACGGGTTTGGTTAGTTAAGAAATTCAAGAGTAAAATTTAAATCCATTTTTTGCTAGGCCTCGTCCCTGGCTTCGCCGTCGTCAGTGCTTAAGGTCCCTCGTATTTAAAT
>CM042751.1:7059835-7067175 GCA_022496165.2 Catalaphyllia jardinei
AGACATCAATCGCTATCAAACATAACTTATCAAAAAATATTGTGCTTTTTTAATTATTTGATACAGTGACCATGATTAACAACTCAAGCACCCGACTGACTAAAGTCATCAAAGATGTTGTTCTGGCAGGGATAAAAGCGTACAATTTTACCGATTTCACGCAGTTTTTGGTGGAAGTTGTACTGCTGGCAAACGTAGTGGGAATTTTCACCACAATGTGCCTGCTTTTCTACGTCAAGGTCACGTGTCCCTGCTATGTAAAGGAAGGCGGTACCAGACCCCGCACATTCCACAGTGCGCGTTACCAGATCGTTCCGTACAAACCCAAAGCTAATGAGGCTAAACGCATCAGAGATCCTACTGTTTCAAATCGTTCTAAGTAAAATATACAAGATTGTACAATAAAGTTGTCGGGCTGATTTCTGTAAAATAAAACGCGTATTCCCTTGCAGCAATGCAAGAGTTGTCAGTCTTCGGCGTCAGACAAACAGAGGTGGCAAGAAGATATGAATTTTATGTTCGAGTGAAGAGAACAATATCTCATCAGGAGTGAGCGTAGTGAACAAGTGAGGCAATGCTCTTGCCATCAGAACACAAAATTCATATCTCCGAATTAACGAGTAATGTTTCTTTTATTGTATGGACAACCTGGAATAAAGGCATATGATGGAGATGCAGGTATGTTGGCAAATACTCGGTTTCTATAATCAACACACTACAGATTTGAGGCTAATCAGCACACAATTTTAAGGCTGACACCCATCGCAATAACAATCAATGACATTAGCTACACTTTTAAGTGATAACTGAGTGGTCATTAATTAACTAACAGGAAAACAATTCATCGAGCCCACGTCCCGAATGAATGAAATACGGCATTATTTTTGTAAAGGAATATTAGTATCTCTTTACTGCTACATCCAAAGGAAAAAATTCCTGTGTAATTTACGAAGTCAAAAAGCGCACCAACGTTTCTCTTGAGATTCCGCTGGTAAACAAAATATACTGACCACTATATACAAAAAGCGCTGAACACTATTCTAATTTAACAAAAATATCAATTGCTTTCGTATCTAAATGTTAACATGCCACTGAATTTACCTTCTAAAACTTAGCACAGTTTGCGCTCAAAAAGTTCAAGACCGCAGGAAAGAATTTTCTTAGTCCTACTTGACGCATTAATAGGAAATTTTTTTCCGTAAAAGAAAGTTAGCTCCAGCAAGTTGTGTCAACGTTCGTTCGAGTAATTAGACTTATTCCTAAGTTTACTAAGACGACGGTGATTTTCTTCTACTATTGTGTTCATCAGTTTTAATTGGGATTTCATAGCAAAAAGCTTCTGTTCCAGCATAACACAAATAGATTCCATTTTTCCGTTTTCGTGTTCAGTTAAAATGCAGCCCTTACTAGGAAGCCTTTTTGCCAACTGAAGAGAGCCATAACAAAATGGCGTCCATTTAGGCGTTACGACATAACTCTTGTCTTGATCCTGATTCAGCCTCTTCCTTCGAAATCACTGACATGGCTGATTGAAAGGGAAGTCCACGGAGTGTAAGTGAGGTTTACTGGGGTCCAAAAGGCGGTACGCTCTAGCAGCTAGAGTGTAGCTGTACTTTTTGTTAGAACAAGAAACGCGAAGTCCTTGTACACTACTCGCTCGTTACATGCGCTCTCCGCTATGACAACAATCAGCCTTTCCTGCTGTGACCACAAACAGCCTGCCCTTTACGCTCAGACGTAGCATGCAAGGGCTGCAGAGTCGCAAGAGTCAAGCAGCGCAGTCATCACTACACAAGCACACACCTGAAATAAGATAGACATTGACTAGCACACCAGGAAATCATGAAAATATCTTAAACAGAAAACAAAATTATAGAAATGACAGCGTTTTAAATTGGCGTAGATTTTCTTGTTTGAATAGCGTCGCGCACAGTCTCTAAAAAGAACTCCAACATGGCTTAACTGCAGAATACCCCGCCACTTATTTGCATCTCATTGAATAAGAATAGCTACTACGGTTATACACCTCGTTTTTTAAAGCACATCGACACATGTAAATGAAGTGGTCATGGAGTGGCAGGGTATTCTGCAGTTACTCTGGAGTAACTGCAGAATTTTTAGATGGTATTTTCCAGCTTTCTGATAAAGAGCATTTAACAGAACAACGAAATCCAGTTCGTGTGGTCTGGATTTCCTTGGTCTTGGCTGGAAAATGAAAAACTTCCAACTCAAATGAACCAATGAATCAAATAAGATATTGGATAAAAATAGAACATAAAATGATCTGGATAAAAGCAGTGATGAAATTAAATTTAATAAAACACGACACTCCTGAGTTTTACTGCCATGTTTCGGAAGTTGCCTCTGCCATCTTTAATGTGAAAACTTCCAGTGAAATATAAATTCTACAGAAATTACAATAATAATAGCAATAATTAAGACTATGACAATAGTAATTAAAAAAAAATTAACAGAAAGTTTTCAATCAACATGTTTGGTTTGTCCCAAAGTATGTGTAACACCTCTTTGATTCTAAGAGCAAGCCACGAGGATGCATGATCGAGCATACAAGGGTGAATAAATCAGTGTTGATATCCGCGTTTCCAACACCATTTATCAACTTGACTAGACACCAAAGACAAATAAACCGCCGTAGCGAATTTGTGGATCTAACATTCCAAGCGTTAGCCCTTTGTCTTAGGTTCTAACAGTCGAAACGTCAATACAGTTAAAAACTCTGTTTGACGGTTAATGAACAGCTAAGTATTTAACTTAGGCCGCCAACGCAGCACAACGGTAATGTACAACATTGTAGATTCTTTCATGTGCAGCAAGTTATATTCCTGAGTGTTGCTATTTGAAAACTATTAGCGCTCATTATTTCATTCTGTCGTTGTTGTTCCTTTTTTTTTCTGTTTGTACCAGAAACACGAGCAGAGAAAGTAAGTTTATTTTACCGCAAATTCGTTAGGGAAATGAATAAGCAAATTAAAACACTGCGTTTAATTCTGTAAGAAAAGGAGGGCAGAGTTTATTTTCCCGTAAGTCGATCAGTTACCATTACTTCTACAAAACTACCCTAGTAGCTCTCGGTAGGCAAGTTCTGTGGCAATATCGAGTCTGCCGCAAAAGCGAAGAGTGTCTTTTAAAATGTCATTCACAAAGTCCAGACTCAGTGTTCGTTCTTCCATTGGGTTCGCTATAATTCAAACGTTGACTAAACGTATTTGCAGAATTTATGGCCGCAAAATGAGAAACTCTGTAGAATTATACTGTTGTAACTTCAAGCCAATGTTAAAACTGCTTCGGTCACGAATTCTGAGCCGATGGGAGATTAGTTTGTATTTTAAATTCGCATCGGCGAATAATACCCATGAATTGGAGCAATCTGTAGGAAGCAAGCCCAGTGATTCCATCTCCCGCAGCTGGTCTTGTAAAAGATACTTTTTAATGGAGGAATCAATAACGAGAATCGACCTTTCCCGTTCAGTTCAATTCATAGCTCTTGGCAACAACAAGTGTTTCCAGTATCCTGCAGGCGAAACTGTCAGAAACATCTCTTCCAATTAAAAGAGCTGTCATGACCGATCCTTCTCGAGTTTGCAGTCAAACCAAGTGACACGGTATACCCCTCAAGATGAGTTGATTATCAGTTGAATGTTGAACCCGCTAGTCGTTTTAAGAATGCAATAATAATTGATTTTTGGAAAATTGAACTCACTAGTCGTTCCTAGAAAACGGCTAATGAGTTTAATATCCAAAAATTTGATTTAATATTGAATTTTAAAATGACTAAGGAGTTCAATATTCGTATAATCAAATCATTATTGCATTGTTGAAAAGACTAGTGGGTTCAATATCCAAATAATCAATTCAGAAATGTTAAACTTGAGGAGAAAGCTTCACTTTGGTCTGACTGTAACGTAAATTTGCTCACCTAGTCCAGTCCCTGAACTCTCCTTTCTTCCCGCCCCATATAGGAGCTGAACCCGGGCGGGCGAAAGAAGAGTCAAGGATAACTTGCAGGCGCATGCTCAGAACGCCGCCATTTTTCTCCCCAAATCGGGGGAAAAACCATATTTGGAAGTAATTTCCAGATTTTCTGAATGATAATATACAAGCAACAATTTCGCCCGCCCAGGTTCGGCCCCTATATGGGGCGGGAAGAAAGGAGAGTTCAGGGACTGGACTATTGCTCACCCTACCGAGATTTAAATCCCTTTAATACATTGTACATCTTCTTCCGGAACGATTTTTGCTCGTTTTTGATGAGATTGTTACTCAGAGAGAATCAGTCAATGGAAATTTTGGGCTCGCTAGCGAACGCAGAAATGAACAAAGGGGGGTTCTTATTGCAGGCGTTATTCTTTTCTCCCAGTCCCGCTCCATCCATCCGCGCTATGCCTCCCGCTTCTGCTTTTCACGCCTGCTACAAAGGCTACGAGGAAGAGATAATCGCCAGGGACAAATTAATATCCGAGCACATTTTTAAAGTCGAATGAAACTATTGCGTTTCTTAAGTCACGTGACGCGTTTAGCCTAGTCGCGTGCGCCGAGCAAAAATATTTTATGGATTATAGACATTATAACTTTCAACAATGTTCGAATTCTGAATCACGTCCCCGTGATCTGGCCATTAAACATGATTGAAGCATATTTGGTCCGTTTTCCACGATTTTCAGCCGCGAAATTTAATATACCGATTAAACTTAAACTTGATGATGATAATGATGATGATGATGATAATGATGATTATGATGATAATGATGATGAAACAATAGATTGAAACAGCCCATGCATACTACACATCATTTGTGAAATCACTCCCATATTTCCAGGCTTTAAATGCAAATGACTCAAGATGGATGGCTGTTTATACCAGATGTGTTTATCATGTTTACTATCACTTTAAAGCTGTGGTTATCCATAAGGGTGTTTCTGCACGGGTGTTTGGCTACCAGTGTCCATGATGAGGTTGCTAAGCGAAAAATGTGTCAGCCTTGAAAGGGGACAATGTTCGTTTCCATAATTGTAGAGAAAACCAGGTGAATGGGGATTCCACCAGGACCAAGAAATTAAAAACCGCAGAATAGAATGACTGCCAAGTTGCCATTCAGGCGAGAACAGTTTGTCAGCCCGGCAGTGCAATTCACTGCAGGTATGTTTTTTTTCCTTCACTTCTTCTTCGCACAATTTCGTTTTTTACAGCTACCCTCCCTGGCATAAATTTTTTCTTGCTCCCCATCCCTCCCCATCAATTTTTTTAATGGTCCGTCCCTAAAACTAAAGCCTGATCCTCATATCCCGCCTACTGACAACGGTCGGCGATCTGTTCTCCAGAGGGTCCCCGCCGCATCTGCGATGGATCGCCGACGTACGCGCGACCTACATGCGAATACAAATCCACTTGTGAATATGGATCGAATCGTCTTACTGGAGTATTTTGCGTCCGCAGATGATGTTCACATAAAATATTTTCATCACCGACAATCGCCGACGACCACCGGCTTTTTAACCCCTACTCAGACATTCTTTGGGCTCGTCACGCAAACATCCTCTCTTGGGGACAGAACCGTCTCCGTATTCTAAAAGAGGCTACCAGTTTCCCAAGCTGGCAGTCAATGCCTGGTACAGATAATGATTCGGCGACAATCTGATTCGGCGATAAATGTTCACATATGCCGTAACTTAACTTCATCAAAGAAAACCAGGAAAGTAAACATTCCTGATTTCAACACTCGAAATGCATTGACAGCTTCCGCTCCGAGGTCAGAGAGTTCGATCCTTCTGGTTGGCTGAAAATAGAAACTAAACATTTTTATTCAAGATTTCTCGGAATTACAAACACAATAGACGCGTGTGTTCAATTTCATCGCCGTTTCGCAATCTACAGTTTATGATGGAGTCTCTCTTGAAAAACCTCAAGGAACAAGTTACTTGTTCGATCTGTCTGGATACTTACACCAAACCCAAGACCATAGCTTGTCTTCATACCTTCTGCTGCGAGTGCTTGGAGAAACACGCATTAGTCAGCCAAAGACAAGGAAGATTTCGTTGTCCTGAGTGTCAAACCGAAGTTGCCAACCCCGAAGGAAATCATTTCGATAATTTGCCGACCAGTTTTCTCCACAACAGCTTACTGAGTCTTCTCGCTGTTCGACAATGTGGCGATGGAAGCCAGATCAGTTGCGGTATTTGTAAGAAAAAGAGCACCGAGATCAGCTATTGCTTTGATTGCGAAAAGTTGATGTGCCCTAACTGTGTTAACGCGCATGAATTGTTCCAAGCTGCGGCGTTTGAAGGACACAAAGTCGCGCCAATAAAACAGTTTCAAGTCCAAGACTACGAGGCCTTGTTAAAGCGACGATCCTTTTGCTCACAGCAGTACCACGAGAGAGAGGTAACGAGGTTTTTCTGTCTTGAATGTCAAACTTGTGTTTGTCAAATTTGCATAAACACGGATCACAAGAATCACAATGTTGATCCGCTTGAAAAAGCAGCTGATGCCGAGAAAGCCAAAATCATGGCGGGTGTTGAGTTGTTGAAACAAAAGAGAAAAGTTTACACTGATATGAAGCGTCAAGTGGGGGATACAGCTTTCAAGCTAGAAGCTAATATTACCAAAGCTATTGGAGAAGTTTCACAAGCTGCCAACCAAATGATCGCTAAGATTCAAGAACGTGAGCGGGAAGCCATTACTGAGCTCCGGAACACAGGCGTATCGAGAAGGGACAAATTAGAACATGTATACAAAGAGACACAGTCTTCGACCAAGCAAATCTACCAAGCAGTCGAGTTTGCAAATAACATTGTTCAAAGAACCTCAAGCTCAGATATCATGCCAGGCAACAAAAATTTGGGACAGCGATTTGAAGATCTTCACAAGAAAGCAGTGCCAGCACTTCCGGTTGGCTCATTCGTGAAGTTTGTCTCGACTATTGCACCTGAGAGTTTAAGCCTGGGTTTTGTGGCAACAAGCGAAATAGATGTACATCGCTCCACATTTCAAGAAATAACTCAGAATTTCCAAGCTGGTTTAGAAGCAGAGTTTCTCGTGTGTCCTAAAATATCTAAAGAAGAACTGACGAGTGAAACCAAACTTAAATTTCTCGTTGAAGTTCTCGTGGATCCCGCTGAACAAGAAGACAGCTTGATTATTTGTGAAAAAGAAGATGGAAATTTCCAAGTGAAATTTATACCAAAAGTACTAGGCAGGTACGGCATTACAGTGAAGATAAATGGCGACAAACTTGCTAACAGTCCTTTCACTGCAAGTGAAGTATGATCCTCGCAGTAGATTTTCCAATTTAAGCAACTGGAAAGAAGAAGGCTGAAAAAAA
>CM042751.1:7070897-7073397 GCA_022496165.2 Catalaphyllia jardinei
TGATTACAATTCGATAATAAAAAATGGGGGTCACGAGCCGGGTTTTGAGTTATAAGCGCTTAAAGCTAAAATTAAGGGTGTTCTTAGCAGGTCATATTGTTGCTATGGTAACCTATTGTGCCACAAAATTAACAGGGACTTGTTCACCGATGATTGGGCAGTCTGTTGATACCATGATTTTGGCATCAATCGGTATAGAGTGGTTTTAATGACCCATCAAACTCAAAGTCTTGGAAAGTACTGGAAACTGTTTCCCGCCACCTTAATCTGTATACGTAGTTTTTCGTAATAAGTTGTAGTTTTTATATTAAGTTATTTACGACTGATGTATTTTACCGTGTTTTAAATAACGATGATGATGGTGATGATTCAAAGCGCAAAGAAACATTTAACATTTACAAAGGAGAACGACTCTCTGCTCTTAAGGAAATGCGTGAAATGCTAGACCGGAGTTCGGCCTATCCTCCTTCTCGCTCACCCCCTTCCCACTTCTCCCCGTTTTCTCATCCCAATCTCGCTCGTTGGCTCGCCCGCTTGTTCACTTACTTATTCAATCTCTCCGCCTGGAAAAAGAAAGCAAAAGGTTGCTACGCAGGATACAGATGGGTCTGGAGACATTATTTGATACTCTAGATTCTTGAACTAAAATTTAATGCTGATTTCCCTTTCGAAAATATCACTGGTTGATCTCTAATACAAATAGTTCGATCACAGGACCTAAAAATGCCGCAAGAAGTTCGAAACCGGATTACGGGGAGAAGATTCACTGAAATCCTTCACAAAGAAACACATAAATACCATTTCCGGTCGGAATCTTACTTCCGCTGAAATGTCCTTCAGTTTGTTGAAACAGTTTAAATTATTAAGTCTGTGTGCCGTAATCGACCATGTTTGGCAAGAAATATATCAGGGGATTTTTCGGAAAGGAAAAATCACTGAATTAGAGAACACCTAAGTCCAAAAATCTAAATAATCAAATTATGAGTGATCACGAATTTTGAGATTCAACTTTCTGGTATATCTTTAAATTATATCACTCCTGTAAATATTAAGATTTTCCACGGGTTATTTTGACTAATAAACTACACTACCCGCCTAGATTAGCCTATGCTATTTGCGGGTTAGTGCATTTTTTGTTACTTTCTAGGTAAATGTGCTTTTAATACTAAATCTGAGTTTGAATTTGATCTTTTCTCCGTACCAATGCCTCGCCAGCTAACAGGGATAGATGACTCTTTCATTTCGACGCAACATTGTTGAATCCGGTTTAGTGAGATGTTGTTAAGCGTATGAGATAACTGATTCACGTTTTGGTCTGGATCATCGAATCATGATGTACGCGGGAGGTTTGGTGACCAATGAAAGAAAAACGAAAGAACTTACTCGACGAGCAGCCAAGAGCACTTCTCGCCTCTCATGACTGCTCTCCAAAATTTTTTAAGTTTATCAAAACTCATTATTATGTATATTTTATGCTACAATCCATTGATATATAGAGGATATTACACGGTGGCGAGAAGATATGAATTTTATGTTCGAGTGGCAAGAACAATATCTCACGAGTGAGCGAAGCCACAAGAACATAAAATTCATATCTTCGAGCCAACGTGTCCTTGTGAGACAGAGCCATATAATAAAAATCAGTATATGGAGGAGAGTGTTTTACTGGGAACTAAACCACTCGTAGATTCCATACGTCACTTCATCCGGGACCCGAGTGGCGTATTTTCCATATGTCACCTTTGTGAGTGTCGTATTGTTCAATGACGTCACGATTCCCGCCTTTTGCTTTTGTTGAACACTCTCCTCCATATAATAAAAAGAACATTACACGTTGGCTCAAAGATATGAATTTCATGTTCTCGTGGCAAGAACAATATATTGTTCTTGCCACTCGCACATAAAATTCATATCTTCTCGCCACCGTGTAATATCCTCTATTTATTATATGGCTCTGTCTCACGAAATTCAGTCAATCAAATTCGCGAATTTGATTGGCTGAAAACAATTTTGACCGAGGTCTAAATTTTCCTTCGAGTTTTGTTTGCTTCAGATCATCACTGTCTTTGAGTTTAACCACAGTAGGTACTCTGGTTTTGGTTTTACGATGTTTAATTTTATACCGCTCTATCTGTAAAAAGAAAACAAGCCATAAATTGCTTTGTTTCATAAAGAACCTTAAGGAAATGGTGGGATCACGTTTAAAGTGCCAATAAAGTAAAAATAATTGCTGCTTATTTGAAAGGCCTTTCAAAGTATAGAAGAATGGCGTTTTTCTTTTTAGAATAGTTTTTTTCGTTTTAGAGATATTTACGTTTTTGTAAATAAAGTAATGATGTCATAGGTGGTTTCACTAAAACAGTACAACACTCGATCAAGAATATCTCTAGAAATATTAAAGCAGTGTTCTTCAAACTGGGCACTAGCTATAGGGCGGTACATCAGAAAAGAAGCAAAATGATACCCGTCCTGCCGTTGCCATGACAACAGTTATGCCGGT
>CM042751.1:7083397-7101459 GCA_022496165.2 Catalaphyllia jardinei
AAATCTAAAGGCTGATGTAAATATTTTAGTCCTATTAAGGTCTGAATCCTATTAAACTGAGTCCTATTAAACACTGGGGCTGTCACGCAACGTAGTTTGTACCGGGACCTCTTCTGTCAGAATGCCATGAACTTTGTCACTGAAATATCTTTCTGTAAAACCCCGGTTGTTGATGAAAAATGGTTGGGTTTTAGAGGTTGAAAGCCAGCTAGGGAAATCATTCAAGGTATCTGTATAAAAGTTTATACGGCGTCGAACGCACTCTCATAATCTTTGATTACTACTAGTCATAGGAGTAATATGCAAGTGGAGTTCTTTTTTATTTATTTGGTGAAATAAGGTAATAGGTGAAACAGAGTTGTTTGGGAAGAACGCATGTGTTGTTGTGTTGTTTAACGATAACCAGATGTCGATTTAATTGCATGGGGGATAACAAGTTGTTAAGGGAATTTACATATGTTATTTACCGGGCGGGGGGTCCGTATGGGAAAAAACAGTCACATACCGAGCTAGCGCGGCCTGTGCATAACAAACACTCCGAACACTTAATTTGTGACCAGAGCCAAAAAAATATGCGAGTCAAAATATAATAATTAAAAAGCAAAAATAAGAAAAAAAGTACTCAGTCTGCATGGTCTGCACGGTCTGCGGTCTGCAGTCTGCATGGTCTGCGTTTTGGGGTGACCCAGTTCGTCTTGCTTGTTTACTCGAACATTCAAATCACGAAATAAGATTTTCTTTTGTGAAACATTCAGGCAAACTACGCGAAAGCTTTGTCAGAGCCCTTTAAAGTACTATAACAGTATGCGTTTTTACCATAATAATTAAATTTTAGTTTTTAAGCTTAAAGCACAGGCAGACCACTCTATGTGTTCGTGGTTTAATATACATCAGTATGTTTATATCAAACAAAGAGGATCTATGAGGGTTATGAATAAAGCTATGAAAATTGCACATCTAAATCACATCTCGGTCTGAATATCCTGATACAGTTCAATGAAACCTTAATCGACTCATGTATGGTGATTTCTCGCCTTCTTGGGCCGTCTAAAGCTTCTTATAGCGAAATTACTTTTGGCCGGTGACGGTTAAGACAAGAGAAGGAGACAAGGCTTGCAACTTAGCGGCCGTCAGCCGCGACCTCCTCCACTTCATACTGGAATTAACGCAAAAATACTTGGATCTTGATAGATGAATGTTTTCTCTATCTCTTCGCCGAATTTGAGCTTCATCCTTCCAACAGTTTCCGAGAAAATCGATGCTGAAATACAGTTTTCTCAATATGATCGGTATCAAACTCAGCGACCAAAGGAATTCAAGGAATGCAGGCCGTTTTAAATCTACCAATCAGCGCTTGGCTTCGCACGGCAACGCGCCGCGGTTCAAATCCCCAACCCTGCCCCGCACAGGAGTTTTGACACTTCCGCTCCGTCAAACGGAAGCGCTTTCGGAAAATCAGCTGACTTTGTTTTGATGTGTTAAAGCCACGTGTTGTATGCGGCCTTGCAATGGCGAGCAGTGAGCTCACGTGCGAACACCTCGCTTGTGTACATGCGGCGCTCGAAGGGCATAATTTTTCTGTATTTGGGGAGGCAGGAACAGGAAAATCGAAGGTAGTTTCTGAAATTTGCCGAAGGAAAGGATCATATATTACAGTGATCTGTTCGACGGGCATAGCTTGTGAAGTCTTCAAAGGCGATAACAACTTAGCTTACCCTGCTGCAACAGTTCACTCGTTCTTAGGAGTTGGTACTGCCAAAGGATCTTTCGATTATGTGTGTAAATAAGCTTGTAGTAACCCAGTTGTTAGGAAGCGGATCTTGGGTGCAAAATGTGTCGTGTGGGACGAGTGTTCGATGGGAAGCGCAAGACTATTAATACTGTTTCACGAGATTACATCGCAAATTCGCGGCAATCTACGACCATTCGGAGGAATGCAGTGTATTATTGTGGGCGACTGGCTTTAACTTAAACCTGTCGCAGACAAGTTCGACGATGGCCGGCCGATGTACCTTTCTTATTTATTGCCATCCTTGTTCATGCATACAATCAAGCTGACGATAGTGCATCGGCAGAACGAAGGTGAGGTGGTTTACCGGAATATCCTGCGAGTTCTCCGTATCGGAAGGTGTGACAACGAAACTGTAGAAGCTATTTTGAGTCTTGAAAGGGAGATCGGCGACATGGATAATGCAATCCATTTGTATTTCACGAACTTGCTCGTGGATGCCCACAATGTTTCCCGGTTGGATTTGCTGCCTGGAGATCGTGCATCTTTTACTGCTGCTGACACCGGTAATCTTCAAGGCCTTGAATGCCCAGCACCTTCCGTGTCATATTTCAAGCCTAGTGCCCCAATGATCGTTTTGTATAACATCAGCGCCAATATCCAAGAAAAATGAGTGATCCAAGATCCAAGAAAAATGAGTGACGACACCGCTGTAATCAGACTAGGTGAGGGTGAACATGTTATCCATAATGTGTCATGGCTTAATGTTGATGATGACGGCCACATTATTGGCTCAAGATCCCAAATGCCTCTCAAGTTGCATTGGGCAGCAACAGTGCACAAGGCCCAAGGGCTTACCTTGGACAAAGTGATTATCCACTCATCATATGAATTCACTGGAGGACTACTTTACACAGCTTTATCAAGAGTGAAATCAATTGATGATGTGCAAGTGTTGGGCTTCAGGCGTGACCATGTCTCCAAACGAGACAATGTGTTAAATGCCATCAGTGAGCTACCCCAGAGCAATCTTAAAAATTGCCCCTGTTTTAGGGATGTTAATTTGCAAGCCATTGAAGAAGTACAAGAATTAGAACAGGACGTCAGTGATGAGGATTTACTTAAAATTGTCCAGGGCATGTTTGATGAGACTGGTGCAGTCGACCAATTTATTGGTATCCATGACAATGAAGAAACTGAAAGTGAACTAAGTATGGAGGAAGTTTTGGAAATGGTAGAGCAAAATGGACATATTCTTGCTAAACCTCCAGATGATTTTGACGTCAAAGTGCTTCTAATGTCCTAAAAGGGAGCAACATTCACAGATGACGAAGGGAGTTTTGGAAATTTGAAGAATAAGGCTGTGGATTCAGCCATTGCCAATGTTGACCTGTTTTCTGGTCTTGTCCAAGTCGTGTGGTTTAAAATTTTTCTCCATCTGCAAAAACATTTGAAAGAAAACATTAAATTTTCAGTAAAAAGTTTAAAAGAATTATATCAGCAGGCAATTGACATTTCAAGAACTGCCGACTTTAGAGGTTGGCTAAAAGAGTGCTTTCAGACCCCTGAAAATCAGAATTTGTCACCTGCAGAAATTAGCATTGGATTTGACATTGTTCTAGGAGTTTTCCAGAATACCCTGCATATTGTTGGTGATGCTGTCCGACAGAGATCACATGATGACATGGTTTCCACTTTAAATGTCAAGGATATGGATGAGGCTGGGCTGGGAAAAGTGAGATTTGTGGGTGCATGGGCTATAAGTAGAGTTCTCAAAAAAGCAAAGAAGTATGTCAGGGACATCCTTTACACCTCATGCAAGGACACAAGGGCCCAAGTGAACAAAAACATTTCAAAGATCCAAGCTCTTGAAAGCACTGTTGTCTTTCCTTACGAAATCTTGAGTTCGGAAACAAAATTCCCTGCAACACTAAATGTCACTGAGTCTAGACAATACAGAACCCAAGGACTTATTCATGTTTCTGATGAGTTCTATGCATTTGTTCTTGAATTGGAGCAGAGGCGTATCCAAGGTCTAAACACTACAATGCTGAAGAAGCATGGTGACAGGCTGATAGAGGTGGTAGAAACCACTCTCCTCAATGATGAGCAACTGAAGTCAAACTGGAAGGGCCTCTTCACTAAGGTTGAAGTTGCGGTAGGTTATTGATTAATTAATATATAGTTAATAAATCTATTAAACTTTAACCTGCAACCTAAGAATGGGGGAGGTTTTGTCCACTTGCCCTGCCGTTTGTTCTACCCTCTCCTAGATCTGGAAGTGGACAAAAAACTGCATCTATATTCACAGTATTAATTGTACGTCTTTTTATTTTAATAGACTCATGTAATTACAAACTGCTGAGTGAATACACAATTCAAAGTGAATGATAGCCTTAATAGTAACCTCATATTTCAGTAACAATATATCTTGATAACATAAAATTATTAAGTGAAATTTGCCTTCCAGTTACTTTACATGTGATCTGTGAATTAATTTACTGAGTTACACATTATTAATAATTAATTAGTTTTTTGTTTTCGATTATGTTTAAATAGCCTATCTTAGTACATGAGCTGTTTGCTGAAGTGATTACGCGATACACAAATATGGGAGCCAACCAATTTGTTAAGGATTTCCGCCGTAAGTGGCAAGTTAAGAAGGCCATGGCTCACCGACAGATGGTTATGGCTAGAAAGGACAAGCAGGTGCAGAAGGACGCTAAAGTCCCTCTTGAAAAAGTAATCCAGGACAACTCATCTCAAAAAGAAACATCACACAATCAACTAAAGGCTACAATCAGTAAATTTGGTGATGCAGTGCTGGGGAACCTCTACTCAAAAGCTGAACTGGTCACACTCAATAAAGGATATGGGCTAAAACTTAATTCACGTGCTAATAAAGCTCAGCTGTGAAAAAGTCTTGCACATGCTATCAGGGCAAACGTGAATATACCTTTTCCTTGGAGTCTTGTTCCTGGATCACAGCTACAGGCAACACCACTCCAACATGGTAGATTAGGAGTGACAATTAATGTTTTAAATAGAACTCTGTAGCCATTAGTAGTGATCTTTAAAGAATTCAGCAATTCAGGTTTTGGCACTTTTTGATAACTACCTGAGTGAGACTTGCTAGGCTAAAACTGGTTATTGAAATTCCATACTTCTTGCAAATTCTTAGACTGAAGTATCATATATTAAACAGAAAAGAAGCCAAGCTGGTTACCCTTTTGCTTACAACTGATTGTCCAATATTTACAGCTGTCAAGGTTGAACTGTACATATAATATTTAGGATGATTATTCTGTCCATTTAAACCTCGTTCCTGGCAGAAAATGTTCTCTAAAGTATCTTGGTTTATTATCACAGGTTTAATGCCAGCATCCTCATTGCCGTACTTGGCCCTGAAATTGGTCCGTCAAATAGCCAACTCTCGAAAGTGAGGCTGCAGAGCCATTTTACTTCCGATTGCTGCTAAATTTGGCAAGTGGGATGATATCATCATTGGCCAATTGCAGGCCAATTTTCAGCCCTTTTCCTCATATTCCCCCCTCAGGAGAGTTTTGTTTTCTTACCTCGCATTGTGTCAGGTTATGTTTTTCAATGATCATAGATCTCAAATCAAACCACAGCTGGTCTGACAAAAATTCCTTTGGAGAACTGGCATTGTCCTTCCATCAAGATAATCAAGAAACTCTCTTGCCTTAATCAACCTGGTATCATGGATAGTTGAAATTATGTCTTTCCTTGAGAAAAGATCAATTGGTTTGCTTGTGTAATGAAGAAATCTGATGGGTTCTTTTAGTGCATCTGCCTCATCTGTTTTGCCCATACTCGCCAGGTGCTCTTTATACTTCTGTAAGAGAATTTTCAAAACCTCTGGATAACAACAAATACCATATGAACACAATCATGCAATGACAATAATTATTAACATGCTGCAGGTTTATAGCTGCAGATCTGGGAGTTTGCTAGAGCATGATATTAATGCATGTACTCTAATTGTACAGTGATATAAACCTTAGAGAGGGGTCCCCAATTAGCTAAATTCATTGACACATTTATTATTTAATAAAGTTTTCATTTTTTTATTTATTCAATATTTATTTGTTTGTTTGTTTGTTTATTTATTTAGTACATGATTTATAGGGATCTCTCTCTCAATAGACATGACTCTAGTCAATTCACTATGCCTGCAAGCTAATTAACAGGGCATGTTAGTCAAATTCATCTATCTTTAAATATAATACCTCCATGAGATATAACATTCTTTCATCCAGGACTTCTTCTGCTAAGCTGTTTCGCATCCTGGATCTTGGTGTCAAGTCAAAATGGGCATCAGTTAGTCTCTCATGCATAGGAAGAGAATGGTTGGTTTGATCCCATTCATACGCATCTTTCCAGAACTTGAAAACTATCACAGAGTTGTTAACTGTCAACTTTCTTGGGCTTTTTTCTGACAGGGTACTCTTCTCGAGGTGATTTCTGATTTTTTTGAAATTGTGCTATGAAAAAGAAAAGGCATGTCCTGTGAGATAATACTAATTCTCCATTGACTGCAAATAATTGGCTGTTCAGCCTGCATGACTTTTTAATAAGAGGTTTCGAAATATCAATAATATTTAGATTTATTAAGCAAATGTAATAGTATACATATGTAGGCAACACAATGCAAACTGACTTTTCGATTTTTCCTCCTGTGTGCAGGTTATCAGCAACAAACTGGTGGTCTGCTGGATGCACATCAGATGGAAAAAGCAGCTTCAGGAAAGACCTGTTGGGCTCCCCTCCATCACATACTACCCAGTAAATTCTAATCAGACAACAAAACAGAAGAGGCAAATTGAAGAAGAATTCAAAGTGCAGTAAGGTCTTAGGATATTTCATTTTTTTTTATAGTTACCTAAACCCTGCTCGTTCACAGAGTTCTATGCCTTCCCAAAACTTCTCAAGAAGGGTGACAGCCGGCAAGCTTTTCACAGGGAAGTGGGCCAATGCAAATCGGAAACCACTGTCTGTAACAATTGCAAACTGCATCACTTTAGATGCCAGTTCAGGGTCATTATTACCTGTAAAGTATAATTGTAAGGGACCTGAAGTTGTCATCTTTGCGCCTTTATGGTTACAACAGTTGAATAAATGGGAGCATGCAGTGATGACAAATAAATTTCCTTGCTTATTATTTCCTTACTTTAAACGAAACGTTATGTCAACAGTTCCTGTTATTCTAAGCTTTTAACACTGACCTGAATATTGTATTTTTCTTACCTTGAACTAAACATCTACCATCTTCATAACTTTGTCCAAGGTCAACAGCACCAATCAGCTTTTTATGCCCCCCAACTCTCACAAACTACAAATCCTCCTGTATTAATTAAAATGAAAGTACTGTAAGTTGTCTTAATTGCTCTGCTTTTTTGTAAGTAGTGTATGTAGTTGTTTTTATTGTTTTAGTGTAAAGTAGCAGTGAAAGTATTGTTGAGTGTAAGCAAACATAATAAAAAAAAATATATTAAAAAAAAATGAAAGTAATAATTGAGTGACAGTATTAATTCTAAAATTAGTTATCAGTTAACCATATATTTATTTTACATCAGCACTCACTAAAATAAAATAAACCGTATATCTCATATTAATATATTTAACTGTTCAAAGCTCGCACACATCTCAGCAAGACTGCAATAATCAATTAGTAAAAGTAAATTTTTTTAGGGGTGGATGCTTGGAGTGTAATCAAATGCTGGACTCTATCAATGTGTAAGTTATTCAAGAAACTCATTCACCTGTATTGTCATCTCATCAAATATCAGCCCACCCCAGAGATCTTGATCTTTCAACTTTAGTCTTGAAGCCTCTCTGTGACACCAAGCAAGAACTTCCACATTCCAGCCAGATGAACTGAAAATGGAGTTCTTGTAATAACTGAATACATTTACAAGATAGCAAGAATTGTTAATTGCAAAAAAAACTCCTTGCATCTGTTTAAGAGATAATAATCATTTAATTAAAGCACTGTTTTTAACAATACCTGATGAGTCTTTTGCTTGGAAGTATAAGATGTTGTTTCATGGTGTCAAATGCTTTGGGAGATGTTGAATACAAATCAAGGCATAGCCTAATAATCCTATAAATATGGAAAAATATGAATAAGTGTTTCAATGTTATAGTTATTGTGAGATTTGTTTGGCAAACAGCAACACAATTTAATTAATTCGGTCCTGGCATCTTGGTAGCTTACGTTAAGTTATGTGAACAAATATATAGCATGTTGCAAATCTGTGTAAATAAATTTGTAAATTAATGTGCCCCTTCCCCTTTTTCCCTGCATAAAAATCATTGATTATCCTCCCTATATGCACCAACTAGCCCTTCCCAGTGGCGGAGCCAGACCTTGAGCTAAGGGGGGGGGGGGGGAACGGTCTTGATTTACTTGCCCTGCTGGCCTTTTTCCCTTCAGTAATTTCTTCTTTTTTTACCCAAAATAAGGGGGGGCTGGGCCCCTCCCCTAGATCTGCCACTGCTTTCATGCAACTATCTGAATAATAACTGATCTCTTATTTTACATTAGTATTTTTTACGTGTGTAAACGGATCGACTATGGTTTATTTTTTCTAGTAAGACTAACGTACTTCGGGTGCCATCTATGATCCTTTCCTGATTTGGTTTTTAAGCAAAAACTTGTTGATCAAGAAGTAAGGCCATTTCTCCTTTAATTTTTGTGTTGTCAACAGCACCAAGCTGTCACAGAGAAGCACTCTTCAGCAAATTTTTGTTTCCAATACTTTTCTCTCTGAATTGCATTTCTTTTTTTCTTTTAGAACAAGATTTATCTTTGCTATCTTGTCTTCATCGCTAAGCAAACAGTTTTTCGTCTTCATGATATGACTGTATGTGTCTTTTCTTTTAGTCAAAAGTTTTTTGAGATAAAGACACTCTGTGCACGTTTGGCCAAGAGAGGAAACCATTTGTTGACATTTTTTGGAAACAAACACTTCCTGTGAATTCCCAAGTATTACTTTCAAGCAGATATTGTCATTTTCACGACGTACTACAGCTTCATTTCGGTTGTCAACAGCAACTCCTGAACATACCGAAAAACGAGAAAGATATCCTAAAAGGAAGAAAAGACTACTGTTTTGGCTTTCGTCTAAACCCATGTCACTTCCAGTCATTTCGTGGCCCAAGAACTTAGGGGATCGATCTTAAGTTGTACCACAACTTCATTTCCAACTATAATCTCTCCGGTCAATCGACTGAAGTGAAGTTCAGGAGGATCTAAAACTTTTGAACGTAAAATCCATCCCTCGTAAGTTGTAGAGATTATCAAATCGGTCCAACTTGATGGGCTGTTATTTTCCTGTGTTCTCTTTGCGATGTTGATGAAAACAGTACTTCGTTTTCCATCTCTTCCTCGTGGGCGAACAATCTTGACTTCTCCAAAGACATCTTTAATAAGAGCTCGAACATCGCTCTTCTCTACCTGAAAGCACAAATTTTCTTTTTCACTTTCGAAGTCCTCCATAATTTTATCTAGAGGAAGGTGTCCACCGTCACAGAACTCGTACGTTTGCGAAAACCTGGAAGAAGAACATTATCGAGTTGGAACAGTGTAGACAATGAACTGTATTGTGTTCATAGTGCTACGCGGCACAACATTCATATGTATATTAAAATTGTTTAACTTACCAACACCTTTTCTTTTGTTCAGCTGTCCATTTTTTTCTAGTTTCGTGGGTTGAATACATTTTTCAACTGAGCACACACCACTGAACCCAACTGTCACTGTTATCCGTTTGACGGAGCGGAAGTGTCAAAACTCCTGTGCGAGGCAGGGTTGGGGATTTGAACCGCGGCGGGCTGCCGTGGGAAGCCCAGCGCTGATTGGTAGATTTAAAACGGCCTGCATTCCTTGAATTCCTTTGGTCGCTGAGTTTGGCACCGATCATATTGAGAAAGCTGTATTTGTGACTTCAGCATCGATTTTCTCGGAAACTGTTGGAAGGATGAAGCTCAAATTCGGCGAAGAGATAGAGAAAACATTCATCTATCAAGATCCGTCGCCATTCAGGTGAGATTTTCAGTATTTTTGCGTTAATTCCAGTATGAAGTGGGGGAGGTCGCTGCTGACGGCCGCTAAGTTGCAAGCCTTGTCTCCTTCTCTTGTCTTAACCGTCACCGGCCAAAAGTAATTTCGCTATAAGAAGCTTTAGACGGCCCAAGAAGGCGAAAAAACACCATGCATGAGTCGATTAAGGTTTCATTGAACTGTATCAGGATTTTCAGACCGAGATGTGATTTAGATGTGCAATTTTCATAGCTTTATTCATAACCCTCATAGATTCTCTTTGTTGCTGCCGCAGCGAGTGAGCCTGAAGCGAACGAGCGAGGCAGCTCTCTAATCAGCAGAAGATTACATTATAGGGGCTTGCAATCACTTTTTCTTACCAAACGCAAGCAATTGTGGTTATGCGCAAATGGGAGATTTAGGATGCGCAGTGGTATGCGCAAGGAATTGTGGTTATGCGCGAACGGAAATATTTTAGGATGCGCAGTGATATGGCGCAAGGAATTGTGGTTATGGGCCAATGGATGATTTAGGATGCGCAGTGAACCATGTGCTTGCTTGTTTCTTAAAGCAGTGTCAAATTGTATGCATTAACTTTATGCATCATGACGAATCGATGGCGAGGTGTGACAACGGTTACCGGTCCAAAGATTACCGATTACCAATAATCTAATAACATTGAACCACAAGCCGAAGAGACTGAAATTCGTTCTACCTTGTTTAGTTGTGTAAAACACTCACACATTTAATCGTATTACGTTGAACGATGTGCTGCACCGGCGGTAGCCCTAAGATATCAGCTTACTTTGTTGTGTGCTTAGTTGTGTCCAAAATAAATAAATAAATAATCAGCTACGAAGGCAATGCTAAGACTACTGCACAATCACAACAAGAAAGTGAAAAAAAAAACAAGAGCCCGACCTGTGTTGTTTTGAAAACCATGCTACAAAAAAACAACATAAGCGCATTTAATGTCGCTTGCCCAAGACAGCGGAACATTTATCAAATCACGTCACCTACAACATGTAATTTGCATACAGACAGGCAAACGAACTTCGTCTGAACAGCTTTTCCAACTCGACTACTTTACTCTCGTTCGAACAGCTTATTCACCTCGACTACTTTACTTGGCGGCGAGTTAGTTGGTGGCGAGATGGTTTCTTGGTGGCGTGTTGCTTGGTGGCGAGATGGTTTCTTGGTGGCGAAACTCCTTGGTGGCGAGATGACCGGATACCGTGACAAGGGATCGAGACAATAAAGCACATACACATACGATACACATCTAGCTCCCCTGTACCATAAAATCAAAAGGATGGAAATTGAAAGATGTGAAAATTGTAGCCGCAGAAATCTCTGGAGTGTTGACATTGTCGAAGACGCGTCCGGCATCGCCGGATATGTGAAAATGCTAAAACTAAGTTTAAATTCATGTTCGGATGAAAAGGAGTAGATCGTAGCATATATGAAATAGGTGTGTTCTACACTTTCGTTTGTTTTAATTATTCTACAAGTTTTAGTAACGATATATTTCTCTTCATCTGATTGTTAAATGCAATGCATTCCTGTAAAAAGTCATGAATTCGAGAATTCGTGCTGCTTTTACATAATCTTTTAATTTTAAATCCTGATTATGTTGCTGCTCTCTCGCTTCGCCCACTCCGCAACAATTAACTTGACTTATGTAAACATGTTCCTTTCCTTTACTTCAGGGTCAATTTCTGCATGCAAAACGTGTATTAAGTTCAAATTCTTGTGAAGAAAAGGGCACTTGAACGCAATATCTATTCACTCCCAAAAGCACCCAACCCAATAACAATTTCAATTGATTTCCCTAGCATAACGATTCAAATATGTTGTGCAAATGAATTCTTCACAGCTCAGTTCATAGGGTAACTGTTAGCATACTTAAAGTTGTTCTCCCCTTCGGCAGCATTATTACCATTCAGGTATACTAGTTTTATATAAACATACTGATGTATATTAAACCACGAACACATAGAGTGGTCTGCCTGTGCTTAAAGCAAACATTAAAGTAAAAGCACAACTCACCTTCGAGAAGAAGAGCACATGGCAAGAAACACGGCGTGCAACGCATTGTGGTTGAATTTGTGGATACAGGGCAATGCATTGTGGTAGAAAAGTTTGAAGCTCGATTCCCTTGCCGATTATATCTGCTGACTTCGCTCAATCGCTTCAGGCTCCTTCGCTGCGTCAGCAATAAAGCCGAGGCTAAGATTTTCGAAAAGGATAGATATAATTTTGTGTATTGAAACATCTGTAAATACATTACTGCAGTGATTACACTTGATTGTCCTTGACATAATTGAAACAAAATCGGGTACTTTCGTTTCCATCATGCTATATCTAGTGTCGGCGTTTGACGTGACATTTAGACCTCACTGACTGCAACGAAAAGCGATGGAGCACATGTACAATGTAACGCAATACAGATCTAAATACCAAACACCCCAATAAATTCGGAAATGTCATAGGCTATAATTTAAGAATAATACAAGAATGTTTTCAGCCTAAAATCGGCAGAAAAATAAGAATATTCAGCCTGGGCCGGAAAAACAACATCCTTATAAAACAAAAAAGAGTGTATGCAGACTTTGATTTCCACCGTCTGAGTTTCCATTTGCAAAGCGAGTGCTTGTGCAAACCGTTTCCCATGATAATCATGAAAATCAGTTGATCTTCATGCGAAAGTAGTAATAGAGGGTCATTTTAAGCCTTGTTACTGGGTTCCCCTTGAGTTCCGTGTGGTTCCCTTTGGATTCCCTCGCAAAAAGTGGGTTCCCTTTATTAATATGCATAACGGTCGAGTCAACGACGTCATCTATTGTTATAACCTTGGGTTCCTCCATACTAATGAAGTGTCTAGCTAGCTAGGTAAAAATGGGTTCCTCCATACTAATGAGCATCGCTCTAGTACAATGAAAACAATAAACTTGCCCAGACTTGCCCGCGATAGTGAACCCTGATTGGCTCATGTAGAATCTATTATCTGTTTAAAATAAAAGCGCGCTCTCCGTTTAGCATTTTATTCTTGTCACAAACTCCAGTAACAAATATTTTTTGAGCGGATAGCTTCCAAACATGCAAGTCGAATCCACATCTAAACCTATGTTAACCGTGGACGAGGCTAATGAGGATACAATTAGTGCGTTCAAGGAAACTGATGCTACCAAGGATTTGCGAATCAAGAACAGTGTATGCCTCGTCATAGACTTGGAGGGATTCTTTGTGCAAAAGATATTTCAAGTGCGTGAACTGGGTTATTACTCCTGGAATGAACACTTTGGCCGCTATGCTTTCTTCCAACCAGCAGCACTCAAAGACTTGTCCCACAATGATAAAAAGACAGTAAACTTTGCAAAACAAAACATACACGGACTCACTTATCAACCCCGTTACCAAGAGAGGGCTTATGAGTACGATCAAGTAGATAATTTCTTACTGAGATTATACAGTCAATTCAGGACGGGGAAAAGAACTGTGGTAGCCTACAAAGGGGGAAATGTTGAAAAAGACTTGTTAAACAAACTGAAAATTCCTTGTCTTGATTTAGAAACTTGGGGCTGTCCAAAATACGAACAGTTAAAGCAAACGATCGTAGAACCGTTAGCGAGCTGTGGGTTTCACTTAAATGATAATATTCACCATTGTCCCATAACAGAATGTCACGCGTTTTGGTTATGGTTTCAAACTTATATCAGGTAAATAAGCAGTTTTCACGTACTGGAATTTTTTGGGAAAAAATGATATTAAAGTTAGTTAACCTAGAAATCGGTTAAGTTTTTATCTGCACTCTCAGCTTTGCTGGCGACAAAGAAAAATAAAATCTGAGCTAACTGCTCTTGTTTTGCGCTCCGTTAGTCACGCACTGAACTCTACTTTCAGCCCTAGATTTGCATACAAACTCTCCAACGGAATAGCCCATGGGACAGATCTATCATTGAAATGCTAACAATAGAAGTTCAGAGCGCTAATTAATTGTCAACACGCGACAATAAATGTTTTCGAACAACACCGTTTCTTGAATATTACTTTTATTAGCAAAATGGTTCAAATACACAGAGATTTGAAATGAATTTTTTAAAAAAAAAATACATTTGTTGATAACGAAAGCTCCACAACGAAGTGTTTAACACAAAGTAAATCAGGAAATTAGAATGCGATGAACAATAAAACTGAAGTCCCCTAAACAAAGAAATAAACTCCAATAGAACAACACACTAGATATCGGTTTGAAATACATTTGTATTGGAAGCAAAACACAGTAGGTCTAGATCTCAAGCGCACGCCTAGAGAAAATGTGGCGTTTCTGGCGCTTTTGGCGCTTTTGGCGTTTCTGGCCGTCGTTGCGTATTAACAGTTCGAGATCTCAACAAAAATAAAACAGTTTCAGCGAGTTTTAAACTTTTATGCGAAGGACAAAAAGGACATAACACGGGACAAAAAGGACTTTTGAGGGACAAAAGGGACAAAACGAGGCCATTCAGGACAAAAGGGCAGAAGGGGCACCTTTTCGGCTCTGTGTTTTTCTCTAGGCCCGCGTGAAATCTCGCGTGGAACACGCGCGCGTGGCTAAACCTAAAACAAGCCATGGTTCAGTAGGATATGAAACTAAATTCATTTACAAACTATCTACTAATTAATTCTATTTTTAAATATTAAATCTTAAGGAAAAATTTATATTGTTTCCCCTCCTCCTTCATCTTTTCGTTTTAGCTTTTAATATGAATTGCTATCTCAAATAGGTTTTAAACTTCCTAATGAAAGCATAATTTACATTCTTGACATGTGAACTACATTTCAAATCTATTTTAAACTGGCGAAACTACAAAACACCAATATGGTTCGCGTATATCACAAAGAGACTGAACCCAAAACGATGTTTCTATAAATAAGATTGTACACAGTTGTGCGCATGTCGGGAAATTTAAGGTTTAAATTCAAGTTTGGTGAAGCTCCAGGGCGCATTAACAACATCCTGGTCTACGGTGAGTTCCAACCTAGAAATTGACCCAAACCGAGCTGTGATTTACGACAAGTAGTAAACATGGAGTTTGTGGCATTAACCACGCGACAACTGGATTATTTGGCTGGGCAAGATCCTTATCTCGAACCTATCTTCAAAGGTGTGTTTGCATCAGACCAACTACCGATAGAAAAAGAAATCCAAACGAAATCTGCCTATATTATTAATGTGGATACCCATGATAAACAGGGTTCACACTGGTTAAGCATATTTGTGGAAGAGGAGCAATGCGAAGTCTTTGACAGTTATGGATTACCACTCCATTGGTATAAACCCTCCCCCTTTGTGACATGGGTCTTCAAACATTACCAAGATGTTAGTTCCAATGTTGGGCAATTACAAGCCACAGATTCTAATACGTGTGGACACTACGCTTTGTTTTTCTTATTCGCGAGAGCTAGAGGAAAGTCGATGGAGAGCTTTATTCAACCTTTTAAATATCTTCGCGATGTTGATAATGATCATAAAATAGGTGAAACCCTGAGAAAGCTCGGAACAGATAATTTACTCAAATTAGGTCAGGAAGAAAGCCAGCAAAGTGTTTTAAGGAGTGTTAAGAAACATGCAAGTCTCCTGGATATATAAATAAAAGACATAAAAGTGAAAGCAAATCAGTCATTCATATCGTGAAAGGTTCATAATTCATAGAAATCTGAAACGATGCGCGTGTTCCACGCGAGATTCCACGCGCGCCTAGGGAAAAACACAAAGCCGAAAAGGTGCCCCTTCTGCCCTTTTGTCCTGAATGGCCTCGTTTTGTCCCTTTTGTTCCTCAAAAGTCCTTTTTGTCCCGTGTTATGTCCTTTTTGTCCTTCGCATAAAAGTTTAAAACTCGCTGAAACTGTTTTATTTTTGTTGAGATCTCGAACTGTTAATAGGTCTTAATACGCAACGACAGCCAGAAACGCCAAAAGCGCCAGAAACGCCACATTTTCTCTAGGCGTGCGCTTGAGATCTAGACCTACTGTGTTTTGCTTCCAATACAAATGTATTTCAAACCGATATCTAGTGTGTTGTTCTATTGGAGTTTATTTCTTTGTTTAGGGGACTTCAGTTTTATTGTTCATTGCATTCTAATTTCCTGATTTACTTTGTGATAAACACTTCGTGGCTGTTATCATTTTGGTGTATTCATTTCAAAGCTCTGTGTATTTGAACCATTTCGCTAATAAAAGTAATATTCAAGAAACGGTGTTGTTCGAAAACATTTATTGTCGCGTGTTGACAATTAATTAGCGCTCTGGACTTCTATTGTTAGCATTTCAATGATAGATCTGTCCCATGGGCTATTCCGTTGGAGAGTTTGTATGCAAATCTAGGGCTGAAAGTAGTGACTAACGGAGCGGAAAACAAGAGCAGCTAAGAACTAATTCTCTCTCTTCTTAACAAAGCTGAGAGTGCAGATAAAAACATAATAGATATTTTCATGAGCCAAACAGGGTTAAAAGAGCCCGGCTTCGAAAATCGGAGAACGTTTTCAAAGAAAGCTAGAGAACATTTAAAATTATTACGCGTTCAAAAATTTGCGCTTGTCAATGTTTCCCAATCACGGACAGTTAACCGAGCGTTCAAAGCAGCTTGCAGATCAATAACGTTGGTGAAAAAAGCCATCTGGACGATAAACGTTTCGAAAATCGAACAAAGTTTTCAAATTTCTAGCGAGTTCAAGTTGAATCGGAAGGAATGAGGCTTTCGTTAAAAATGGCGCTTTCATTTTGAACAGATAATAGAGTTTTTCAACCAGGGTTCACTATTAGCGGGCAAGACCGGGCAACCTTATTGTTTGTATTGTACTAGAGCGACGCTTATTAGTAAACCTATACCGAATTAGTTTTCGATTAAGTTTGCTTATTCCGACTATTCACATGGTTGAAAGTAACTATACTTCACCCCTCGCTTTTATTTCATTGTGTTGTTAACGGAGTTTAGAAGTGTTTGATGCAAATTTAAGTCAAAGTAACACGCATAATTACACTTGCTTAACGGTGCGTATTAAAGCTACCTTTCGGAGTCTGTTATCGTGCTACAAAATATGTTAAACAAATCCAAAACAAACTTACCGAGTCGAGAAAGTCAAATTCATTTTCCACGTTTGAAGTCGGAACCTCATTGCCGGAGGTCTGTGATAAAAGAATAAAACGGTGATCAAAAGAGAGAATTGAATCTTTTAACGGTTATTTAAAGCAATGTTTGAATGAGCCAAGAGTTAGTATTAACGCTATACAATAGTTATGAGAAGAAAGTTTAGAAATCAACTAGTAAACTTCGCTCGCACGCTTGTTTTCTCAGTGGGTGTAGTGATAAGGAGAAAGTTAACTGTTTCACTTACCATTATCGTGGTTTCAGGAATAACCTCAGATGCTGGCAAAAGATCTTCGGTATGATCGGATGGAATCTGCAAAAGAAAAGAGAAATTGGTTTATACAAGACTGTCGGTTAAGAAAAAAGAGAATGAAAACACAGATCGAGCAAAATATTACAACTTACTTCGAGTTCTTGCACAGTCAGTTCTGTCAACCTCGCATAAGCCATTGTCATCCACTCATCGGGAATTACAACAGCTTCCGTCAACATCTCCCAGTCGCGGACAGTTAAACAAGCGCTCAAAGCAGCTTGAAGATCAACAACGTTGGTCAAAAAAGCCATCTTCACGATAAACGTTTCGAAAATCGAACAAATTATTTCCTAGCAAAGCGATTGCGAGAAAGATAACGCTTTCGTTAAAATGCGCGCTTTTATTTTGAACAGTTAATAGATTTCTCATGAGCCAATCAAAGTTCATTATTAACGGGCAAGCCCAGGCAACCTTATTGTTTTTATTGTACTAGAGCGACGCTTATTAGTATGGAGGAACCCATTTTTACCTAGCTAGCTAGACACTTCATTAGTATGGAGGAACCCAAGGTTATAACAATAGATGACGTCGTTGACTCGACCGTTATGCATATTAATAAAGGGAACCCACTTTTTGCGAGGGAATCCAAAGGGAACCCACACGGAACTCAAGGGGAACCCAGTAACAAGGCTTAAAATGACCCTCTATTACTACTTTCGCATGAAGATCAACTGATTTTCATGATTATCATGGGAAACGGTTTGCACAAGCACTCGCTTTGCAAATGGAAACTCAGACGGTGGAAATCAAAGTCTGCATACACTCTTTTTTGTTTTATAAGGATGTTGTTTTTCCGGCCCAGGCTGAATATTCTTATTTTTCTGCCGAT
>CM042751.1:7110998-7123248 GCA_022496165.2 Catalaphyllia jardinei
TAGTGTTAGTGTCAGTGTCAGTGTCAGTGTCAGTGTCAGTGTTAGTGTTAGTGTTAGTGTTAGTGTTAGTGTTAGTGTTAGTGTTAGTGTTATTATTATTATTATGTTAATCGCATAGAATTCCACCAAAGATTACCGTTTGCGAATATCTGCATTGGTTCTGGAGGTACTTAACTTTAAAAAATATGCAAATAAGAGGAGTGATGACGTCCCTCTGGGGGACAGGGGCACTAACTGATTCTGTTTTGTGGGTATGACTTGAATATTTTTGCACCCCAACCAGGTACTAATTCTAAACAACACATGCTGGTAAAAGTAGCATATTATGCTACTAGCAGTGTCCGATCGATTTTTCCCAAATTATGCTTAAAATTATGCTCGTTTTTGAAAATTATGTGACTTTTTCTTAATGTATGCTGAAAAATAAAAAACACAAAACTAGTCCAAAAATCAAAATGATATCTTTATTGTTAGTAAGGCATCACATTTTCTCTAACTTGAGTTGCACACTTGCTCTTTAGTAAAACACAACTTACTACTGCACTTCTTTCCAGACGAAGCGGTGACTTAATGTGTTAAATGTACGATTTGTTGTCTGTGAAAGCGGGAACTGGGACCTAGGCAATCTTTACTTTCGGTGTGCCCAGTCCTCTAGACGACCAACGACGCAGTATTGCGGTAACCTTCTTCCCTTAAGTCCCGTAAATCATTACCTCTTAGCTTCAAAAACCTTAAAATATACCGATTATGCTAGCAGTGCTACTTTTAGAAAAAGTGCAAAAAATATGCTTGTTTTTTCCAAATCAGGCCAAAGCTTATGCTAGCACAATCGATAAGGACCTAATTGTACCAAACAATCGAACAACGTTGTGAACGGGTCCGATTAGAGATTGAATAGAAATACGAGCAAAAGCTAAATAGGCTGCCAACTCACATGGATGTAAACGAATTAAGACGAAATGGGTGGTAAATATCTTCGGAAGAAGACAGGACAACGAGATATACTGAGGAAAGGACTAAAAAAATTTTGCTATTACGCCACACACCGTACCCACGAAGGATATACATATATTCCCTTCTGTTGAAGCCACAAGAACTGCTGCAAGATCAGAACGTCTATACACCAATCACCGATAAAAGGCGCAATCCAACATCAAGAATGAAGTTTTAAAAGTTATAAAGAAAACTCTAGATCTAAGGAAACTTGGGAACCTAATGGAAGCCCCGCCCCTCCGACTCCAGACCACCATCATTTTACGGTTTACCTAAGATTTACAAAGTGGAACTCCAGCAAATGGATAATCATCTCACTATCGCGGAAGGCAAAAAAACGCGGATACCACTGAGACCTATAAACAGCTGTATTGGCTCACCGACTTATAAGCTTTCAAAGTACCTGGCTTCCCTACTGAAACACCTTACGCATGAAACTGAATATTCTGTCAAGAATGCTTAACAGAATGCTTAAACTGGCTGTGTCGTTTGACTGATTTCACGCTTCACTTTCATACCAATCGACATGGCCATAGACATTATTAAGAGAAAACTCGGGGGATCTGATAATAGGAAAAGAAACCCATCCAGTTGACTAAAGACCAAATCCTGGACTTCCTCTCTTTTCTTCTACACAACAGCTATTTCATATTTGAGGGAAACCAATGTCATCGGTTGATCAACCAAACAACGCACAACCAGAACCTCGGGAGAACTCAAAAGGGCTAATCATGGTTAATTAGACGGATTTTAAACCGTGAGAACATTAAGACAGCTTTTCAACCACTAAAAACATTGGGTCATGTTTTCAAGAAACCTAAGGACCGGCTGACAAAAGAACATTTGAAAGGAATCACATACAAAGTGAGTTGCAGAACGTGCTCATTTACATACACTGGAAAGAGTAAAAGACAGTTGCTTCAAATACCGTCTACCATCATAAAGTTGATTTTCAACTATCTCCTGTCAAATTATTTTTGGCTCATTATCCTTAAAGGTGCTGCGAGATCTCACGCTGTGGACCTTTTGAGGCTGAAGAAGGAAAATACGGCTTTTTAAGACTTAAAAGGTTCGACAAGGACCCCTCGCTTCGTTTTTGTATGGGAGGTCCCCCCGGGCCCATGACCCGAGTTACCAAGAGATACTCATAAGTTTCCACGCAATAGACCACAAGTTACTATGGCTTATTTAACAAATAAAAAAGCCTAAACCGTGTATTACACTGTGATAAAACACGACGGGCATTTGAGAACACGAGGGAAATGTAGAAAACACGAGCCGCAGGCGAATGTTTTACTTACATTTCTTGAGTGTTCTGAAATGTCCGGAGTGTTTTATCACAGTGTAATACACGGTTTAGGCTTCTTCATTTGCTTTATGATACAGACTTAACTCGCGCAAAACCGTCAATAAAACACGCTTTTTCTATTGATGTCTCATATTCTAATAAAACATGGGTTTTTGACCAATCACAGCGCGTGCAGGGTCCTATCTATATTATAAAGGCTGATAAACCACGCGGGAAGTTGGTACAACAGAAGAATAATAATTCAGAAGACGCGCGATTTTTCCATGAGTTTACGGGCACAATAAACCATAGCTGATTGACCAATCAGAGCGCGTGCATTGATTTGGTTATCATATAGGTTGTAATAAAATGCTAATAACATGAGGAAATCCTTATAAGTCTTTTGTTCTGTGGTATTGTTGTGTGATATCATGTAATACTTCTTGCCTCGTTGGGAAGCAGTACTTGTGTAAAGTTAAACCTCCCGTAAGCGGACACCCAAAATCTCAAGCCTGGATGGTCGCTTACGAGAGTGTAGACCACATTAATTGGGTCAAAATTTTACCTCATTAGCATAAAGTGACTGAAGAGACTTATCCCTGTTCTTACTGTCTTATTCATGTCAAAAGTCAATTTTGAGAAAAAATCCGGTGCTTGCCATTGAGAAATTACCGTTCCTTGTACTATCCAGGAATGTTACAACGCCTTATTATTCAATATTTATTCAATTATTTGTCCACTGGGGCCCGTTTCTCGAAAGCCCCGGAAACTTTTTGGGCTCGTAAAGCCATTTTTAGTTCATCTGTATCTTAAAACGGAGAAGTGTGTACGCCTGAAACATTTTATATGAAGAGAACCTCTGTTCATATTAAGAATATAGGAATAAAACAGCTCTGTAATCACAAGGTTCGAGATTTTGCTCTCGCTTTCCGGGTGCGAAAACGTTTCGGGACCGTCGAGAAATGGGCCCCTGGTCACTTACGGGATCAAATTTTCGATATCCATATTTTTACATTTCTTACACAGTAGACCTTTCCTAGATATCTTGCCAAATTTCAATCTATCACGAACATTACAACGCACGTTTTTCGTTTATTTTAATTTCAATCCGTGCGGTATTTTTGAGAAAATGACGTCATTTACTCCAATTCTCAAGAACAAGGAAAATTAGTGGCGGCGGTAAATTCTCGGAAATAAAGGTTCGAATAGTGGAAAACTGGTCGCTTACGAGAGGTGGTCCCAACCTGCAGAGGTTCGACGGTATTTGCAGGCTACAGTCAATCTTCGTTTTCCCGCGATATTTGTCTTCGACCAATCAGGGAAGCGTCCACAGTAATAAGTCACGTTACATACAATGTTCCTTCCCAGGCCTCTAATTCCAGGTCCTCGTCATTCCTCTTGTGTGTCAGTGGATCGATGATCGATGGACAAGAACCCAAACACCCGGGCCCAAACACCATTGATTTTATCGATAGAAGTCGACAGAAACTGTTTGCATTTGTACAAAAGAAAAGAACGATTACTAAACAAAGTGAATAAGGTCGAATAAGGTGAGAAATTTTGATACATATATGCTTTCATATTCATTAAGCTTTCTTTTTCGGTCGCCTTAGTCGTTGCAGACTGTGGACGATCTTAGGTCATTTTTGCTCGATAAATGTATAAGATAGCAATGTTTTACACTCTTGGATCATTTCCATGATTAGTGTTTGTTGATCAGTATTTAACAGCAACATTGTTTATATGAGCTTGTTTGCTTCGGTCTCTGCATTGCATTTAATATGCTCATATATTTATTCGCGCTTTTTTGCGAGTTTTGTGGGGCAAGCGCTCAACGATGGGACAAACCTAGAACTTTTGACTTTTGAAACCCTATGGAGGTTCTGGTCTTACACTTGGCAGAAAACCGAAACGTAGTTTTGTTAGCAGACGGCCTTTTGGTTGGTCACGCAATCTTCCTTGCCCACGAACGTCTTCTGAAACAAACAGCACGTTCCTTTCCTTTTGTTCGTAAAGATCAGCTGGAGATCACGTGGAAATTACTTTGCAGCTCATAACATTAACAGGGCTTGACCTTCAGAAAAAAAAACCTTGGGGCCAGCTGGCCCCTAAGTTTTCAAAATAGTTTCCAGAAAAGCATTTCAGTGAAAGTCATGGAAAGTTAGTTGTTAGTGAAAAACGTTTGGTTGCATTGGCGACCCCAGCGACTGAACAGGCTCCCTTTAGGTGAGAAGTATGATGCAAACTGTTTAACTGTCATGTACATCAGCATCAATGCTTTCAAATTAAATATGCAGTTTCTATTATCCAGTCCTTGTTCATATATTTACAAACACTTTGTCTAAAAGTTCCTGTCAGGGACTCAGATTTTTTTGTCCCATGCTCGTATCATGTTGATCTACTCTGCTAAAGAAGTTGCTAATTCCTAAAGTAACAAGGTCATTAGTTTCAGAAGTACGCAGTATGGATGAAATGAAAGTAATTAATTTGAATACCTCAGACCCCCAAGTAAGTGGCATCATTCACTGTTTTCAACATGTGGTCTTGGGTAATAAGCTTCCTTCAAATTCCACCTCACAGACAAATATGGAGCTCATAATCTAATGGAAAACAATAGATTACATCACTGTTGATCCCCACAAAAAATGTTATTTGGCAAGAATAGCAGTCTTTTTCTCTGATCCATTACTCAAAAAGCTCTTTAAAAAGGCCCTTGTGCTTTGTCACACTATTCAAACCCTCTATTCAAGCCAACTATGTTTCTATTCCTCTCACTCCTCAGTTCTGAGTTCTCTATTAAAAATATTTGCCCGCAGAGATGGCAAATGACTCACAGATATCATGCAAAAGTGTTCAGGAATGCAATGCATTTTCCACACACTTTTCTCACAGAGAGCACACAATCTTGCTGAGTAGGGAGAGAGTAAATAAAGGAACGAAAAGAATGAATAATTTACCTTTGTCTCCTCTTGTCATCTCTTATCTTACACGATTTTACTGGGGAAACTGCTGCTTACAAATCCTGCATAACGCTGTAGCGCTAAACTCATACCTAGGCCTTTCAGTTCTCAGCAAAAAATTTTGTTGTTTGTATAAAGTTTGAAAAGGGAGGCAACTCTTTGCCAAAACATTTTGAAAACACTGCGAATATTCACCTGAATCTCTAAATTTCGTTGCTTTCATGAAATCAAACAAACCCAAAATGAGGTCGGAAGGTTTTTCTACAACTTAGCGGAATTTGTTTTGGAATACTCTCGCAACAGTCAGAGAATTTTAACGAGTTTTGCAAAGTTTTGTTTCAATTTGCTTTTTGCAACATGATCGAACCGTTACCCAAATCCCAAACACTTCATTCAGTGCACGCTCAGGATTCCCTCACTCTCCCACAGGGGTTTTTGGACGGAAAAGATTTTACAAAATCCGCTAACTAGCTCCCATTTACAATCGCAAAATCTCGCTAAAACGCTTCAGGTATTAATTTACGACAATTTTATTTCCGTGCAGAGGTCGACCAACTTTGAATACCTAAGAAAAATAATGAACCACGGGAGGGGTTTGTAGAAATTTGTCGTATCAAAAATGCATGTGTGGGAGAGGGAGGGGAGCGCGAGTGCGTGCTGGATGACGTGTTTGGGATTTGGGTAACGGTACCATCATGTTGCGAAAAGTGAACTGAAACAAAACTTTGTAAAACTCGCTAAAATTCTCCGACTGTTGGAAAAGTATTCGAAAACAAATCCGGCCAAGTTGTAGAAAAACCTTTTGACTTCATTTTGTGTTTGTTTATTTTCACGAAAGCAACGAAACTCAGAGATTTGACTGAATATCTGCAGGGCATTCAAAATGTTTTGGCAAAGAGTTGCCTCCCTTGTCAAACACAAAAATTTTTTCCTGCGCATGGTAAGGTCTAGGTACGAGTTTGTAAGTAGCAGTTTTCCCAGTGCTATGGGATAATTTATGCAACATCCATAAAGTAGATGTAAGCTCAAATACTTGACATGTACAAGCAGTATTAAAACTAATGTAATGTGTTCTTTCTGCAGCTTCTAAAGACACACCTGGCATAAATTCTAATTCAGTGGGGGAGTCTGGTGTTTTATATTCCAGATGGAAGGTAGGTAGTTTTTCATTTTTAGCCAAAATATTGATAGTACTGTCTAATGATTAGGCTTAGCTAATTTACCTCATCTTTGAGGCAGTCACCTGAAAGTGCAAAGATGTGCATAACGTGTACATGCACTGTGCTCAGGTAGGTTTATGTCTGCATATGAGCCAGGTGGCCCATCAGGTCAGAGGTAGACTGCTGGCAGCGTGTTCAGTTTCCAGGCAAGACACCTAAGCCTAAAGGGGGATAGGACAAGACACGCCTTCTTCCCTACTCGACGATACCACCCTTGTCCCACCCTCTGTCCTTGGCTTTGGCCATACCACCCTTTTGCATTAAAGTGACTGGTATCAGCCAGGGTTCAAAATATGAATTTTCAAAAATTTTTGATTTTGAGATGTTTAAATAAAGAGCTTTCTTTTAAAAAAAATTCCACAACAAAATATTATTTCAGTACAAAGTTATTGGACATTGAATTTTACTACACATTAATTGTTTTAATTACCTGTTGACAAGTCCTGTCATTCTGGAGGTATAGTGGTGTTATCCTAATCACACGCAATACATGCCGCCAGATTGGTTCAAATGGCAAGGCGAAAGAAGCCGAAAAAATCATTTAGCTTGGATTGGGCTTAAAAATTAGCAGAGAGTGATAAGGGCTCTTACTTCGACCGGGAGCAATGGCTGAAGGAGTGTGAACAAGCAGTCAAGTGCCCAATGCGACCCGTCGGTTTCCATATCATTCAACATTTAGTGCAAGCCAATCAAAAATTAGGGTTGCAGATCTGCAAAAACACTGACATGTGGCAAAAGCTCCATGGCCACGCTATCGTAGCCGGTGAAAGACTGCAGGAGAAGATCAACAAATCGGTGACTTGCCACTTTTGTCAAGGAAGCATTGAACTTGTGGAAAATTTGCGAATTAGAAGCGGACTTGGTTCCTCTTGGATGTTTTAGTCCCAGAACAAAAGCCGTCCATCACATGAAACTAATGCCTTACAGGTTCCTGCTCTTTGATAAAACAATATTTGTCTCTCAAACAAGCACATCTTGTAAGTTTCTGTGTTGTTCTGTGCAATCAACCAGTGCTTTTTACATGCTTTATCTGGAAATAGCCTCATTTTGCACCAAATCCAGTGCACAAATTTTATTGTGTCACATGACAGATGTTAAATATTACAATTATTTTGATAGATTGCATCAGTGACAACACTATAATTGATCTTTGATTACTCCGAGTTTACTCTTTAATACTCTCCAAAGTAGAAACCTTGACATGAACTCAGTAGGCACAAAAGTAGACTTTGGAGAAAAATGCACTTAGATTTTCTTACACAGTGGATTAAGCATTTTAACAAGCCAGGAAGTTAGGGGGAAGGGGGCATTTGCAGGTTCATATTAGGGGAGTGTAATGGTTGTTGTATTTTTTAAAAAGATACCGCAGTTGTAAGAAATGTCACTTTTTATAAGGGAAATGAATGAGCCTGTGGTGGTGATTCAGACAGCACTTTTCACACATAACTACAAAGTGTCGAGTTTTGCATGTCTTAACAACCTTTTTACAAAGTATTGTTCACATTTGTTGAAACCGGTCTACATTTGTGGTCACTTTCTTACTGAGTGTAAACAACTGTCGTTATGGCCATTGCTATGTAAAAAAATTTAATATACCACTGTGTACTTTCCTTGAATTTTACATTCATCTACAGGCAAATTCAGCAAGAACATTTCAAAATGCTTTTAACAAGTGTTCAATGGCTTTAAATACTATACTTTTTTAAAAGTTGCATTTTGATGGAATGATGTTGCCATTTTTCATCCTATCGAGCCACCTTAAAGGAATGAGCCATAATCTGGAATTTTTAAGCTTTCCAAAAGTGTGTGGTTTGTTGGGGTTTATAAGAAAAATGAAAGTGCTACAGCGATCCACGTGCGGACGGTCCTGAAGGGTGGCTGATACCTTAACACTTGTCTAAGAGACCCTTAGAGATGGCCAGCAGTCTAGGCCACCGATTATCATGGTTTCTGTAGCTAACCCCCCCCCCCCCCCCTCCCCTCCATCCAATCTCTACTCCATCACAGGGTTACCTCCCAACACTAACTTCACCAGTACCCATTTGCCCATTTGTACACCTTGGTGGAGAGAGGCACTGCGGGAATAAAGTGTCTTGCCCAAGAACACAACACAATGTTCCCAGCTTGGACTGGAACCCGAAACGCTCGATCCAGAGTTAAGCACACTAAGAATGAAGCCACTGTATCTCCACTGTGCTTACCATTTCATTATTCCAATTCCAGATTACTGTTTCCATTGACCAATACCAGAGCAAATACTGTATTATTGAAAATAGCATTAATAATTACAGCGTGTGCCATACAGTGTATAGGCATCAATAGGTAATTAAATATTATATTGAGTTGCCCTGGTCAAAAATCTCTTAATCCTGTTCATATAATTTATATTTACTAGATAAAGATGATGAGTCACTGAGTCAGCCTGAAACTGTCTCAGTTGGTGAAGAAGAAGTTGAGATTTTGACTGTTCCAGTTGATGAGGATCTCTTTCTACAAGTGGCTATCAACAGTATGTGCTTTTTGTGGTCGTAAAGCATTTTTTAAAACATACACTAAAAACAAAACGTGTTTCACTGCCTTTCATGTATATACTGGCCGTTTGTCTCTGTGGTAAATCTATAGTATTTCTACTGTCCCCTGGATGTAATGCTAGCCCATTTCAGGGTTTCCTAGCTTAAATGTTTGATGTTACTGGCCACTTAGCAAGAGTTGTTGTTTCTTGGGAGACCCTAGTTCATCTGCTCTGTCATGTCTGTCTTCCTCCCACCAGTTGGGCTTTTTAAGCTTATTATACTCAATTGAAATATTTTCTCCTTTCAGTTTAAGTGGCATGCTGGAGAACTCTATCTAGGTATACCAAAGCACACAGGCCACTGTTAACATTCAACACGGTCCACGAAATTAACATAATGCTAATTTTGTGCTGATATCAACATCACTTTGTTATTCTAAGAAACATATGTAGCGAATTAAATACCCCAGCATATCAAATATTTAATTTTGGTTTTTGTTTGCTAAGGTGGATATGCAAATGTTGAGGCAAGGGAAACAGAAGGAGATGATGAGTATCTGCAAGAAGATTTAGAAGAAATACAAGACCGGTTCCATGGGGAAAACAGGGGAAAACAGAATGAAGAGGAAAATGAGACTCAACAGAAAACAGAGAATGACTATGAAAGAGAAGAAGGCTCTAAGAACGTTGAACAAAACAATCAGAAGACAAGAAAGCAGAAGGAAGCAGAGAATGACTATGAAGGAGAAAAAGACTTCAACAATGTTAAAAAAAAGAAACAGAAAACAAGAAAACAAGGGAAAACAAAGAGTAAAGAAGATAAAGCTGTCAACAGCAATGACCAAACTAATCCACCCGTCACACGTTCCAAATCTCAAAACGAATTTAAACACACTTGTGACAAGTGTTTTAAGAGCTTTCGTACAACTTCAGGATTAAAGTGTCACAAGCACAGCCACTGCAAGGGTGAGAAGACAAAGAAACATGCCTGTCCTCATTGTGACAAGAGTTTTAACTCCCTTAGCTCCTTGGAGGTAACTTTGCTTTTTTCAGCTTGTGTGATGGGGTTGGTGTACAAAGCGATGTCTTATGATCACCGCGGCTAAATAAAATGTGAACTCTGCAATGGTCAACATGGGTTTGCAGGCCTCAGCATGTTTTACTTGTATGATCCAGCTCAGTTGGTGCATATGACTTTGTGCTGTTTGGCAAAATGGCATGATCTCTAGAAACAAGTGTTGGCTCATAACTACAGTGTGTAATAATCATACAGTGGAACCCTGGCTTATGGTCACCTCGTTAATATGGTCACCTCGTTATTACAGCTACTTGTTTTGTCCCAGGGAAACGCCCATACATTTTCTTACAAGACGACTCCTGAGGCTGTTAATGTGGCCATGCCATTAATATAGCCGATGGCGACGTTATGAAATCCCAACCTGTGTAATCCTTTTAATTATAATTTTACCCCATTTATACGGCCACTCAAACCAGTTATGTCAGTCTTTCCACTGTTCATATTGTTAGTATGTACTGACTGAAGTTTCCTTTTTTAAAAAAATCATATCTGCATTCTTGATGCTTATCGCAGAGCAGTTGTTTGGTGAAGTGCAGTTGTGATTATCTCTGTTAATACCATTAATTTTTGACCATTCATGAAATTTGACCTAGCCACCCAGTTAATGCAGCCAAATTATCACAGACCATTGGTGACCGAATTCACAGCCGGGTTTCACGTAATATATCAAACACGAGAGACAGTGTTTCATCAGGATATCTAAACACCGAGAAAAGAGTTCAAAATTTAACGTGCAGCGGAGTATTTTGACAAAATTCAAGTTGTTTACTAGATAGCTGAAAAAACACTGTCTCAAGTGTTCGATATATCTTCTCAATCGAAACAAAAACTAAGGAGTAAATGGGGAAGTAAAATCATCAAAATCTATGCTAATTAAGACCTAGTATCCAAACCTCCTTCACGGTTGTGATTTCCTTTGTTTTAATTATAACTTGATGAATTATTAATCAGTTTGAGAATGTAATTTATTAGCTCTCCATTTTCTTTCAGATTCATATCAAGTCCCACACTGGCATACGACCTTTCCATTGTTCCACATGTAAGAAATCATTTCGGTATTCAAGTTCATTGAAGAATCACGTTCGACTACATTCAGAGAAGCCCTACAAATGTCAGCTTTGCAAAGAAGTTTTCTCTCGTTATGATTCTCTTGTTCGGCATGAATTTCGCCACACTGGAGAAAAACCTTTTGAGTGTGACATTTGCAAGGCTACATTTGCATTTAAGGACTACCTTGAATGTCACATGCGCAAGCACTTGGGTACTAAAGCAGTGAGTTGTCCAACCTGTGGAAGAGAATGCTGTGATCATAACAGTTTGAGACGGCACTTAGCAACACATACAGGTATCTGTCATATTTAATCCCATCATTCTGACGTAACTAAACATTTGGCACCCCAATAATATAAGTGCTGCTTCTGAGTGAGAAAAAGCAAATAGTGGATTTATTTATATATGGCTCTTAGAGAAATTGCTATGTGGTTTGGGTGCTAGTTTTGTAATCCAGAGGTCCCGAGTTCAAGGCCTCCACCCTGCCACTAGCAAGATTTGTTTCTCGGTGGTCCTGAGTTCAAATCCTCGGTCGTGCTCTGTAAATAGCCAACTTATCTGCCTCCTGCCAGGTAGGATTTTTAAATGTGTTAAGTGTAATTGAAATATTTGTTTCCTTTGTTTCAGTGGCGTGCCTATAAACTAGTTAAGTGCATGACCATTATAAAAATAATAAGATTTACAATTTACATGTTAAGGGTACAGTTTCCCTCAGCAAACTATCTCACAGGAGTCTTTCAATAAGTCTGTCTTTTTTTATAGCAGAGCACCTGCACACTGAAGGCCAGGAAGCAAAGCGCTATACCTTAGAAAATTTGTTAACTTAGATGTATCATTCTCCAATATTTTGGTTGTCACATGACTATCCATTCGAACATATACCAAGCCAAATTGCCTAATTTCAAACCGTGAAGGACTAGGTACAAGTCTGTAAATTATGGGATTAGCAACTATTGATCCACGTAGCCAGAAAGAGCACACAGAATTTACGGTTGTGCCTAAATCCTACCGCTCAGAAGCACAACCGAGGAGCACTAGGAGCGAGTTTCCGAGCCAAGGAGTTTTCGGAAATTGTCGGCTATTCCAATATGGCGGACTATACTTAAGAAATAGAAAACATGTACCGTGTTTGTATCGAGTTATACAAAC